>OW204029.1:31417500-31955000 GCA_934048045.1 Polygonum aviculare | reverse complement strand
AGTGATATAGAATGCTCCCCAATCGGACTCCCGAGCGCAAAGTTACACCCCTTTTCTCATCCAGCACTTGCTGAAAGTCAACTGCTCTCTCTGATTTGAGACGTATACAAAAATGCAAACCCTGAACTAAAAACATCACATTATAGCTTAGATATAGCCCCATCTCTACGACACCTTCGAAGTGATATAGAATGCTCCCCAATCGGACTCCCGAGCGCAAAGTTACACCCCTTTTCTCATCCAGCACTTGCTGAAAGTCAACTGCTCTCTCTGATTTGAGACGTATACAAAAATGCAAACCCGGAACTAAAAACATCACATTGTAGCCTAGATATAGCCCCATCTCTACGACACCTTCGAAGTGATATAGAATGCTCCCCATTCGGACCCCCGAGCGCAAAGTTACACCGCTTTTCTAATCCAGCAGTTGAATGCAAGTCTGCTACTCTCTCTCTAATTTGAGAAGTATACAAAAATGCCAACCCAAAACTAAAAGCATCACATTGTAGCCCAGATATAGCCCCATCTCTACGACACCTTCGAAGTGATATAGAATGCTCCCCAATCGGACTCCCGAGCGCAAAGTTACTCCTCTTTTCTCGTCCAGCACTTGAATGCAAGTCTGCTACTCTCTCTCTGATTTGAGAGGTATACAAAAATGCCAACCCGTAACTAAAAGCATCACATTGTAGCCTATCTATAACCCCATCTCTACGACAGCTTTGAAGTGATATAGAATGCTCCCAAATCGGACTCCCGAGCGCAAAGTTACACCCCTTTTCTCATCCAGCACTTGCTGAAAGTCAACTACTCTCTCTGATTTGAGACGTATACAAAAATGCAAACCCGGAACTAAAAACATCACATTATAGCTTAGATATAGCCCCATCTCTACGACACCTTCGAAGTAATATAGAATGCTCCCCAATCGGATTCCCGAGCGCAACGTTACACCCCTTTTCTCATCCAGCACTTGCTGAAAGTCAACTGCTCTCTCTAATTTGAGACGTATACAAAAATGCAAACCCGGAACTAAAAACATCACATTGTAGCCTAGATATAGCCCCATCTCTACGACACCTTCGAAGTGATATAGAATGCTCCCCATTCGGACTCCCGAGCGCAAAGTTACACCGCTTTTCTAATCCAGCACTTGAATGCAAGTCTGCTACTCTCTCTCTAATTTGAGAAGTATACAAAAATGCCAACCCGTAACTAAAAGCATCACATTGTAGCCCAGATATAGCCCCATCTCTACGACACCTTCGAAGTGATATAGAATGCTCCCCAATCGGAGTCCCGAGCGCAAAGTTATACCTCTTTTCTCGTCCAGCACTTGAATGCAAGTCTGCTACTCTCTCTCTGATTTGAGAGGTATACAAAAATGCCAACCCGTAACTAAAAGCATCACATTGTAGCCTATCTATAACCCCATCTCTACGACAGCTTTGAAGTGATATAGAATGCTCCCAAATCGGACTCCCGAGCGCAAAGTTACACCCCTTTTCTCATCCAGCACTTGCTGAAAGTCAACTGCTCTCTCTGATTTGAGACGTATACAAAAATGCAAACCCGGAACTAAAAACATCACATTATAGCTTAGATATAGCCCCATCTCTACGACACCTTCGAAGTGATATAGAATGCTCCCCAATCGGACTCCCGAGCGCAAAGTTACACCCCTTTTCTCATCCAGCACTTGCTGAAAGTCAACTGCTCTCTCTGATTTGAGACGTATACAAAAATGCAAACCCGGAACTAAAAACATCACATTGTAGCCTAGATATAGCCCCATCTCTACGACACCTTCGAAGTGATATAGAATGCTCCCCATTCGGACCCCCGAGCGCAAAGTTACACCGCTTTTCTAATCCAGCAGTTGAATGCAAGTCTGCTACTCTCTCTCTAATTTGAGAAGTATACAAAAATGCCAACCCGTAACTAAAAGCATCACATTGTAGCCCAGATATAGCCCCATCTCTACGACACCTTCGAAGTGATATAGAATGCTCCCCAATCGGACTCCCGAGCGCAAAGTTACACCTCTTTTCTCGTCCAGCACTTGAATGCAAGTCTGCTACTCTCTCTCTGATTTGAGAGGTATACAAAAATGCCAACCCGTAACTAAAAGCATCACATTGTAGCCTATCTATAACCCCATCTCTACGACAGCTTTGAAGTGATATAGAATGCTCCCAAATCGGACTCCCGAGCGCAAAGTTACACCCCTTTTCTCATCCAGCACTTGCTGAAAGTCAACTACTCTCTCTGATTTGAGACGTATACAAAAATGCAAACCCGGAACTAAAAACATCACATTATAGCTTAGATATAGCCCCATCTCTACGACACCTTCGAAGTGATATAGAATGCTCCCCAATCGGATTCCCGAGCGCAACGTTACACCCCTTTTCTCATCCAGCACTTGCTGAAAGTCAACTGCTCTCTCTAATTTGAGACGTATACAAAAATGCAAACCCGGAACTAAAAACATCACATTGTAGCCTAGATATAGCCCCATCTCTACGACACCTTCGAAGTGATATAGAATGCTCCCCAATCGGACTCCCGAGCGCAAAGTTACACCGCTTTTCTAATCCAGCACTTGAATGCAAGTCTGCTACTCTCTCTCTAATTTGAGAAGTATACAAAAATGCCAACCCGTAACTAAAAGCATCACATTGTAGCCCAGATATAGCCCCATCTCTACGACACCTTCGAAGTGATATAGAATGCTCCCCAATCGGAGTCCCGAGCGCAAAGTTATACCTCTTTTCTCGTCCAGCACTTGAATGCAAGTCTGCTACTCTCTCTCTGATTTGAGAGGTATACAAAAATGCCAACCCGTAACTAAAAGCATCACATTGTAGCCTATCTATAACCCCATCTCTACGACAGCTTTGAAGTGATATAGAATGCTCCCAAATCGGACTGCCGAGCGCAAAGTTACACCCCTTTTCTCATCCAGCACTTGCTGAAAGTCAACTGCTCTCTCTGATTTGAGACGTATACAAAAATGCAAACCCGGAACTAAAAACATCACATTATAGCTTAGATATAGCCCCATCTCTATGACACCTTCGAAGTGATATAGAATGCTCCCCAATCGGACTCCCGAGCGCGAAGTTACACCCCTTTTCTCATCCAGCACTTGCTGAAAGTCAACTGCTCTCTCTGATTTGAGACGTATACAAAAATGCAAACCCGGAACTAAAAACATCACATTGTAGCCTAGATATAGCCCCATCTCTACGACACCTTCGAAGTGATATAGAATGCTCCCCATTCGGACCCCCGAGCGCAAAGTTACACCGCTTTTCTAATCCAGCAGTTGAATGCAAGTCTGCTACTCTCTCTCTAATTTGAGAAGTATACAAAAATGCCAACCCGTAACTAAAAGCATCACATTGTAGCCCAGATATAGCCCCATCTCTACGACACCTTCGAAGTGATATAGAATGCTCCCCAATCGGACTCCCGAGCGCAAAGTTACACCTCTTTTCTCGTCCAGCACTTGAATGCAAGTCTGCTACTCTCTCTCTGATTTGAGAGGTATACAAAAATGCCAACCCGTAACTAAAAGCATCACATTGTAGCCTATCTATAACCCCATCTCTACGACAGCTTTGAAGTGATATAGAATGCTCCCAAATCGGACTCCCGAGCGCAAAGTTACACCCCTTTTCTCATCCAGCACTTGCTGAAAGTCAACTACTCTCTCTGATTTGAGACGTATACAAAAATGCAAACCCGGAACTAAAAACATCACATTATAGCTTAGATATAGCCCCATCTCTACGACACCTTCGAAGTGATATAGAATGCTCCCCAATCGGACTCCCGAGCGCAACGTTACACCCCTTTTCTCATCCAGCACTTGCTGAAAGTCAACTGCTCTCTCTAATTTGAGACGTATACAAAAATGCAAACCCGGAACTAAAAACATCACATTGTAGCCTAGATATAGCCCCATCTCTACGACACCTTCGAAGTGATATAGAATGCTCCCCATTCGGACTCCCGAGCGCAAAGTTACACCGCTTTTCTAATCCAGCACTTGAATGCAAGTCTGCTACTCTCTCTCTAATTTGAGAAGTATACAAAAATGCCAACCCGTAACTAAAAGCATCACATTGTAGCCCAGATATAGCCCCATCTCTACGACACCTTCGAAGTGATATAGAATGCTCCCCAATCGGAGTCCCGAGCGCAAAGTTATACCTCTTTTCTCGTCCAGCACTTGAATGCAAGTCTGCTACTCTCTCTCTGATTTGAGAGGTATACAAAAATGCCAACCCGTAACTAAAAGCATCACATTGTAGCCTATCTATAACCCCATCTCTACGACAGCTTTGAAGTGATATAGAATGCTCCCAAATCGGACTGCCGAGCGCAAAGTTACACCCCTTTTCTCATCCAGCACTTGCTGAAAGTCAACTGCTCTCTCTGATTTGAGACGTATACAAAAATGCAAACCCGGAACTAAAAACATCACATTATAGCTTAGATATAGCCCCATCTCTATGACACCTTCGAAGTGATATAGAATGCTCCCCAATCGGACTCCCGAGCGCAAAGTTACACCCCTTTTCTCATCCAGCACTTGCTGAAAGTCAACTGCTCTCTCTGATTTGAGACGTATACAAAAATGCAAACCCGGAACTAAAAACATCACATTGTAGCCTAGATATAGCCCCATCTCTACGTCTCAAATCAGAGAGAGCAGTTGACTTTCAGCAAGTGCTGGATGAGAAAAGGGGTGTAACTTTGCGCTCGGGAGTCCGATTGGGGAGCATTCTATATCACTTCGAAGGTGTCGTAGAGATGGGGCTATATCTAAGCTATAATGTGATGTTTTTAGTTCCGGGTTTGCATTTTTGTATACGTCTCAAATCAGAGAGAGCAGTTGACTTTCAGCAAGTGCTGGATGAGAAAAGGGGTGTAACTTTGCGCTCGGGAGTCCGATTGGGGAGCATTCTATATCACTTCAAAGGTGTCGTAGAGATTGGGTTATAGATAGGCTACAATGTGATGCTTTTAGTTACGGGTTGGCATTTTTGTATACCTCTCAAATCAGAGAGAGCAGTTGACTTTCAGCAAGTGCTGGATGAGAAAAGGGGTGTAACTTTGCGCTCGGGAGTCCGATTTGGGAGCATTCTATATCACTTCAAAGGTGTCGTAGAGATGGGGTTATAGATAGGCTACAATGTGATGCTTTTAGTTACAGGTTGGCATTTTTGTATACCTCTCAAATCAAAGAGAGAGTAGCAAACTTGCATTCAAGTGCTGGACGAGAAAAGAGGTGTAACATTGCGCTCGGGAGTCCGATTGGGGAGCATTCTATATCACTTCGAAGGTGTCGTAGAGATGGGGCTATATCTGGGCTACAATGTGATGCTTTTAGTTACGGGTTGGCATTTTTGTATACTTTTCAAATTAGAGAGAGAGTAGCAAACTTGCATTCAAGTGCTGGATTAGAAAAGCGGTGTAACTTTGCGCTCGGGAGTCCGAATGGGGAGCATTCTATATCACTTCGAAGGTGTCGTAGAGATGGGGCTATATCTAGGCTACAATGTGATGTTTTTAGTTCAGGGTTTGCATTTTTGTATACGTCTCAAATCAGAGAGAGCAGTTGACTTTCAGCAAGTGTTGGATGAGAAAAGGGGTGTAACTTTGCGCTCGGGAGTCCGATTTGGGAGCATTCTATATCACTTCAAAGGTGTCGTAGAGATTGGGTTATAGATAGGCTACAATGTGATGCTTTTAGTTACGGGTTGGCATTTTTGTATACCTCTCAAATCAGAGAGAGCAGATGACTTTCAGCAAGTGCTGGATGAGAAAAGGGGTGTAACTTTGCGCTCGGGAGTCAGATTGGGGAGCATTCTATATCACTTCGAAGGTGTCGTAGAGATGGGGCTATTGATAGGCTACAATGTGATGCTTTTAGTTACGGGTTGGCATTTTTGTATACCTCTCAAATCAGAGAGAGAGGAGCAGACTTGCATTCAAGTGCTGGACGAGAAAAGAGGTGTAACTTTGCGCTCGGGAGTCCGATTGGGGAGCATTCTATATCACTTCGAAGGTGTCGTAGAGATGGGGCTATATCTGGGCTACAATGTGATGCTTTTAGTTACGGGTTGGCATTTTTGTATACTTCTGAAATTAGAGAGAGAGTAGCAGACTTGCATTCAACTGCTGGATTAGAAAAGCGGTGTAACTTTGCGCTCGGGGGTCCGAATGGGGAGCATTCTATATCACTTCGAAGGTGTCATAGAGATGGGGTTATAGATAGGCTCCAATGTGATGCTTTTAGTTACGGGTTGGCATTTTTGTATACCTCTCAAATCAAAGAGAGAGTAGCAGACTTGCATTCAAGTGCTGGACGAGAAAAGAGGTGTAACTTTGCGCTCGGGAGTCCGATTGGGGAGCATTCTATATCACTTCGAAGGTGTCGTAGAGATGGGGCTAAATCTGGGCTACAATGTGATGCTTTTAGTTATGGGTTGGCATTTTTGTATACCTCTCAAATTAGAGAGAGAGGAGCAGACTTGCATTCAAGTGCTGGATTAGAAAAGCGGTGTAACTTTGCGCTCGGGAGTCCGGATGGGGAGCATTCTATATCACTTCGAAGGTGTCGTAGAGATGGGGCTATATCTAGGCTACAATGTGATGTTTTTAGTTCCGGGTTTGCATTTTTGTATACGTCTCAAATCAGAGAGAGCAGTTGACTTTCAACAAGTGCTGGATGAGAAAAGGGGTGTAACTTTGCGCTCGGGAGTCCGATTTGGGAGCATTCTATGTCACTTCAAAGGTGTCGTAGAGATGGGGTTATAGATAGGCTACAATGTGATGCTTTTAGTTACGTGTTGGCATTTTTGTATACCTCTCAAATTAGAGAGAGAGGAGCAGACTTGCATTCAAGTGCTGGATTAGAAAACCGGTGTAACTTTGCGCTCGGGAGTCCGGATGGGGAGCATTCTATATCACTTCGAAGGTGTCGTAGAGATGGGGCTATATCTGGGCTACAATGTGATGCTTTTAGTTCCGGGTTTGCATTTTTGTATACTTCTCAAATCAGAGAGAGAGTAGCAGACTTGCATTCAAGTGCTAGATTAGAAAAGCGGTGTAACTTTGCGCTCGGGAGTACGAATGGGGAGCATTCTATATCACTTCGAAGGTGTCGTAGAGATGGGGCTATATCTAGGCTACAATGTGATGTTTTTAGTTCAGGGTTTGCATTTTTGTATACGTCTCAAATCAGAGAGAGTAGTTGACTTTCAGCAAGTGCTGGATGAGAAAAGGGGTGTAACTTTGCGCTCGGGAGTCCGATTTGGGAGCATTCTATATCACTTCAAAGGTGTCGTAGAGATTGGGTTATAGATAGGCTACAATGTGATGCTTTTAGTTACGGGTTGGCATTTTTGTATACCTCTCAAGTCAGAGAGAGCAGATGACTTTCAGCAAATGCTGGATGAGAAAAGGGGTGTAATTTTGCGCTCGGGAGTCCGATTGGGGAGCATTCTATATCACTTTGAAGGTGTCGTAGAGATGGGGCTATATCTGGGCTACAATGTGATGCTTTTAGTTACGGGTTGGCATTTTTGTATACCTCTCAAATTAGAGAGAGAGGAGCAGACTTGCATTCAAGTGCTGGATTAGAAAAGCGGTGTAACTTTGCGCTCGGGAGTCCGGATGGGGAGCAATCTATATCACTTCGAAGGTGTCGTAGAGATGGGGCTATATCTAGGCTACAATGTGATGTTTTTAGTTCCGGGTTTGCATTTTTGTATACGTCTCAAATCAGAGAGAGCAGTTGACTTTCAGCAAGTGCTGGATGAGAAAAGGGGTGTAACTTTGCGCTCGGGAGTCCGATTGGGGAGCATTCTATATCACTTCAAAGGTGTCGTAGAGATTGGGTTATAGATAGGCTACAATGTGATGCTTTTAGTTACGGGTTGGCATTTTTGTATACCTCTCAAATCAGAGAGAGCAGATGACTTTCAGCAAGTGCTGGATGAGAAAAGGGGTGTAACTTTGCGCTCGGGAGTCCGATTTGGGAGCATTCTATATCACTTCAAAGGTGTCGTAGAGATGGGGTTATAGATAGGCTACAATGTGATGCTTTTAGTTACAGGTTGGCATTTTTGTATACCTCTCAAATCAAAGAGAGAGTAGCAAACTTGCATTCAAGTGCTGGACGAGAAAAGAGGTGTAACATTGCGCTCGGGAGTCCGATTGGGGAGCATTCTATATCACTTCGAAGGTGTCGTAGAGATGGGGCTATATCTGGGCTACAATGTGATGCTTTTAGTTACGGGTTGGCATTTTTGTATACTTTTCAAATTAGAGAGAGAGTAGCAAACTTGCATTCAAGTGCTGGATTAGAAAAGCGGTGTAACTTTGCGCTCGGGAGTCCGAATGGGGAGCATTCTATATCACTTCGAAGGTGTCGTAGAGATGGGGCTATATCTAGGCTACAATGTGATGTTTTTAGTTCAGGGTTTGCATTTTTGTATACGTCTCAAATCAGAGAGAGCAGTTGACTTTCAGCAAGTGTTGGATGAGAAAAGGGGTGTAACTTTGCGCTCGGGAGTCCGATTTGGGAGCATTCTATATCACTTCAAAGGTGTCGTAGAGATTGGGTTATAGATAGGCTACAATGTGATGCTTTTAGTTACGGGTTGGCATTTTTGTATACCTCTCAAATCAGAGAGAGCAGATGACTTTCAGCAAGTGCTGGATGAGAAAAGGGGTGTAACTTTGCGCTCGGGAGTCAGATTGGGGAGCATTCTATATCACTTCGAAGGTGTCGTAGAGATGGGGCTATTGATAGGCTACAATGTGATGCTTTTAGTTACGGGTTGGCATTTTTGTATACCTCTCAAATCAGAGAGAGAGGAGCAGACTTGCATTCAAGTGCTGGACGAGAAAAGAGGTGTAACTTTGCGCTCGGGAGTCCGATTGGGGAGCATTCTATATCACTTCGAAGGTGTCGTAGAGATGGGGCTATATCTGGGCTACAATGTGATGCTTTTAGTTACGGGTTGGCATTTTTGTATACTTCTGAAATTAGAGAGAGAGAGTAGCAGACTTGCATTCAACTGCTGGATTAGAAAAGCGGTGTAACTTTGCGCTCGGGGGTCCGAATGGGGAGCATTCTATATCACTTCGAAGGTGTCATAGAGATGGGGTTATAGATAGGCTCCAATGTGATGCTTTTAGTTACGGGTTGGCATTTTTGTATACCTCTCAAATCAAAGAGAGAGTAGCAGACTTGCATTCAAGTGCTGGACGAGAAAAGAGGTGTAACTTTGCGCTCGGGAGTCCGATTGGGGAGCATTCTATATCACTTCGAAGGTGTCGTAGAGATGGGGCTAAATCTGGGCTACAATGTGATGCTTTTAGTTATGGGTTGGCATTTTTGTATACCTCTCAAATTAGAGAGAGAGGAGCAGACTTGCATTCAAGTGCTGGATTAGAAAAGCGGTGTAACTTTGCGCTCGGGAGTCCGGATGGGGAGCATTCTATATCACTTCGAAGGTGTCGTAGAGATGGGGCTATATCTAGGCTACAATGTGATGTTTTTAGTTCCGGGTTTGCATTTTTGTATACGTCTCAAATCAGAGAGAGCAGTTGACTTTCAACAAGTGCTGGATGAGAAAAGGGGTGTAACTTTGCGCTCGGGAGTCCGATTTGGGAGCATTCTATGTCACTTCAAAGGTGTCGTAGAGATGGGGTTATAGATAGGCTACAATGTGATGCTTTTAGTTACGTGTTGGCATTTTTGTATACCTCTCAAATTAGAGAGAGAGGAGCAGACTTGCATTCAAGTGCTGGATTAGAAAACCGGTGTAACTTTGCGCTCGGGAGTCCGGATGGGGAGCATTCTATATCACTTCGAAGGTGTCGTAGAGATGGGGCTATATCTGGGCTACAATGTGATGCTTTTAGTTCCGGGTTTGCATTTTTGTATACTTCTCAAATCAGAGAGAGAGTAGCAGACTTGCATTCAAGTGCTAGATTAGAAAAGCGGTGTAACTTTGCGCTCGGGAGTACGAATGGGGAGCATTCTATATCACTTCGAAGGTGTCGTAGAGATGTGGCTATATCTAGGCTACAATGTGATGCTTTTAGTTACGGGTTGGCATTTTTGTATACCTCTCAAATCAGAGAGAGCAGATGACTTTCAGCAAGTGCTGGATGAGAAAAGGGGTGTAACTTTGCACTCGGGAGTCCGATTGGGGAGCATTCTATATCACTTCGAAGGTGTCGTAGAGATGGGGCTATATCTGGGCTACAATGTGATGTTTTTAGTTCCGGGTTTTCATTTTTGTATACGTCTCAAATCAGAGAGAGCAGTTGACTTTCAGCAAGTGCTGGATGAGAAAAGGGGTGTAACTTTGCGCTCGGGAGTCCGATTTGGGATCATTCTATATCACTTCAAAGGTGTCGTAGAGATTGGGTTATAGATAGGCTACAATGTGATGCTTTTAGTTACGGGTTGGCATTTTTGTATACCTCTCAAATCAGAGAGAGCAGATGACTTTCAGCAAGTGCTGGATGAGAAAAGGGGTGTAACTTTGCACTCGGGAGTCCGATTGGGGAGCATTCTATATCACTTCGAAGGTGTCGTAGAGATGGGGCTATATCTGGGCTATAATGTGATGTTTTTAGTTCCAGGATTGCATTTTTGTATACGTCTCAAATCAGAGAGAGCAGTTGACTTTAAGCAAGTGCTGGATGAGAAAAGGGGTGTAACTTTGCGCTCGGGAGTCCGATTTGGGAGCATTCTATATCACTTCAAAGGTGTCGTAGAGATTGGGTTATAGATAGGCTACAATGTGATGCTTTTAGTTACGGGTTGGCATTTTTGTATACCTCTCAAGTCAGAGAGAGCAGATGACTTTCAGCAAATGCTGGATGAGAAAAGGGGTGTAATTTTGCGCTCGGGAGTCCGATTGGGGAGCATTCTATATCACTTTGAAGGTGTCGTAGAGATGGGGCTATATCTGGGCTACAATGTGATGCTTTTAGTTACGGGTTGGCATTTTTGTATACCTCTCAAATTAGAGAGAGAGGAGCAGACTTGCATTCAAGTGCTGGATTAGAAAAGCGGTGTAACTTTGCGCTCGGGAGTCCGGATGGGGAGCAATCTATATCACTTCGAAGGTGTCGTAGAGATGGGGCTATATCTAGGCTACAATGTGATGTTTTTAGTTCCGGGTTTGCATTTTTGTATACGTCTCAAATCAGAGAGAGCAAGAGACTTTCAGCAAGTGCTGGATGAGAAAAGGGGTGTAACTTTGCGCTCGGGAGTCCGATTTAGGAGCATTCTATATCACTTCAAAGGTGTCGTAGAGATTGGGTTATAGATAGGCTACAATGTGATGCTTTTAGTTACGGGTTGGCATTTTTGTATACCTCTCAAATCAGAGAGAGCAGATGACTTTCAGCAAGTGCTGGATGAGAAAAGGGGTGTAACTTTGCGCTCGGGAGTCAGATTGGGGAGCATTCTATATCACTTCGAAGGTGTCGTAGAGATGGGGCTATATCTGGGCTACAATGTGATGCTTTTAGTTACGGGTTGGCATTTTTGTATACCTCTCAAATTAGAGAGAGAGGAGCAGACTTGCATTCAAGTGCTGGATTAGAAAAGCGGTGTAACCTTGCGCTCGGGGGTCCGAATGGGGAGCATTCTATATCACTTCGAAGGTGTCATAGAGATGGGGCTATCCCTGGGCTACAATGTGATGCTTTTAGTTACGGGTTGGGATTTTTGTATACCTCTCAAATTACAGAGAGAGGAGCAGACTTGCATTCAAGTGCTGGATTAGAAAAGCGGTGTAACTTTGCGCTCGAGAGTCCGGATGGGGAGCATTCTATACCACTTTGAAGGTGTCGTAGAGATGGGGCTATATCTAGGATACAATGTGATGTTTTTAGTTCCGGGTTCGCATTTTTGTATACGTCTCAAATCAGAGAGAGCAGTTGACTTTCAGCAAGTGCTGGATGAGAAAAGGGGTGTAACTTTGCGCTCGGGAGTCCGATTGGGGAGCATTCTATATCACTTCGAAGGTGTCGTAGAGATGGGGCTATATCTAAGCTATAATGTGATGTTTTTAGTTCCGGGTTTGCATTTTTGTATACGTCTCAAATCAGAGAGAGCAGTTGACTTTCAGCAAGTGCTGGATGAGAAAAGGGGTGTAACTTTGCGCTCGGGAGTCCGATTTGGGAGCATTCTATATCACTTCAAAGGTGTCGTAGAGATTGGATTATAGATAGGCTACAATGTGATGGTTTTAGTTACGGGTTGGCATTTTTGTATACCTCTCAAATCAGAGAGAGCAGATGACTTTCAGTAAGTGCTGGATGAGAAAAGGGGTGTAACTTTGCGCTCGGGAGTCCGATTGGGGAGCATTCTATATCACTTCGAAGGTGTCGTAGAGATGGGGCTATATCTGGGCTACAATGTGATGCTTTTAGTTACGGTTTGGCATTTTTGTATACCTCTCAAATTAGAGAGAGAGTAGCAGACTTGCATTCAAGTGCTGGATTAGAAAAGCGGTGTAACTTTGCGCTCGGGAGTCCGGATGGGGAGCATTCTATATCACTTCGAAGGTGTCGTAGAGATGGGGCTATATCTAGGCTACAAAGTGATGTTTTTAGTTCCGGGTTTTCATTTTTGTATACGTCTCAAATCAGAGAGAGCAGTTGACTTTCAGCAAGTGCTGGATGAGAAAAGGGGTGTAACTTTGCGATCGGGAGTCCGATTTGGGATCATTCTATATCACTTCAAAGGTGTCGTAGAGATTGGGTTATAGATAGGCTACAATGTGATGCTTTTAGTTACGGGTTGGCATTTTTGTATACCTCTCAAATCAGAGAGAGCAGATGACTTTCAGCAAGTGCTGGATGAGAAAAGGGGTGTAACTTTGCACTCGGGAGTCCGATTGGGGAGCATTCTATATCACTTCGAAGGTGTCGTAGAGATGGGGCTATATCTGGGCTACAATGTGATGTTTTTAGTTCCGGGTTTTCATTTTTGTATACGTCTCAAATCAGAGAGAGCAGTTGACTTTCAGCAAGTGCTGGATGAGAAAAGGGGTGTAACTTTGCGCTCGGGAGTCCGTTTTGGGATCATTCTATATCACTTCAAAGGTGTCGTAGAGATTGGGTTATAGATAGGCTACAATGTGATGCTTTTAGTTACGGGTTGGCATTTTTGTATACCTCTCAAATCAGAGAGAGCAGATGACTTTCAGCAAGTGCTGGATGAGAAAAGGGGTGTAACTTTGCACTCGGGAGTCCGATTGGGGAGCATTCTATATCACTTCGAAGGTGTCGTAGAGATGGGGCTATATCTGGGCTATAATGTGATGTTTTTAGTTCCAGGATTGCATTTTTGTATACGTCTCAAATCAGAGAGAGCAGTTGACTTTAAGCAAGTGCTGGATGAGAAAAGGGGTGTAACTTTGCGCTCGGGAGTCCGATTTGGGAGCATTCTATATCACTTCAAAGGTGTCGTAGAGATTGGGTTAAAGATAGGCTACAATATGATGCTTTTAGTTACGGGTTGGCATTTTTGTATACCTCTCAAATCAGAGAGAGAGTAGCAGACTTGCATTCAAGTGCTGGACGAGAAAAGCGGTGTAACTTTGCGCTCGGGAGTCCGATTGGGGAGCATTCTATATCACTTTGAAGGTGTCGTAGAGATGGAGTTATAGTTAGGCTACAATGTGATGTTTTTAGTTACGGGTTGGCGTTTTTGTATACCTCTCAAATCAGAGAGAGAGTAGCAAACTTGCATTCAAGTGCTGGATGAGAAAAGGGGTGTAACTTTGCGCTCGGGAGTCCGACTGGGGAACATTCTATATCACTTCGAAGGTGTCGTAGAGATGGGGTTAAAGCTAGGCTACAATTTGTTGCTTTTAGTTACAGGTTGGCGTTTTTGTATACCTCTCAAGTCAAAGAGAGAGTAGAACACTTGCATTCAAGTGCTGCGCGAGAAAAGGGGTGTAACTTTGCGCTCGGGAGTCCGATTTGGGAGCATTCTATATCACTTCAAAGGTGTCGTAGAGATGGGGTTATAGATAGGCTACAATGTGATGCTTTTAGTTACGTGTTGGCATTTTTGTATACCTCTCAAATTGAAGAGAGAGGAGCAGACTTGCATTCAAGTGCTGGATTAGAAAAGCGGTGTAACTTTGCGCTCGGGAGTCCGGATGGGGAGCATTCTATATCACTTCGAAGGTGTCGTAGAGATGGGGCTATATCTACGCTACAATGTGATGTTTTTAGTTCCGGGTTTGCATTTTTGTATACGTCTCAAATCAGAGAGAGCAGTTGACTTTCAGCAAGTGCTGGATGAGAAAAGGGGTGTAACTTTGCGCTCGGGAGTCCGATTTGGGAGCATTCTATATCACTTCAAAGCTGTCGTAGAGATGGGGTTATAGATAGGCTACAATATGATGCTTTTAGTTACGGGTTGGCATTTTTGTATACCTCTCAAATCAGAGAGAGCAGATGACTTTCAGCAAGTGCTGAATGAGAAAAGGGGTGTAACTTTGCACTCGGGAGTCCGATTGGGGAGCATTCTATATCACTTCGAAGGTGTCGTAGAGATGGGGCTATATCTGGGCTATAATGTGATGTTTTTAGTTCCAGGATTTCATTTTTGTATACGTCTCAAATCAGAGAGAGCAGTTGACTTTAAGCAAGTGCTGGATGAGAAAAGGGGTGTAACTTTGCGCTCGGGAGTCCGATTTGGGAGCATTCTATATCACTTCAAAGGTGTCGTAGAGATTGGGTTAAAGATAGGCTACAATATGATGCTTTTAGTTACGGGTTGGCATTTTTGTATACCTCTCAAATCAGAGAGAGAGTAGCAGACTTGCATTCAAGTGCTGGACGAGAAAAGGGGTGTAACTTTGCGCTCGGGAGTCCGATTGGGGAGCATTCTATATCACTTTGAAGGTGTCGTAGAGATGGGGTTATAGTTAGGCTACAATGTGATGTTTTTAGTTACGGGTTGGCGTTTTTGTATACCTCTCAAATCAGAGAGAGAGTAGCAAACTTGCATTCAAGAGCTGGATGAGAAAATGGGTGTAACTTTGCGCTCGGGAGTCCGACTGGGGAACATTCTATATCACTTCGAAGGTGTCGTAGAGATGGGGTTAAAGCTAGGCTACAATTTGTTGCTTTTAGTTACAGGTTGGCGTTTTTGTATACCTCTCAAATCAAAGAGAAAGTAGAACACTTGCATTCAAGTGCTGCGCGAGAAAAGGGGTGTAACTTTGCGCTCGGGAGTCCGATTTGGGAGCATTCTATATCACTTCAAAGGTGTCGTAGAGACGGGGTTATAGATAGGCTACAATGTGATGCTTTTAGTTACGTGTTGGCATTTTTGTATACCTCTCAAATTGAAGAGAGAGGAGCAGACTTGCATTCAAGTGCTGGATTAGAAAAGCGGTGTAACTTTGCGCTCGGGAGTCCGGATGGGGAGCATTCTATATCACTTCGAAGGTGTTGTAGAGATGGGGCTATATCTACGCTATAATGTGATGTTTTTAGTTCCGGGTTTGCATTTTTGTATACGTCTCAAATCAGAGAGAGCAGTTGACTTTCAGCAAGTGCTGGATGAGAAAAGGGGTGTAACTTTGCGCTCGGGAGTCCGATTGGGGAGCATTCTATATCACTTCAAAGGTGTCGTAGAGATTGGGTTATAGATAGGCTACAATGTGATGCTTTTAGTTACGGGTTGGCATTTTTGTATACCTCTCAAATCAGAGAGAGCAGATGACTTTCAGCAAGTGCTGGATGAGAAAAGGGGTGTAACTTTGCGCTCGGGAGTCCGACTGGGGAACATTCTATATCACTTCGAAGGTGTCGTAGAGATGGGGTTAAAGCTAGGCTACAATTTGATGCTTTTAGTTACAGGTTGGCGTTTTTGTATACCTCTCAAATCAAAGAGAGAGTAGAACACTTGCATTCAAGTGCTGCGCGAGAAAAGGGGTGTAACTTTGCGCTCGGGAGTCCGATTGGGGAGCATTATATATCACTTCGAATGTGTCGTAGAGATGGGGTTATAGCTAGGCTACAATGTGATGCTTTTAGTTACAGTTTGGCGTGTTTGTATACCTCTCAAATCAGAGAGAGTAGTTGACTTTCAGCAAGTGCTGGACGAGAAAAGGGGTATAACTTTGTGCTCGGGAGTCCGATTGGGGAGCATTCTATATCACTTCGAAGGTGTCGTAGAGATGGGGTTATAGCTAGGCTACAATGTGATGCTTTTAGTTACAGGTTGGCGTTTTTGTATAACTCTCAAATCAAAGAGAGAGTAGCACACTTGCATTCAAGTTCTGGACGAGAAAAGGGGTGTAACTTTGCGCTCGGGAGTCCGATTGGGGAGCATTCTATATCACTTCAAAGGTGTCGTAGAGATTGGGTTATAGATAGGCTACAATGTGATGCTTTTAGTTACGGGTTGGCATTTTTGTATACCTCTCAAATCAGAGAGAGCAGATGACTTTCAGCAAGTGCTGGATGAGAAAAGGGGTGTAACTTTGCACTCGGGAGTCCGATTGGGGAGCATTCTATATCACTTCGAAGGTGTCGTAGAGATGGGGCTATATCTGGGCTACAATGTGATGTTTTTAGTTCCGGGTTTGCATTTTTGTATACGTCTCAAATCAGAGAGAGCAGTTGACTTTCAGCAAGTGCTGGATGAGAAAAGGGGTGTAACTTTGCGCTCGGGAGTCCGATTTGGGAGCATTCTATATCACTTCAAAGGTGTCGTAGAGATTGAGTTATAGATAGGCTACAATGTGATGGTTTTAGTTACGGGTGGCATTTTTGTATACCTCTCAAATCAGAGAGAGCAGATGACTTTCAGCAAGTGCTGGATGAGAAAAGGGGTGTAACTTTGCGCTCGGGAGTTCGATTGGGGAGCATTCTATATCACTTCGAAGGTGTCGTAGAGATGGGGCTATATCTGGGCTACAATGTGATGCTTTTAGTTACGGGTTGGCATTTTTGTATACCTCTCAAATTAGAGACAGAGTAGCAGACTTGCATTCAAGTGTTGGATTAGAAAAGCGGTGTAACTTTGCGGTCGGGAGTCCGGATGGGGAGCATTCTATATCACTTCGAAGGTGTCGTAGAGATGGGGCTATATCTAGGCTACAATGTGATGTTTTTAGTTCCGGGTTTTCATTTTTGTATACGTCTCAAATCAGAGAGAGCAGTTGACTTTCAGCAAGTGCTGGATGAGAAAAGGGGTGTAACTTTGCGCTCGGGAGTCCGATTTGGGAGCATTCTATATCACTTCAAAGGTGTCGTAGAGATTGAGTTATAGATAGGCTACAATGTGATGGTTTTAGTTACGGGTGGCATTTTTGTATACCTCTCAAATCAGAGAGAGCAGATGACTTTCAGCAAGTGCTGGATGAGAAAAGGGGTGTAACTTTGCGCTCGGGAGTCCGATTGGGGAGCATTCTATATCACTTCGAAGGTGTCGTAGAGATGGGGCTATATCTATGCTATAATGTGATGTTTTTAGTTCCGGGTTTGCATTTTTGTATACGTCTCAAATCAGAGAGAGCAGTTGACTTTCAGCAAGTGCTGGATGAGAAAAGGGGTGTAACTTTGCGCTCGGGAGTCCGATTTGGGAGCATTCTATATCACTTCAAAGCTGTCGTAGAGATTGGATTATAGATAGGCTACAATGTGATGGTTTTAGTTACGGGTTGGCATTTTTGTATACCTCTCAAATCAGAGAGAGCAGATGACTTTCAGCAAGTGCTGGATGAGAAAAGGGGTGTAACTTTGCGCTCGGGAGTCCGATTGGGGAGCATTCTATATCACTTTGAAGGTGTCGTAGAGATGGGGCTATATCTGGGCTACAATGTGATGCTTTTAGTTACGGGTTGGCATTTTTGTATACCTCTCAAATTAGAGAGAGAGTAGCAGACTTGCATTCAAGTGCTGGATTAGAAAAGCGGTGTAACTTTGCGCTCGGGAGTCCGGATGGGGAGCATTCTATATCACTTCGAAGGTGTCGTAGAGATGGGGCTATATCTAGGCTACAAAGTGATGTTTTTAGTTCCGGGTTTTCATTTTTGTATACGTCTCAAATCAGAGAGAGCAGTTGACTTTTAGCAAGTGCTGGATGAGAAAAGGGGTGTAACTTTGCGATCGGGAGTCCGATTTGGGATCATTCTATATCACTTCAAAGGTGTCGTAGAGATTGGGTTATAGATAGGCTACAATGTGATGCTTTTAGTTACGGGTTGGCATTTTTGTATACCTCTCAAATCAGAGAGAGCAGATGACTTTCAGCAAGTGCTGGATGAGAAAAGGGGTGTAACTTTGCACTCGGGAGTCCGATTGGGGAGCATTCTATATCACTTCGAAGGTGTCGTAGAGATGGGGCTATATCTGGGCTACAATGTGATGTTTTTAGTTCCGGGTTTGCATTTTTGTATACGTCTCAAATCAGAGAGAGCAGTTGACTTTCAGCAAGTGCTGGATGAGAAAAGGGGTGTAACTTTGCGCTCGGGAGTCCGATTTGGGAGCATTCTATATCACTTCAAAGGTGTCGTAGAGATTGAGTTATAGATAGGCTACAATGTGATGGTTTTAGTTACGGGTGGCATTTTTGTATACCTCTCAAATCAGAGAGAGCAGATGACTTTCAGCAAGTGCTGGATGAGAAAAGGGGTGTAACTTTGCGCTCGGGAGTTCGATTGGGGAGCATTCTATATCACTTTGAAGGTGTCGTAGAGATGGGGCTATATCTGGGCTACAATGTGATGCTTTTAGTTACGGGTTGGCATTTTTGTATACCTCTCAAATTAGAGAGAGAGTAGCAGACTTGCATTCAAGTGCTGGATTAGAAAAGCGGTGTAACTTTGCGCTCGGGAGTCCGGATGGGGAGCATTCTATATCACTTCGAAGGTGTCGTAGAGATGGGGCTATATCTAGGCTACAAAGTGATGTTTTTAGTTCCGGGTTTTCATTTTTGTATACGTCTCAAATCAGAGAGAGCAGTTGACTTTTAGCAAGTGCTGGATGAGAAAAGGGGTGTAACTTTGCGATCGGGAGTCCGATTTGGGATCATTCTATATCACTTCAAAGGTGTCGTAGAGATTGGGTTATAGATAGGCTACAATGTGATGCTTTTAGTTACGGGTTGGCATTTTTGTATACCTCTCAAATCAGAGAGAGCAGATGACTTTCAGCAAGTGCTGGATGAGAAAAGGGGTGTAACTTTGCACTCGGGAGTCCGATTGGGGAGCATTCTATATCACTTCGAAGGTGTCGTAGAGATGGGGCTATATCTGGGCTACAATGTGATGTTTTTAGTTCCGGGTTTGCATTTTTGTATACGTCTCAAATCAGAGAGAGCAGTTGACTTTCAGCAAGTGCTGGATGAGAAAAGGGGTGTAACTTTGCGCTCGGGAGTTCGATTGGGGAGCATTCTATATCACTTCAAAGGTGTCGTAGAGATTGAGTTATAGATAGGCTACAATGTGATGGTTTTAGTTACGGGTGGCATTTTTGTATACCTCTCAAATCAGAGAGAGCAGATGACTTTCAGCAAGTGCTGGATGAGAAAAGGGGTGTAACTTTGCGCTCGGGAGTTCGATTGGGGAGCATTCTATATCACTTCGAAGGTGTCGTAGAGATGGGGCTATATCTGGGCTACAATGTGATGCTTTTAGTTACGGGTTGGCATTTTTGTATACCTCTCAAATTAGAGAGAGAGTAGCAGACTTGCATTCAAGTGTTGGATTAGAAAAGCGGTGTAACTTTGCGGTCGGGAGTCCGGATGGGGAGCATTCTATATCACTTCGAAGGTGTCGTAGAGATGGGGCTATATCTAGGCTACAATGTGATGTTTTTAGTTCCGGGTTTTCATTTTTGTATACGTCTCAAATCAGAGAGAGCAGTTGACGTTCAGCAAGTGCTGGATGAGAAAAGGGGTGTAACTTTGCGCTCGGGAGTCCGATTTGGGAGCATTCTATATCACTTCAAAGGTGTCGTAGAGATTGAGTTATAGATAGGCTACAATGTGATGGTTTTAGTTACGGGTGGCATTTTTGTATACCTCTCAAATCAGAGAGAGCAAATGACTTTCAGCAAGTGCTGGATGAGAAAAGGGGTGTAACTTTGCGCTCGGGAGTTCGATTGGGGAGCATTCTATATCACTTCGAAGGTGTCGTAGAGATGGGGCTATATCTGGGCTACAATGTGATGCTTTTAGTTACGGGTTGGCATTTTTGTATACCTCTCAAATTAGAGAGAGAGTAGCAGACATGCATTCAAGTGTTGGATTAGAAAAGCGGTGTAACTTTGCGGTCGGGAGTCCGGATGGGGAGCATTCTATATCACTTCGAAGGTGTCGTAGAGATGGGGCTATATCTAGGCTACAAAGTGATGTTTTTAGTTCCGGGTTTTCATTTTTGTATACGTCTCAAATCAGAGAGAGCAGTTGACTTTTAGCAAGTGCTGGATGAGAAAAGGGGTGTAACTTTGCGATCGGGAGTCCGATTTGGGATCATTCTATATCACTTCAAAGGTGTCGTAGAGATTGGGTTATAGATAGGCTACAATGTGATGCTTTTAGTTACGGGTTGGCATTTTTGTATACCTCTCAAATCAGAGAGAGCAGATGACTTTCAGCAAGTGCTGGATGAGAAAAGGGGTGTAACTTTGCACTCGGGAGTCCGATTGGGGAGCATTCTATATCACTTCGAAGGTGTCGTAGAGATGGGGCTATATCTGGGCTACAATGTGATGTTTTTAGTTCCGGGTTTGCATTTTTGTATACGTCTCAAATCAGAGAGAGCAGTTGACTTTCAGCAAGTGCTGGATGAGAAAAGGGGTGTAACTTTGCGCTCGGGAGTCCGATTTGGGAGCATTCTATATCACTTCAAAGGTGTCGTAGAGATTGAGTTATAGATAGGCTACAATGTGATGGTTTTAGTTACGGGTGGCATTTTTGTATACCTCTCAAATCAGAGAGAGCAGATGACTTTCAGCAAGTGCTGGATGAGAAAAGGGGTGTAACTTTGCGCTCGGGAGTTCGATTGGGGAGCATTCTATATCACTTTGAAGGTGTCGTAGAGATGGGGCTATATCTGGGCTACAATGTGATGCTTTTAGTTACGGGTTGGCATTTTTGTATACCTCTCAAATTAGAGAGAGAGTAGCAGACTTGCATTCAAGTGCTGGATTAGAAAAGCGGTGTAACTTTGCGCTCGGGAGTCCGGATGGGGAGCATTCTATATCACTTCGAAGGTGTCGTAGAGATGGGGCTATATCTAGGCTACAAAGTGATGTTTTTAGTTCCGGGTTTTCATTTTTGTATACGTCTCAAATCAGAGAGAGCAGTTGACTTTTAGCAAGTGCTGGATGAGAAAAGGGGTGTAACTTTGCGATCGGGAGTCCGATTTGGGATCATTCTATATCACTTCAAAGGTGTCGTAGAGATTGGGTTATAGATAGGCTACAATGTGATGCTTTTAGTTACGGGTTGGCATTTTTGTATACCTCTCAAATCAGAGAGAGCAGATGACTTTCAGCAAGTGCTGGATGAGAAAAGGGGTGTAACTTTGCACTCGGGAGTCCGATTGGGGAGCATTCTATATCACTTCGAAGGTGTCGTAGAGATGGGGCTATATCTGGGCTACAATGTGATGTTTTTAGTTCCGGGTTTGCATTTTTGTATACGTCTCAAATCAGAGAGAGCAGTTGACTTTCAGCAAGTGCTGGATGAGAAAAGGGGTGTAACTTTGCGCTCGGGAGTCCGATTTGGGAGCATTCTATATCACTTCAAAGGTGTCGTAGAGATTGAGTTATAGATAGGCTACAATGTGATGGTTTTAGTTCCGGGTTTTCATTTTTGTATACGTCTCAAATCAGAGAGAGCAGATGACTTTCAGCAAGTGCTGGATGAGAAAAGGGGTGTAACTTTGCGCTCGGGAGTTCGATTGGGGAGCATTCTATATCACTTCGAAGGTGTCGTAGAGATGGGGCTATATCTGGGCTACAATGTGATGCTTTTAGTTACGGGTTGGCATTTTTGTATACCTCTCAAATTAGAGAGAGAGTAGCAGACTTGCATTCAAGTGTTGGATTAGAAAAGCGGTGTAACTTTGCGGTCGGGAGTCCGGATGGGGAGCATTCTATATCACTTCGAAGGTGTCGTAGAGATGGGGCTATATCTAGGCTACAATGTGATGTTTTTAGTTCCGGGTTTTCATTTTTGTATACGTCTCAAATCAGAGAGAGCAGTTGACGTTCAGCAAGTGCTGGATGAGAAAAGGGGTGTAACTTTGCGCTCGGGAGTCCGATTTGGGAGCATTCTATATCACTTCAAAGGTGTCGTAGAGATTGAGTTATAGATAGGCTACAATGTGATGGTTTTAGTTACGGGTGGCATTTTTGTATACCTCTCAAATCAGAGAGAGCAAATGACTTTCAGCAAGTGCTGGATGAGAAAAGGGGTGTAACTTTGCGCTCGGGAGTTCGATTGGGGAGCATTCTATATCACTTCGAAGGTGTCGTAGAGATGGGGCTATATCTGGGCTACAATGTGATGCTTTTAGTTACGGGTTGGCATTTTTGTATACCTCTCAAATTAGAGAGAGAGTAGCAGACATGCATTCAAGTGTTGGATTAGAAAAGCGGTGTAACTTTGCGGTCGGGAGTCCGGATGGGGAGCATTCTATATCACTTCGAAGGTGTCGTAGAGATGGGGCTATATCTAGGCTACAATGTGATGTTTTTAGTTCCGGGTTTTCATTTTTGTATACGTCTCAAATCAGAGAGAGCAGTTGACTTTCAGCAAGTGCTGGATGAGAAAAGGGGTGTAACTTTGCGCTCGGGAGTCCGATTTGGGATCATTCTATATCACTTCAAAGGTGTCGTAGAGATTGGGTTATAGATAGGCTACAATGTGATGCTTTTAGTTACGGGTTGGCATTTTTGTATACCTCTCAAATCAGAGAGAGCAGATGACTTTCAGCAAGTGCTGGATGAGAAAAGGGGTGTAACTTTGCACTCGGGAGTCCGATTGGGGAGCATTCTATATCACTTCGAAGGTGTCGTAGAGATGGGGCTATATCTGGGCTATAATGTGATGTTTTTAGTTCCAGGATTGCATTTTTGTATACGTCTCAAATCAGAGAGAGCAGTTGACTTTAAGCAAGTGCTGGATGAGAAAAGGGGTGTAACTTTGCGCTCGGGAGTCCGATTTGGGAGCATTCTATATCACTTCAAAGGTGTCGTAGAGATTGGGTTAAAGATAGGCTACAATATGATGCTTTTAGTTACGGGTTGGCATTTTTGTATACCTCTCAAATCAGAGAGAGAGTAGCAGACTTGCATTCAAGTGCTGGACGAGAAAAGGGGTGTAACTTTGCGCTCGGGAGTCCGATTGGGGAGCATTCTATATCACTTTGAAGGTGTCGTAGAGATGGGGTTATAGTTAGGCTACAATGTGATGTTTTTAGTTACGGGTTGGCATTTTTGTATACCTCTCAAATCAGAGAGAGAGTAGCAAACTTGCATTCAAGTGCTGGATGAGAAAAGGGGTGTAACTTTGCGCTCGGGAGTCCGACTGGGGAACATTCTATATCACTTCGAAGGTGTCGTAGAGATGGGGTTAAAGCTAGGCTACAATTTGTTGCTTTTAGTTACAGGTTGGCGTTTTTGTATACCTCTCAAATCAAAGAGAGAGTAGAACACTTGCATTCAAGTGCTGCGCGAGAAAAGGGGTGTAACTTTGCGCTCGGGAGTCCGATTTGGGAGCATTCTATATCACTTCAAAGGTGTCGTAGAGATGGGGTTATAGATAGGCTACAATGTGATGCTTTTAGTTACGTGTTGGCATTTTTGTATACCTCTCAAATTGAAGAGAGAGGAGCAGACTTGCATTCAAGTGCTGGATTAGAAAAGCGGTGTAACTTTGCGCTCGGGAGTCCGGATGGGGAGCATTCTATATCACTTCGAAGGTGTCGTAGAGATGGGGCTATATCTACGCTACAATGTGATGTTTTTAGTTCCGGGTTTGCATTTTTGTATACGTCTCAAATCAGAGAGAGCAGTTGACTTTCAGCAAGTGCTGGATGAGAAAAGGGGTGTAACTTTGCGCTCGGGAGTCCGATTTGGGAGCATTCTATATCACTTCAAAGGTGTCGTAGAGATTGAGTTATAGATAGGCTACAATGTGATGGTTTTAGTTACGGGTGGCATTCTTGTATACCTCTCAAATCAGAGAGAGCAGATGACTTTCAGCAAGTGCTGGATGAGAAAAGGGGTGTAACTTTGCGCTCGGGAGTCCGATTGGGGAGCATTCTATATCACTTCGAAGGTGTCGTAGAGATGGGGCTATATCTAAGCTATAATGTGATGTTTTTAGTTCCGGGTTTGCATTTTTGTATACGTCTCAAATCAGAGAGAGCAGTTGACTTTCAGCAAGTGCTGGATGAGAAAAGGGGTGTAACTTTGCGATCGGGAGTCCGATTTGGGATCATTCTATATCACTTCAAAGGTGTCGTAGAGATTGGGTTATAGATAGGCTACAATGTGATGCTTTTAGTTACGGGTTGGCATTTTTGTATACCTCTCAAATCAGAGAGAGCAGATGACTTTCAGCAAGTGCTGGATGAGAAAAGGGGTGTAACTTTGCACTCGGGAGTCCGATTGGGGAGCATTCTATATCACTTCGAAGGTGTCGTAGAGATGGGGCTATATCTGGGCTACAATGTGATGTTTTTAGTTCCGGGTTTGCATTTTTGTATACGTCTCAAATCAGAGAGAGCAGTTGACTTTCAGCAAGTGCTGGATGAGAAAAGGGGTGTAACTTTGCGCTCGGGAGTCCGATTTGGGAGCATTCTATATCACTTCAAAGGTGTCGTAGAGATTGAGTTATAGATAGGCTACAATTTGATGGTTTTAGTTACGGGTGGCATTTTTGTATACCTCTCAAATCAGAGAGAGCAGATGACTTTCAGCAAGTGCTGGATGAGAAAAGGGGTGTAACTTTGCCCTCGGGAGTTCGATTGGGGAGCATTCTATATCACTTCGAAGGTGTCGTAGAGATGGGGCTATATCTGGGCTACAATGTGATGCTTTTAGTTACGGGTTGGCATTTTTGTATACCTCTCAAATTAGAGAGAGAGTAGCAGACTTGCATTCAAGTGTTGGATTAGAAAAGCGGTGTAACTTTGCGGTCGGGAGTCCGGATGGGGAGCATTCTATATCACTTCGAAGGTGTCGTAGAGATGGGGCTATATCTAGGCTACAATGTGATGTTTTTAGTTCCGGGTTTTCATTTTTGTATACGTCTCAAATCAGAGAGAGCAGTTGACGTTCAGCAAGTGCTGGATGAGAAAAGGGGTGTAACTTTGCGCTCGGGAGTCCGATTTGGGAGCATTCTATATCACTTCAAAGGTGTCGTAGAGATTGAGTTATAGATAGGCTACAATGTGATGGTTTTAGTTACGGGTGGCATTTTTGTATACCTCTCAAATCAGAGAGAGCAGATGACTTTCAGCAAGTGCTGGATGAGAAAAGGGGTGTAACTTTGCGCTCGGGAGTTCGATTGGGGAGCATTCTATATCACTTCGAAGGTGTCGTAGAGATGGGGCTATATCTGGGCTACAATGTGATGCTTTTAGTTACGGGTTGGCATTTTTGTATACCTCTCAAATTAGAGAGAGAGTAGCAGACTTGCATTCAAGTGTTGGATTAGAAAAGCGGTGTAACTTTGCGGTCGGGAGTCCGGATGGGGAGCATTCTATATCACTTCGAAGGTGTCGTAGAGATGGGGCTATATCTAGGCTACAATGTGATGTTTTTAGTTCCGGGTTTTCATTTTTGTATACGTCTCAAATCAGAGAGAGCAGTTGACTTTCTGCAAGTGCTGGATGAGAAAAGGGGTGTAACTTTGCGCTCGGGAGTCCGATTTGGGATCATTCTATATCACTTCAAAGGTGTCGTAGAGATTGGGTTATAGATAGGCTACAATGTGATGCTTTTAGTTACGGGTTGGCATTTTTGTATACCTCTCAAATCAGAGAGAGCAGATGACTTTCAGCAAGTGCTGGATGAGAAAAGGGGTGTAACTTTGCACTCGGGAGTCCGATTGGGGAGCATTCTATATCACTTCGAAGGTGTCGTAGAGATGGGGATATATCTGGGCTATAATGTGATGTTTTTAGTTCCAGGATTGCATTTTTGTATACGTCTCAAATCAGAGAGAGCAGTTGACTTTAAGCAAGTGCTGGATGAGAAAAGGGGTGTAACTTTGCGCTCGGGAGTCCGATTTGGGAGCATTCTATATCACTTCAAAGGTGTCGTAGAGATTGGGTTAAAGATAGGCTACAATATGATGCTTTTAGTTACGGGTTGGCATTTTTGTATACCTCTCAAATCAGAGAGAGAGTAGCAGACTTGCATTCAAGTGCTGGACGAGAAAAGGGGTGTAACTTTGCGCTCGGGAGTCCGATTGGGGAGCATTCTATATCACTTTGAAGGTGTCGTAGAGATGGGGTTATAGTTAGGCTACAATGTGATGTTTTTAGTTACGGGTTGGCGTTTTTGTATACCTCTCAAATCAGAGAGAGAGTAGCAAACTTGCATTCAAGTGCTGGATGAGAAAAGGGGTGTAACTTTGCGCTCGGGAGTCCGACTGGGGAACATTCTATATCACTTCGAAGGTGTCGTAGAGATGGGGTTAAAGCTAGGCTACAATTTGTTGCTTTTAGTTACGGGTTGGCGTTTTTGTATACCTCTCAAATCAAAGAGAGAGTAGAACACTTGCATTCAAGTGCTGCGCGAGAAAAGGGGTGTAACTTTGCGCTCGGGAGTCCGATTTGGGAGCATTCTATATCACTTCGAATGTGTCGTAGAGATGGGGTTATAGATAGGCTACAATGTGATGCTTTTAGTTACGTGTTGGCATTTTTGTATACCTCTCAAATTGAAGAGAGAGGAGCAGACTTGCATTCAAGTGCTGGATTAGAAAAGCGGTGTAACTTTGCGCTCGGGAGTCCGGATGGGGAGCATTCTATATCACTTCGAAGGTGTCGTAGAGATGGGGCTATATCTACGCTATAATGTGATGTTTTTAGTTCCGGGTTTGCATTTTTGTATACGTCTCAAATCAGAGAGAGCAGTTGACTTTCAGCAAGTGCTGGATGAGAAAAGGGGTGTAACTTTGCGCTCGGGAGTCCGATTTGGGAGCATTCTATATCACTTCAAAGCTGTCGTAGAGATGGGGTTATAGATAGGCTACAATATGATGCTTTTAGTTACGGGTTGGCATTTTTGTATACCTCTCAAATCAGAGAGAGAGTAGCAGACTTGCATTCAAGTGTTGGACGAGAAAAGAGGTGTAACTTTGCGCTCGGGAGTCCGATTGGGGAGCATTCTATATCACTTCGAAGGTGTCGTAGAGATGGGGCTATATCTGGGCTACAATGTGATGCTTTTAGTTACGGGTTGGCATTTTTGTATACTTCTCAAATTAGAGAGAGAGTAGCAGACTTGCATTCAACTGCTGGATTAGAAAAGCGGTGTAACTTTGCGCTCGGGGGTCCGAATGGGGAGCATTCTATATCACTTCGAAGGTGTCGTAGAGATGGGGCTATATCTAGGCTACAATGTGATGTTTTTAGTTCCGGGTTTGCATTTTTGTATACGTCTCAAATCAGAGAGAGCAGTTCACTTTCAGCAAGTGCTGGATGAGAAAAGGGGTGTAACTTTGCGCTCGGGAGTCCGATTGGGGAGCATTCTATATCACTTCGAAGGTGTCGTAGAGATGGGGCTATATCTAAGCTATAATGTGATGTTTTTAGTTCCGGGTTTGCATTTTTGTATACGTCTCAAATCAGAGAGAGCAGTTGACTTTCAGCAAGTGTTGGATGAGAAAAGGGGTGTAACTTTGCGCTCGGGAGTCCGATTGGGGAGCATTCTATATCACTTCAAAGGTGTCGTAGAGATTGGGTTATAGATAGGCTACAATGTGATGCTTTTAGTTACGGGTTGGCATTTTTGTATACCTCTCAAATCAGAGAGAGCAGATGACTTTCAGCAAGTGCTGGATGAGAAAAGGGGTGTAACTTTGCGCTCGGGAGTCCGACTGGAGAACATTCTATATCACTTCGAAGGTGTCGTAGAGATGGGGTTAAAGCTAGGCTACAATTTGATGCTTTTAGTTACAGGTTGGCGTTTTTGTATACCTCTCAAATCAAAGAGAGAGTAGAACACTTGCATTCAAGTGCTGCGCGAGAAAAGGGGTGTAACTTTGCGCTCGGGAGTCCGATTGGGGAGCATTATATATCACTTCGAATGTGTCGTAGAGATGGGGTTATAGCTAGGCTACAATGTGATGCTTTTAGTTACAGTTTGGCGTGTTTGTATACCTCTCAAATCAGAGAGAGTAGTTGACTTTCAGCAAGTGCTGGACGAGAAAAGGGGTATAACTTTGTGCTCGGGAGTCCGATTGGGGAGCATTCTATATCACTTCGAAGGTGTCGTAGAGATGGGGTTATAGCTAGGCTACAATGTGATGCTTTTAGTTACAGGTTGGCGTTTTTGTATAACTCTCAAATCAAAGAGAGAGTAGCACACTTGCATTCAAGTTCTGGACGAGAAAAGGGGTGTAACTTTGCGCTCGGGAGTCCGATTGGGGAGCATTCTATATCACTTCGAAGGTGTCGTAGTGATGGGGCTATATCTAAGCTATAATGTGATGTTTTTAGTTCCGGGTTGGCATTTTTGTATACGTCTCAAATCAGAGAGAGCAGTTCACTTTCATCAAGTGCTGGATGAGAAAAGGGGTGTAACTTTGCGCTCGGGAGTCCGATTGGGGAGCATTCTATATCACTTCAAAGGTGTCGTAGAGATTGGGTTATAGATAGGCTACAATGTGATGCTTTTAGTTACGGGTTGGCATTTTTGTATACCTCTCAAATCAGAGAGAGCAGATGACTTTCAGCAAGTGCTGGATGAGAAAAGGGGTGTAACTTTGCGCTCGGGAGTCCGACTGGAGAACATTCTATATCACTTCGAAGGTGTCGTAGAGATGGGGTTAAAGCTAGGCTACAATTTGATGCTTTTAGTTACAGGTTGGCGTTTTTGTATACCTCTCAAATCAAAGAGAGAGTAGAACACTTGCATTCAAGTGCTGCGCGAGAAAAGGGGTGTAACTTTGCGCTCGGGAGTCCGATTGGGGAGCATTATATATCACTTCGAATGTGTCGTAGAGATGGGGTTATAGCTAGGCTACAATGTGATGCTTTTAGTTACAGTTTGGCGTGTTTGTATACCTCTCAAATCAGAGAGAGTAGTTGACTTTCAGCAAGTGCTGGACGAGAAAAGGGGTATAACTTTGTGCTCGGGAGTCCGATTGGGGAGCATTCTATATCACTTCGAAGGTGTCGTAGAGATGGGGTTATAGCTAGGCTACAATGTGATGCTTTTAGTTACAGGTTGGCGTTTTTGTATAACTCTCAAATCAAAGAGAGAGTAGCACACTTGCATTCAAGTTCTGGACGAGAAAAGGGGTGTAACTTTGCGCTCGGGAGTCCGATTGGGGAGCATTCTATATCACTTCGAAGGTGTCGTAGTGATGGGGCTATATCTAAGCTATAATGTGATGTTTTTAGTTCCGGGTTGGCATTTTTGTATACGTCTCAAATCAGAGAGAGCAGTTCACTTTCATCAAGTGCTGGATGAGAAAAGGGGTGTAACTTTGCGCTCGGGAGTCCGATTTGGGATCATTCTATATCACTTCAAAGGTGTCGTAGAGATTGGGTTATAGATAGGCTACAATGTGATGCTTTTAGTTACGGGTTGGCATTTTTGTATACCTCTCAAATCAGAGAGAGCAGATGACTTTCAGCAAGTGCTGGATGAGAAAAGGGGTGTAACTTTGCACTCGGGAGTCCGATTGGGGAGCATTCTATATCACTTCGAAGGTGTCGTAGAGATGGGGCTATATCTGGGCTACAATGTGATGTTTTTAGTTCCGGGTTTGCATTTTTGTATACGTCTCAAATCAGAGAGAGCAGTTGACTTTCAGCAAGTGCTGGATGAGAAAAGGGGTGTAACTTTGCGCTCGGGAGTCCGATTTGGGAGCATTCTATATCACTTCAAAGGTGTCGTAGAGATTGAGTTATAGATAGGCTACAATTTGATGGTTTTAGTTACGGGTGGCATTTTTGTATACCTCTCAAATCAGAGAGAGCAGATGACTTTCAGCAAGTGCTGGATGAGAAAAGGGGTGTAACTTTGCGCTCGGGAGTTCGATTGGGGAGCATTCTATATCACTTCGAAGGTGTCGTAGAGATGGGGCTATATCTGGGCTACAATGTGATGCTTTTAGTTACGGGTTGGCATTTTTGTATACCTCTCAAATTAGAGAGAGAGTAGCAGACTTGCATTCAAGTGTTGGATTAGAAAAGCGGTGTAACTTTGCGGTCGGGAGTCCGGATGGGGAGCATTCTATATCACTTCGAAGGTGTCGTAGAGATGGGGCTATATCTAGGCTACAATGTGATGTTTTTAGTTCCGGGTTTTCATTTTTGTATACGTCTCAAATCAGAGAGAGCAGTTGACGTTCAGCAAGTGCTGGATGAGAAAAGGGGTGTAACTTTGCGCTCGGGAGTCCGATTTGGGAGCATTCTATATCACTTCAAAGGTGTCGTAGAGATTGAGTTATAGATAGGCTACAATGTGATGGTTTTAGTTACGGGTGGCATTTTTGTATACCTCTCAAATCAGAGAGAGCAGATGACTTTCAGCAAGTGCTGGATGAGAAAAGGGGTGTAACTTTGCGCTCGGGAGTTCGATTGGGGAGCATTCTATATCACTTCGAAGGTGTCGTAGAGATGGGGCTATATCTGGGCTACAATGTGATGCTTTTAGTTACGGGTTGGCATTTTTGTATACCTCTCAAATTAGAGAGAGAGTAGCAGACTTGCATTCAAGTGTTGGATTAGAAAAGCGGTGTAACTTTGCGGTCGGGAGTCCGGATGGGGAGCATTCTATATCACTTCGAAGGTGTCGTAGAGATGGGGCTATATCTAGGCTACAATGTGATGTTTTTAGTTCCGGGTTTTCATTTTTGTATACGTCTCAAATCAGAGAGAGCAGTTGACTTTCTGCAAGTGCTGGATGAGAAAAGGGGTGTAACTTTGCGCTCGGGAGTCCGATTTGGGATCATTCTATATCACTTCAAAGGTGTCGTAGAGATTGGGTTATAGATAGGCTACAATGTGATGCTTTTAGTTACGGGTTGGCATTTTTGTATACCTCTCAAATCAGAGAGAGCAGATGACTTTCAGCAAGTGCTGGATGAGAAAAGGGGTGTAACTTTGCACTCGGGAGTCCGATTGGGGAGCATTCTATATCACTTCGAAGGTGTCGTAGAGATGGGGCTATATCTGGGCTATAATGTGATGTTTTTAGTTCCAGGATTGCATTTTTGTATACGTCTCAAATCAGAGAGAGCAGTTGACTTTAAGCAAGTGCTGGATGAGAAAAGGGGTGTAACTTTGCGCTCGGGAGTCCGATTTGGGAGCATTCTATATCACTTCAAAGGTGTCGTAGAGATTGGGTTAAAGATAGGCTACAATATGATGCTTTTAGTTACGGGTTGGCATTTTTGTATACCTCTCAAATCAGAGAGAGAGTAGCAGACTTGCATTCAAGTGCTGGACGAGAAAAGGGGTGTAACTTTGCGCTCGGGAGTCCGATTGGGGAGCATTCTATATCACTTTGAAGGTGTCGTAGAGATGGGGTTATAGTTAGGCTACAATGTGATGTTTTTAGTTACGGGTTGGCGTTTTTGTATACCTCTCAAATCAGAGAGAGAGTAGCAAACTTGCATTCAAGTGCTGGATGAGAAAAGGGGTGTAACTTTGCGCTCGGGAGTCCGACTGGGGAACATTCTATATCACTTCGAAGGTGTCGTAGAGATGGGGTTAAAGCTAGGCTACAATTTGTTGCTTTTAGTTACAGGTTGGCGTTTTTGTATACCTCTCAAATCAAAGAGAGAGTAGAACACTTGCATTCAAGTGCTGCGCGAGAAAAGGGGTGTAACTTTGCGCTCGGGAGTCCGATTTGGGAGCATTCTATATCACTTCAAAGGTGTCGTAGAGATGGGGTTATAGATAGGCTACAATGTGATGCTTTTAGTTACGTGTTGGCATTTTTGTATACCTCTCAAATTGAAGAGAGAGGAGCAGACTTGCATTCAAGTGCTGGATTAGAAAAGCGGTGTAACTTTGCGCTCGGGAGTCCGGATGGGGAGCATTCTATATCACTTCGAAGGTGTCGTAGAGATGGGGCTATATCTACGCTATAATGTGATGTTTTTAGTTCCGGGTTTGCATTTTTGTATACGTCTCAAATCAGAGAGAGCAGTTGACTTTCAGCAAGTGCTGGATGAGAAAAGGGGTGTAACTTTGCGCTCGGGAGTCCGATTTGGGAGCATTCTATATCACTTCAAAGCTGTCGTAGAGATGGGGTTATAGATAGGCTACAATATGATGCTTTTAGTTACGGGTTGGCATTTTTGTATACCTCTCAAATCAGAGAGAGAGTAGCAGACTTGCATTCAAGTGTTGGACGAGAAAAGAGGTGTAACTTTGCGCTCGGGAGTCCGATTGGGGAGCATTCTATATCACTTCGAAGGTGTCGTAGAGATGGGGCTATATCTGGGCTACAATGTGATGCTTTTAGTTACGGGTTGGCATTTTTGTATACTTCTCAAATTAGAGAGAGAGTAGCAGACTTGCATTCAACTGCTGGATTAGAAAAGCGGTGTAACTTTGCGCTCGGGGGTCCGAATGGGGAGCATTCTATATCACTTCGAAGGTGTCGTAGAGATGGGGCTATATCTAGGCTACAATGTGATGTTTTTAGTTCCGGGTTTGCATTTTTGTATACGTCTCAAATCAGAGAGAGCAGTTCACTTTCAGCAAGTGCTGGATGAGAAAAGGGGTGTAACTTTGCGCTCGGGAGTCCGATTGGGGAGCATTCTATATCACTTCGAAGGTGTCGTAGAGATGGGGCTATATCTAAGCTATAATGTGATGTTTTTAGTTCCGGGTTGGCATTTTTGTATACCTCTCAAATTAGAGAGAGAGTAGCAGACTTGCATTCAAGTGTTGGATTAGAAAAGCGGTGTAACTTTGCGGTCGGGAGTCCGGATGGGGAGCATTCTATATCACTTCGAAGGTGTCGTAGAGATGGGGCTATATCTAGGCTACAATGTGATGTTTTTAGTTCCGGGTTTTCATTTTTGTATACGTCTCAAATCAGAGAGAGCAGTTGACGTTCAGCAAGTGCTGGATGAGAAAAGGGGTGTAACTTTGCGCTCGGGAGTCCGATTTGGGAGCATTCTATATCACTTCAAAGGTGTCGTAGAGATTGAGTTATAGATAGGCTACAATGTGATGGTTTTAGTTACGGGTGGCATTTTTGTATACCTCTCAAATCAGAGAGAGCAGATGACTTTCAGCAAGTGCTGGATGAGAAAAGGGGTGTAACTTTGCACTCGGGAGTCCGATTGGGGAGCATTCTATATCACTTCGAAGGTGTCGTAGAGATGGGGCTATATCTGGGCTACAATGTGATGTTTTTAGTTCCGGGTTTGCATTTTTGTATACGTCTCAAATCAGAGAGAGCAGTTGACTTTCAGCAAGTGCTGGATGAGAAAAGGGGTGTAACTTTGCGCTCGGGAGTCCGATTTGGGAGCATTCTATATCACTTCAAAGGTGTCGTAGAGATTGAGTTATAGATAGGCTACAATTTGATGGTTTTAGTTACGGGTGGCATTTTTGTATACCTCTCAAATCAGAGAGAGCAGATGACTTTCAGCAAGTGCTGGATGAGAAAAGGGGTGTAACTTGGCGCTCGGGAGTTCGATTGGGGAGCATTCTATATCACTTCGAAGGTGTCGTAGAGATGGGGCTATATCTGGGCTACAATGTGATGCTTTTAGTTACGGGTTGGCATTTTTGTATACCTCTCAAATTAGAGAGAGAGTAACAGACTTGCATTCAAGTGTTGGATTAGAAAAGCGGTGTAACTTTGCGGTCGGGAGTCCGGATGGGGAGCATTCTATATCACTTCGAAGGTGTCGTAGAGATGGGGCTATATCTAGGCTACAATGTGATGTTTTTAGTTCCGGGTTTTCATTTTTGTATACGTCTCAAATCAGAGAGAGCAGTTGACGTTCAGCAAGTGCTGGATGAGAAAAGGGGTGTAACTTTGCGCTCGGGAGTCCGATTTGGGAGCATTCTATATCACTTCAAAGGTGTCGTAGAGATTGAGTTATAGATAGGCTACAATGTGATGGTTTTAGTTACGGGTGGCATTTTTGTATACCTCTCAAATCAGAGAGAGCAGATGACTTTCAGCAAGTGCTGGATGAGAAAAGGGGTGTAACTTTGCGCTCGGGAGTTCGATTGGGGAGCATTCTATATCACTTCGAAGGTGTCGTAGAGATGGGGCTATATCTGGGCTACAATGTGATGCTTTTAGTTACGGGTTGGCATTTTTGTATACCTCTCAAATTAGAGAGAGAGTAGCAGACTTGCATTCAAGTGTTGGATTAGAAAAGCGGTGTAACTTTGCGGTCGGGAGTCCGGATGGGGAGCATTCTATATCACTTCGAAGGTGTCGTAGAGATGGGGCTATATCTAGGCTACAATGTGATGTTTTTAGTTCCGGGTTTTCATTTTTGTATACGTCTCAAATCAGAGAGAGCAGTTGACTTTCTGCAAGTGCTGGATGAGAAAAGGGGTGTAACTTTGCGCTCGGGAGTCCGATTTGGGATCATTCTATATCACTTCAAAGGTGTCGTAGAGATTGGGTTATAGATAGGCTACAATGTGATGCTTTTAGTTACGGGTTGGCATTTTTGTATACCTCTCAAATCAGAGAGAGCAGATGACTTTCAGCAAGTGCTGGATGAGAAAAGGGGTGTAACTTTGCACTCGGGAGTCCGATTGGGGAGCATTCTATATCACTTCGAAGGTGTCGTAGAGATGGGGCTATATCTGGGCTATAATGTGATGTTTTTAGTTCCTGGATTTCATTTTTGTATACGTCTCAAATCAGAGAGAGCAGTTGACTTTAAGCAAGTGCTGGATGAGAAAAGGGGTGTAACTTTGCGCTCGGGAGTCCGATTTGGGAGCATTCTATATCACTTCAAAGGTGTCGTAGAGATTGGGTTAAAGATAGGCTACAATATGATGCTTTTAGTTACGGGTTGGCATTTTTGTATACCTCTCAAATCAGAGAGAGAGTAGCAGACTTGCATTCAAGTGCTGGACGAGAAAAGGGGTGTAACTTTGCGCTCGGGAGTCCGATTGGGGAGCATTCTATATCACTTTGAAGGTGTCGTAGAGATGGGGTTATAGTTAGGCTACAATGTGATGTTTTTAGTTACGGGTTGGCGTTTTTGTATACCTCTCAAATCAGAGAGAGAGTAGCAAACTTGCATTCAAGTGCTGGATGAGAAAAGGGGTGTAACTTTGCGCTCGGGAGTCCGTCTGGGGAACATTCTATATCACTTCGAAGGTGTCGTAGAGATGGGGTTAAAGCTAGGCTACAATTTGTTGCTTTTAGTTACAGGTTGGCGTTTTTGTATACCTCTCAAATCAAAGAGAGAGTAGAACACTTGCATTCAAGTGCTGCGCGAGAAAAGGGGTGTAACTTTGCGCTCGGGAGTCCGATTTGGGAGCATTCTATATCACTTCAAAGGTGTCGTAGAGATGGGGTTATAGATAGGCTACAATGTGATGCTTTTAGTTACGTGTTGGCATTTTTGTATACCTCTCAAATTGAAGAGAGAGGAGCAGACTTGCATTCAAGTGCTGGATTAGAAAAGCGGTGTAACTTTGCGCTCGGGAGTCCGGATGGGGAGCATTCTATATCACTTCGAAGGTGTCGTAGAGATGGGGCTATATCTACGCTATAATGTGATGTTTTTAGTTCCGGGTTTGCATTTTTGTATACGTCTCAAATCAGAGAGAGCAGTTCACTTTCAGCAAGTGCTGGATGAGAAAAGGGGTGTAACTTTGCGCTCGGGAGTCCGATTGGGGAGCATTCTATATCACTTCGAAGGTGTCGTAGAGATGGGGCTATATCTAAGCTATAATGTGATGTTTTTAGTTCCGGGTTTGCATTTTTGTATACGTCTCAAATCAGAGAGAGCAGTTGACTTTCAGCAAGTGCTGGATGAGAAAAGGGGTGTAACTTTGCGCTCGGGAGTCCGATTGGGGAGCATTCTATATCACTTCAAAGGTGTCGTAGAGATTGGGTTATAGATAGGCTACAATGTGATGCTTTTAGTTACGGGTTGGCATTTTTGTATACCTCTCAAATCAGAGAGAGAGTAGCAGACTTGCATTCAAGTGTTGGACGAGAAAAGAGGTGTAACTTTGCGCTCGGGAGTCCGATTGGGGAGCATTCTATATCACTTCGAAGGTGTCGTAGAGATGGGGCTATATCTGGGCTACAATGTGATGCTTTTAGTTACGGGTTGGCATTTTTGTATACTTCTCAAATTAGAGAGAGAGTAGCAGACTTGCATTCAACTGCTGGATTAGAAAAGCGGTGTAACTTTGCGCTCGGGGGTCCGAATGGGGAGCATTCTATATCACTTCGAAGGTGTCGTAGAGATGGGGCTATATCTAGGCTACAATGTGATGTTTTTAGTTCCGGGTTTGCATTTTTGTATACGTCTCAAATCAGAGAGAGCAGTTCACTTTCAGCAAGTGCTGGATGAGAAAAGGGGTGTAACTTTGCGCTCGGGAGTCCGATTGGGGAGCATTCTATATCACTTCGAAGGTGTCGTAGAGATGGGGCTATATCTAAGCTATAATGTGATGTTTTTAGTTCCGGGTTTGCGTTTTTGTATACGTCTCAAATCAGAGAGAGCAGTTGACTTTCAGCAAGTGCTGGATGAGAAAAGGGGTGTAACTTTGCGCTCGGGAGTCCGATTGGGGAGCATTCTATATCACTTCAAAGGTGTCGTAGAGATTGGGTTATAGATAGGCTACAATGTGATGCTTTTAGTTACGGGTTGGCATTTTTGTATACCTCTCAAATCAGAGAGAGCAGATGACTTTCAGCAAGTGCTGGATGAGAAAAGGGGTGTAACTTTGCGCTCGGGAGTCCGACTGGAGAACATTCTATATCACTTCGAAGGTGTCGTAGAGATGGGGTTAAAGCTAGGCTAAAATTTGATGCTTTTAGTTACAGGTTGGCGTTTTTGTATACCTCTCAAATCAAAGAGAGAGTAGAACACTTGCATTCAAGTGCTGCGCGAGAAAAGGGGTGTAACTTTGCGCTCGGGAGTCCGATTGGGGAGCATTATATATCACTTCGAATGTGTCGTAGAGATGGGGTTATAGCTAGGCTAAAATGTGATGCTTTTAGTTACAGTTTGGCGTGTTTGTATACCTCTCAAATCAGAGAGAGTAGTTGACTTTCAGCAAGTGCTGGACGAGAAAAGGGGTATAACTTTGTGCTCGGGAGTCCGATTGGGGAGCATTCTATATCACTTCGAAGGTGTCGTAGAGATGGGGTTATAGCTAGGCTACAATGTGATGCTTTTAGTTACAGGTTGGCGTTTTTGTATAACTCTCAAATCAAAGAGAGAGTAGCACACTTGCATTCAAGTTCTGGACGAGAAAAGGGGTGTAACTTTGCGCTCGGGAGTCCGATTGGGGAGCATTCTATATCACTTCGAAGGTGTCGTAGTGATGGGGCTATATCTAAGCTATAATGTGATGTTTTTAGTTCCGGGTTGGCATTTTTGTATACGTCTCAAATCAGAGAGAGCAGTTCACTTTCATCAAGTGCTGGATGAGAAAAGGGGTGTAACTTTGCGCTCGGGAGTCCGATTTGGGATCATTCTATATCACTTCAAAGGTGTCGTAGAGATTGGGTTATAGATAGGCTACAATGTGATGCTTTTAGTTACGGGTTGGCATTTTTGTATACCTCTCAAATCAGAGAGAGCAGATGACTTTCAGCAAGTGCTGGATGAGAAAAGGGGTGTAACTTTGCACTCGGGAGTCCGATTGGGGAGCATTCTATATCACTTCGAAGGTGTCGTAGAGATGGGGCTATATCTGGGCTATAATGTGATGTTTTTAGTTCCAGGATTGCATTTTTGTATACGTCTCAAATCAGAGAGAGCAGTTGACTTTAAGCAAGTGCTGGATGAGAAAAGGGGTGTAACTTTGCGCTCGGGAGTCCGATTTGGGAGCATTCTATATCACTTCAAAGGTGTCGTAGAGATTGGGTTAAAGATAGGCTACAATATGATGCTTTTAGTTACGGGTTGGCATTTTTGTATACCTCTCAAATCAGAGAGAGAGTAGCAGACTTGCATTCAAGTGCTGGACGAGAAAAGGGGTGTAACTTTGCGCTCGGGAGTCCGATTGGGGAGCATTCTATATCACTTTGAAGGTGTCGTAGAGATGGGGTTATAGTTAGGCTACAATGTGATGTTTTTAGTTACGGGTTGGCGTTTTTGTATACCTCTCAAATCAGAGAGAGAGTAGCAAACTTGCATTCAAGTGCTGGATGAGAAAAGGGGTGTAACTTTGCGCTCGGGAGTCCGACTGGGGAACATTCTATATCACTTCGAAGGTGTCGTAGAGATGGGGTTAAAGCTAGGCTACAATTTGTTGCTTTTAGTTACAGGTTGGCGTTTTTGTATACCTCTCAAATCAAAGAGAGAGTAGAACACTTGCATTCAAGTGCTGCGCGAGAAAAGGGGTGTAACTTTGCGCTCGGGAGTCCGATTTGGGAGCATTCTATATCACTTCAAAGGTGTCGTAGAGATGGGGTTATAGATAGGCTACAATGTGATGCTTTTAGTTACGTGTTGGCATTTTTGTATACCTCTCAAATTGAAGAGAGAGGAGCAGACTTGCATTCAAGTGCTGGATTAGAAAAGCGGTGTAACTTTGCGCTCGGGAGTCCGGATGGGGAGCATTCTATATCACTTCGAAGGTGTCGTAGAGATGGGGCTATATCTAAGCTATAATGTGATGTTTTTAGTTGCGGGTTTGCATTTTTGTATACGTCTCAAATCAGAGAGAGCAGTTGACTTTCAGCAAGTGCTGGATGAGAAAAGGGGTGTAACTTTGCGCTCGGGAGTCCGATTTGGGAGCATTCTATATCACTTCAAAGCTGTCGTAGAGATGGGGTTATAGATAGGCTACAATGTGATGCTTTTAGTTACGGGTTGGCATTTTTGTATACCTCTCAAATCAGAGAGAGAGTAGCAGACTTGCATTCAAGTGCTGGACGAGAAAAGAGGTGTAACTTTGCGCTCGGGAGTCCGATTGGGGAGCATTCTATATCACTTCGAAGGTGTCGTAGAGATGGGGCTATATCTGGGCTACAATGTGATGCTTTTAGTTACGGGTTGGCATTTTTGTATACTTCTCAAATTAGAGAGAGAGTAGCAGACTTGCATTCAACTGCTGGATTAGAAAAGCGGTGTAACTTTGCGCTCGGGGGTCCGAATGGGGAGCATTCTATATCACTTCGAAGGTGTCGTAGAGATGGGGCTATATCTAGGCTACAATGTGATGTTTTTAGTTCCGGGTTTGCATTTTTGTATACGTCTCAAATCAGAGAGAGCAGTTCACTTTCAGCAAGTGCTGGATGAGAAAAGGGGTGTAACTTTGCGCTCGGGAGTCCGATTGGGGAGCATTCTATATCACTTCGAAGGTGTCGTAGAGATGGGGCTATATCTAAGCTATAATGTGATGTTTTTAGTTCCGGGTTTGCGTTTTTGTATACGTCTCAAATCAGAGAGAGCAGTTGACTTTCAGCAAGTGCTGGATGAGAAAAGGGGTGTAACTTTGCGCTCGGGAGTCCGATTGGGGAGCATTCTATATCACTTCAAAGGTGTCGTAGAGATTGGGTTATAGATAGGCTACAATGTGATGCTTTTAGTTACGGGTTGGCATTTTTGTATACCTCTCAAATCAGAGAGAGCAGATGACTTTCAGCAAGTGCTGGATGAGAAAAGGGGTGTAACTTTGCGCTCGGGAGTCCGACTGGGGAACATTCTATATCACTTCGAAGGTGTCGTAGAGATGGGGTTAAAGCTAGGCTACAATTTGATGCTTTTAGTTACAGGTTGGCGTTTTTGTATACCTCTCAAATCAAAGAGAGAGTAGAACACTTGCATTCAAGTGCTGCGCGAGAAAAGGGGTGTAACTTTGCGCTCGGGAGTCCGATTGGGGAGCATTATATATCACTTCGAATGTGTCGTAGAGATGGGGTTATAGCTAGGCTACAATGTGATGCTTTTAGTTACAGTTTGGCGTGTTTGTATACCTCTCAAATCAGAGAGAGTAGTTGACTTTCAGCAAGTGCTGGACGAGAAAAGGGGTATAACTTTGTGCTCGGGAGTCCGATTGGGGAGCATTCTATATCACTTCGAAGGTGTCGTAGAGATGGGGTTATAGCTAGGCTACAATGTGATGCTTTTAGTTACAGGTTGGCGTTTTTGTATAACTCTCAAATCAAAGAGAGAGTAGCACACTTGCATTCAAGTTCTGGACGAGAAAAGGGGTGTAACTTTGCGCTCGGGAGTCCGATTGGGGAGCATTCTATATCACTTCGAAGGTGTCGTAGAGATGGGGTTATAGATAGGCTACAATGTGATGCTTTTAGTTACGGGTTGGCATTTTTGTATACCTCTCAAATCAGAGAGAGAGTAGCAGACTTGCATTCAAGTGCTGGACGAGAAAAGGGGTATAACTTTGTGCTCGGGAGTCCGATTGGGGAGCATTCTATATCACTTCGAAGGTGTCGTAGAGATGGGGTTATAGCTAGGCTACAATGTGATGCTTTTAGTTACAGGTTGGCGTTTTTGTATAACTCTCAAATCAAAGAGAGAGTAGCACACTTGCATTCAAGTTCTGGACGAGAAAAGGGGTGTAACTTTGCGCTCGGGAGTCCGATTGGGGAGCATTCTATATCACTTCAAAGGTGTCGTAGAGATTGGGTTATAGATAGGCTACAATGTGATGCTTTTAGTTACGGGTTGGCATTTTTGTATACCTCTCAAATCAGAGAGAGCAGATAACTTTCAGCAAGTGCTGGATGAGAAAAGGGGTGTAACTTTGCACTCGGGAGTCCGATTGGGGAGCATTCTATATCACTTCGAAGGTGTCGTAGAGATGGGGCTATATCTGGGCTACAATGTGATGTTTTTAGTTCCGGGTTTGCATTTTTGTATACGTCTCAAATCAGAGAGAGCAGTTGACTTTCAGCAAGTGCTGGATGAGAAAAGGGGTGTAACTTTGCGCTCGGGAGTCCGATTTGGGAGCATTCTATATCACTTCAAAGGTGTCGTAGAGATTGAGTTATAGATAGGCTACAATGTGATGGTTTTAGTTACGGGTGGCATTTTTGTATACCTCTCAAATCAGAGAGAGCAGATGACTTTCAGCAAGTGCTGGATGAGAAAAGGGGTGTAACTTTGCGCTCGGGAGTTCGATTGGGGAGCATTCTATATCACTTCGAAGGTGTCGTAGAGATGGGGCTATATCTGGGCTACAATGTGATGCTTTTAGTTACGGGTTGGCATTTTTGTATACCTCTCAAATTAGAGAGAGAGTAGCAGACTTGCATTCAAGTGTTGGATTAGAAAAGCGGTGTAACTTTGCGGTCGGGAGTCCGGATGGGGAGCATTCTATATCACTTCGAAGGTGTCGTAGAGATGGGGCTATATCTAGGCTACAATGTGATGTTTTTAGTTCCGGGTTTTCATTTTTGTATACGTCTCAAATCAGAGAGAGCAGTTGACTTTCAGCAAGTGCTGGATGAGAAAAGGGGTGTAACTTTGCGCTCGGGAGTCCGATTTGGGAGCATTCTATATCACTTCAAAGGTGTCGTAGAGATTGAGTTATAGATAGGCTACAATGTGATGGTTTTAGTTACGGGTGGCATTTTTGTATACCTCTCAAATCAGAGAGAGCAGATGACTTTCAGCAAGTGCTGGATGAGAAAAGGGGTGTAACTTTGCGCTCGGGAGTCCGATTGGGGAGCATTCTATATCACTTCGAAGGTGTCGTAGAGATGGGGCTATATCTAAGCTATAATGTGATGTTTTTAGTTCCGGGTTTGCATTTTTGTATACGTCTCAAATCAGAGAGAGCAGTTGACTTTCAGCAAGTGCTGGATGAGAAAAGGGGTGTAACTTTGCGCTCGGGAGTCCGATTTGGGAGCATTCTATATCACTTCAAAGGTGTCGTAGAGATTGGATTATAGATAGGCTACAATGTGATGGTTTTAGTTACGGGTTGGCATTTTTGTATACCTCTCAAATCAGAGAGAGCAAATGACTTTCAGCAAGTGCTGGATGAGAAAAGGGGTGTAACTTTGCGCTCGGGAGTTCGATTGGGGAGCATTCTATATCACTTCGAAGGTGTCGTAGAGATGGGGCTATATCTGGGCTACAATGTGATGCTTTTAGTTACGGGTTGGCATTTTTGTATACCTCTCAAATTAGAGAGAGAGTAGCAGACTTGCATTCAAGTGTTGGATTAGAAAAGCGGTGTAACTTTGCGGTCGGGAGTCCGGATGGGGAGCATTCTATATCACTTCGAAGGTGTCGTAGAGATGGGGCTATATCTAGGCTACAATGTGATGTTTTTAGTTCCGGGTTTTCATTTTTGTATACGTCTCAAATTAGAGAGAGCAGTTGACTTTCAGCAAGTGCTGGATGAGAAAAGGGGTGTAACTTTGCGATCGGGAGTCCGATTTGGGATCATTCTATATCACTTCAAAGGTGTCGTAGAGATTGGGTTATAGATAGGCTACAATGTGATGCTTTTAGTTACGGGTTGGCATTTTTGTATACCTCTCAAATCAGAGAGAGCAGATGACTTTCAGCAAGTGCTGGATGAGAAAAGGGGTGTAACTTTGCACTCGGGAGTCCGATTGGGGAGCATTCTATATCACTTCGAAGGTGTCGTAGAGATGGGGCTATATCTGGGCTACAATGTGATGTTTTTAGTTCCGGGTTTGCATTTTTGTATACGTCTCAAATCAGAGAGAGCAGTTGACTTTCAGCAAGTGCTGGATGAGAAAAGGGGTGTAACTTTGCGCTCGGGAGTCCGATTTGGGAGCATTCTATATCACTTCAAAGGTGTCGTAGAGATTGAGTTATAGATAGGCTACAATGTGATGGTTTTAGTTACGGGTGGCATTTTTGTATACCTCTCAAATCAGAGAGAGCAAATGACTTTCAGCAAGTGCTGGATGAGAAAAGGGGTGTAACTTTGCGCTCGGGAGTTCGATTGGGGAGCATTCTATATCACTTCGAAGGTGTCGTAGAGATGGGGCTATATCTGGGCTACAATGTGATGCTTTTAGTTACGGGTTGGCATTTTTGTATACCTCTCAAATTAGAGAGAGAGTAGCAGACTTGCATTCAAGTGTTGGATTAGAAAAGCGGTGTAACTTTGCGGTCGGGAGTCCGGATGGGGAGCATTCTATATCACTTCGAAGGTGTCGTAGAGATGGGGCTATATCTAGGCTACAATGTGATGTTTTTAGTTCCGGGTTTTCATTTTTGTATACGTCTCAAATTAGAGAGAGCAGTTGACTTTCAGCAAGTGCTGGATGAGAAAAGGGGTGTAACTTTGCGCTCGGGAGTCCGATTTGGGATCATTCTATATCACTTCAAAGGTGTCGTAGAGATTGGGTTATAGATAGGCTACAATGTGATGCTTTTAGTTACGGGTTGGCATTTTTGTATACCTCTCAAATCAGAGAGAGCAGATGACTTTCAGCAAGTGCTGGATGAGAAAAGGGGTGTAACTTTGCACTCGGGAGTCCGATTGGGGAGCATTCTATATCACTTCGAAGGTGTCGTAGAGATGGGGCTATATCTGGGCTATAATGTGATGTTTTTAGTTCCAGGATTGCATTTTTGTATACGTCTCAAATCAGAGAGAGCAGTTGACTTTAAGCAAGTGCTGGATGAGAAAAGGGGTGTAACTTTGCGCTCGGGAGTCCGATTTGGGAGCATTCTATATCACTTCAAAGGTGTCGTAGAGATTGGGTTAAAGATAGGCTACAATATGATGCTTTTAGTTACGGGTTGGCATTTTTGTATACCTCTCAAATCAGAGAGAGAGTAGCAGACTTGCATTCAAGTGCTGGACGAGAAAAGGGGTGTAACTTTGCGCTCGGGAGTCCGATTGGGGAGCATTCTATATCACTTTGAAGGTGTCGTAGAGATGGGGTTATAGTTAGGCTACAATGTGATGTTTTTAGTTACGGGTTGGCGTTTTTGTATACCTCTCAAATCAGAGAGAGAGTAGCAAACTTGCATTCAAGTGCTGGATGAGAAAAGGGGTGTAACTTTGCGCTCGGGAGTCCGACTGGGGAACATTCTATATCACTTCGAAGGTGTCGTAGAGATGGGGTTAAAGCTAGGCTACAATTTGTTGCTTTTAGTTACAGGTTGGCGTTTTTGTATACCTCTCAAATCAAAGAGAGAGTAGAACACTTGCATTCAAGTGCTGCGCTTGAAAAGGGGTGTAACTTTGCGCTCGGGAGTCCGATTTGGGAGCATTCTATATCACTTCAAAGGTGTCGTAGAGATGGGGTTATAGATAGGCTACAATGTGATGCTTTTAGTTACGTGTTGGCATTTTTGTATACCTCTCAAATTGAAGAGAGAGGAGCAGACTTGCATTCAAGTGCTGGATTAGAAAAGCGGTGTAACTTTGCGCTCGGGAGTCCGGATGGGGAGCATTCTATATCACTTCGAAGGTGTCGTAGAGATGGGGCTATATCTACGCTATAATGTGATGTTTTTAGTTCTGGGTTTGCATTTTTGTATACGTCTCAAATCAGAGAGAGCAGTTGACTTTCAGCAAGTGCTGGATGAGAAAAGGGGTGTAACTTAGCGCTCGGGAGACCGATTGGGGAGCATTCTAGATCACTTCGAATGTGTCGTAGAGATGGGGTTATAGGTAGGCTACAATGTGATGCTTTTAGTTACAGTTTGGCATGTTTGTATACCTCTCAAATCAGAGAGAGAGTAGCACACTTGCATTCAAGTGCTGGACGAGAAAAGGGTTGTAACTTTGCGCTGGGGAGTCCGATTGGGGAGCATTCTATATCACTTCGAAGGTGTCGTAGTGATGGGGTTATAGCTAGGCTACAATGTGATGCTTTTAGTTACATGTTGTAGTTTTTGTATACCTCTCAAATCAGAGAGATGGTACCAGACTTGCATTCAAGTAATTGACAAGAAAAGGGGTGTAACTTTGCGCTCGGGAGTCCGATTTGGGATCATTCTATATCACTTCAAAGGTGTCGTAGAGATTGGGTTATAGATAGGCTACAATGTGATGCTTTTAGTTACGGGTTGGCATTTTTGTATACCTCTCAAATCAGAGAGAGCAGATGACTTTCAGCAAGTGCTGGATGAGAAAAGGGGTGTAACTTTGCACTCGGGAGTCCGATTGGGGAGCATTCTATATCACTTCGAAGGTGTCGTAGAGATGGGGCTATATCTGGGCTATAATGTGATGTTTTTAGTTCCAGGATTGCATTTTTGTATACGTCTCAAATCAGAGAGAGCAGTTGACTTTAAGCAAGTGCTGGATGAGAAAAGGGGTGTAACTTTGCGCTCGGGAGTCCGATTTGGGAGCATTCTATATCACTTCAAAGGTGTCGTAGAGATTGGGTTAAAGATAGGCTACAATATGATGCTTTTAGTTACGGGTTGGCATTTTTGTATACCTCTCAAATCAGAGAGAGAGTAGCAGACTTGCATTCAAGTGCTGGACGAGAAAAGGGGTGTAACTTTGCGCTCGGGAGTCCGATTGGGGAGCATTCTATATCACTTTGAAGGTGTCGTAGAGATGGGGTTATAGTTAGGCTACAATGTGATGTTTTTAGTTACGGGTTGGCGTTTTTGTATACCTCTCAAATCAGAGAGAGAGTAGCAAACTTGCATTCAAGTGCTGGATGAGAAAAGGGGTGTAACTTTGCGCTCGGGAGTCCGACTGGGGAACATTCTATATCACTTCGAAGGTGTCGTAGAGATGGGGTTAAAGCTAGGCTACAATTTGTTGCTTTTAGTTACAGGTTGGCGTTTTTGTATACCTCTCAAATCAAAGAGAGAGTAGAACACTTGCATTCAAGTGCTGCGCGAGAAAAGGGGTGTAACTTTGCGCTCGGGAGTCCGATTTGGGAGCATTCTATATCACTTCAAAGGTGTCGTAGAGATGGGGTTATATATAGGCTACAATGTGATGCTTTTAGTTACGTGTTGGCATTTTTGTATACCTCTCAAATTGAAGAGAGAGGAGCAGACTTGCATTCAAGTGCTGGATTAGAAAAGCGGTGTAACTTTGCGCTCGGGAGTCCGGATGGGGAGCATTCTATATCACTTCGAAGGTGTCGTAGAGATGGGGCTATATCTACGCTATAATGTGATGTTTTTAGTTCTGGGTTTGCATTTTTGTATACGTCTCAAATCAGAGAGAGCAGTTGACTTTCAGCAAGTGCTGGATGAGAAAAGGGGTGTAACTTAGCGCTCGGGAGACCGATTGGGGAGCATTCTAGATCACTTCGAATGTGTCGTAGAGATGGGGTTATAGGTAGGCTACAATGTGATGCTTTTAGTTACAGTTTGGCATGTTTGTATACCTCTCAAATCAGAGAGAGAGTAGCACACTTGCATTCAAGTGCTGGACGAGAAAAGGGTTGTAACTTTGCGCTGGGGAGTCCGATTGGGGAGCATTCTATATCACTTCGAAGGTGTCGTAGTGATGGGGTTATAGCTAGGCTACAATGTGATGCTTTTAGTTACATGTTGTAGTTTTTGTATACCTCTCAAATCAGAGAGATGGTACCAGACTTGCATTCAAGTAATTGACAAGAAAAGGGGTGTAACTTTGCGCTCGGGAGTCCGATTTGGGATCATTCTATATCACTTCAAAGGTGTCGTAGAGATTGGGTTATAGATAGGCTACAATGTGATGCTTTTAGTTACGGGTTGGCATTTTTGTATACCTCTCAAATCAGAGAGAGCAGATGACTTTCAGCAAGTGCTGGATGAGAAAAGGGGTGTAACTTTGCACTCGGGAGTCCGATTGGGGAGCATTCTATATCACTTCGAAGGTGTCGTAGAGATGGGGCTATATCTGGGCTATAATGTGATGTTTTTAGTTCCAGGATTGCATTTTTGTATACGTCTCAAATCAGAGAGAGCAGTTGACTTTAAGCAAGTGCTGGATGAGAAAAGGGGTGTAACTTTGCGCTCGGGAGTCCGATTTGGGAGCATTCTATATCACTTCAAAGGTGTCGTAGAGATTGGGTTAAAGATAGGCTACAATATGATGCTTTTAGTTACGGGTTGGCATTTTTGTATACCTCTCAAATCAGAGAGAGAGTAGCAGACTTGCATTCAAGTGCTGGACGAGAAAAGGGGTGTAACTTTGCGCTCGGGAGTCCGATTGGGGAGCATTCTATATCACTTTGAAGGTGTCGTAGAGATGGGGTTATAGTTAGGCTACAATGTGATGTTTTTAGTTACGGGTTGGCGTTTTTGTATACCTCTCAAATCAGAGAGAGAGTAGCAAACTTGCATTCAAGTGCTGGATGAGAAAAGGGGTGTAACTTTGCGCTCGGGAGTCCGACTGGGGAACATTCTATATCACTTCGAAGGTGTCGTAGAGATGGGGTTAAAGCTAGGCTACAATTTGTTGCTTTTAGTTACAGGTTGGCGTTTTTGTATACCTCTCAAATCAAAGAGAGAGTAGAACACTTGCATTCAAGTGCTGCGCGAGAAAAGGGGTGTAACTTTGCGCTCGGGAGTCCGATTTGGGAGCATTCTATATCACTTCAAAGGTGTCGTAGAGATGGGGTTATAGATAGGCTACAATGTGATGCTTTTAGTTACGGGTTGGCATTTTTGTATACCTCTCAAATTGAAGAGAGAGGAGCAGACTTGCATTCAAGTGCTGGATTAGAAAAGCGGTGTAACTTTGCGCTCGGGAGTCCGGATGGGGAGCATTCTATATCACTTCGAAGGTGTCGTAGAGATGGGGCTATATCTAAGCTATAATGTGATGTTTTTAGTTCCGGGTTTGCATTTTTGTATACGTCTCAAATCAGAGAGAGCAGTTGACTTTCAGCAAGTGCTGGATGAGAAAAGGGGTGTAACTTTGCGCTCGGGAGTCCGATTTGGGAGCATTCTATATCACTTCAAAGCTGTCGTAGAGATGGGGTTATAGATAGGCTACAATGTGATGCTTTTAGTTACGGGTTGGCATTTTTGTATACCTCTCAAATCAGAGAGAGAGTAGCAGACTTGCATTCAAGTGCTGGACGAGAAAAGAGGTGTAACTTTGCGCTCGGGAGTCCGATTGGGGAGCATTCTATATCACTTCGAAGGTGTCGTAGAGATGGGGCTATATCTGGGCTACAATGTGATGCTTTTAGTTACGGGTTGGCATTTTTGTATACTTCTCAAATTAGAGAGAGAGTAGCAGACTTGCATTCAACTGCTGGATTAGAAAAGCGGTGTAACTTTGCGCTCGGGGGTCCGAATGGGGAGCATTCTATATCACTTCGGAGGTGTCGTAGAGATGGGGCTATATCTAGGCTACAATGTGATGTTTTTAGTTCCGGGTTTGCATTTTTGTATACGTCTCAAATCAGAGAGAGCAGTTGACTTTCAGCAAGTGCTGGATGAGAAAAGGGGTGTAACTTTGCGCTCGGGAGTCCGATTGGGGAGCATTCTATATCACTTCGAAGGTGTCGTAGAGATGGGGCTATATCTAAGCTATAATGTGATGTTTTTAGTTCCGGGTTTGCGTTTTTGTATACGTCTCAAATCAGAGAGAGCAGTTGACTTTCAGCAAGTGCTGGATGAGAAAAGGGGTGTAACTTTGCGCTCGGGAGTCCGATTGGGGAGCATTCTATATCACTTCAAAGGTGTCGTAGAGATCGGGTTATAGATAGGCTACAATGTGATGCTTTTAGTTACGGGTTGGCATTTTTGTATACCTCTCAAATCAGAGAGAGCAGATGACTTTCAGCAAGTGCTGGATGAGAAAAGGGGTGTAACTTTGCGCTCGGGAGTCCGACTGGGGAACATTCTATATCACTTCGAAGGTGTCGTAGAGATGGGGTTAAAGCTAGGCTACAATTTGATGCTTTTAGTTACAGGTTGGCGTTTTTGTATACCTCTCAAATCAAAGAGAGAGTAGAACACTTGCATTCAAGTGCTGCGCGAGAAAAGGGGTGTAACTTTGCGCTCGGGAGTCCGATTGGGGAGCATTATATATCACTTCGAATGTGTCGTAGAGATGGGGTTATAGATAGGCTACAATGTGATGCTTTTAGTTACAGTTTGGCGTGTTTGTATACCTCTCAAATTAGAGAGAGTAGTTGACTTTCAGCAAGTGCTGGACGAGAAAAGGGGTATAACTTTGTGCTCGGGAGTCCGATTGGGGAGCATTCTATATCACTTCGAAGGTGTCGTAGAGATGGGGTTATAGCTAGGCTACAATGTGATGCTTTTAGTTACAGGTTGGCGTTTTTGTATAACTCTCAAATCAAAGAGAGAGTAGCACACTTGCATTCAAGTTCTGGACGAGAAAAGGGGTGTAACTTTGCGCTCGGGAGTCCGATTGGGGAGCATTCTATATCACTTCGAAGGTGTCGTAGTGATGGGGCTATATCTAAGCTATAATGTGATGTTTTTAGTTCCGGGTTGGCATTTTTGTATACGTCTCAAATCAGAGAGAGCAGTTCACTTTCATCAAGTGCTGGATGAGAAAAGGGGTGTAACTTTGCGCTCGGGAGTCCGATTTGGGAGCATTCTATATCACTTCAAAGGTGTCATAGAGATAGGGTTATAGATAGGCTACAATGTGATGCTTTTAGTTACGGGTTGGCATTTTTGTATACCTCTCAAATCAGAGAGAGAGTAGCAGACTTGCATTCAAGTGTTGGACGAGAAAAGAGGTGTAACTTTGCGCTCGGGAGTTCGATTGGGGAGCATTCTATATCACTTCGAAGGTGTCGTAGAGATGGGGCTATATCTGGGCTACAATGTGATGCTTTTAGTTACGGGTTGGCATTGTTGTATACTTCTCAAATTAGAGAGAGAGTAGCAGACTTGCATTCAAGTGCTGGATTAGAAAAGCGGTGTAACTTTGCGCTCGGGAGTCCGAATGGGGAGCATTCTATATCACTTCGAAGGTGTCGTAGAGATGGGGATATTTCTAGGTTACAATGTGACGCTTTTAGTTACGGGTTGGCATTTTTGTATACCTATCAAATCAGAGAGAGAGTAGCAGACTTGCATTCAAGTGCTGGACGAGAAAAGGGGTGTAACTTTGCGCTCGGGAGTCCGATTGGGGAGCATTCTATATCACTTTGAAGGTGTCGTAGAGATGGGGTTATAGTTAGGCTACAATGTGATGCTTTTAGTTACGGGTTGGCATTGTTGTATACTTCTCAAATTACAGAGAGAGTAGCAGACTTGCATTCAAGTGCTGGATTAGAAAAGCGGTGTAACTTTGCGCTCGGGAGTCCGAATGGGGAGCATTCTATATCACTTCGAAGGTGTCGTAGAGATGGGGATATATCTAGGTTACAATGTGACGCTTTTAGTTACGGGTTGGCATTTTTGTATACCTCTCAAATCAGAGAGAGAGTAGCAGACTTGCATTCAAGTGCTGGATGAGAAAAGGGGTGTAACTTTGCGCTCGGGAGTCCGATTGGGGAGCATTCTATATCACTTCAAAGGTGTCGTAGAGATTGGGTTATAGATAGGCTACAATGTGATGCTTTTAGTTACGGGTTGGCATTTTTGTATACCTCTCAAATCAGAGAGAGCAGATGACTTTCAGCAAGTGCTGGATGAGAAAAGGGGTGTAACTTTGCGCTCGGGAGTCCGACTGGGGAACATTCTATATCACTTCGAAGGTGTCGTAGAGATGGGGTTAAAGCTAGGCTACAATTTGATGCTTTTAGTTACAGGTTGGCGTTTTTGTATACCTCTCAAATCAAAGAGAGAGTAGAACACTTGCATTCAAGTGCTGCGCGAGAAAAGGGGTGTAACTTTGCGCTCGGGAGTCCGATTGGGGAGCATTATATATCACTTCGAATGTGTCGTAGAGATGGGGTTATAGCTAGGCTACAATGTGATGCTTTTAGTTACAGTTTGGCGTGTTTGTATACCTCTCAAATCAGAGAGAGTAGTTGACTTTCAGCAAGTGCTGGACGAGAAAAGGGGTATAACTTTGCGCTCGGGAGTCCGATTGGGGAGCATTCTATATCACTTCAAAGGTGTCATAGAGATAGGGTTATAGATAGGCTACAATGTGATGCTTTTAGTTACGGGTTGGCATTTTTGTATACCTCTCAAATCAGAGAGAGAGTAGCAGACTTGCATTCAAGTGTTGGACGAGAAAAGAGGTGTAACTTTGCGCTCGGGAGTTCGATTGGGGAGCATTCTATATCACTTCGAAGGTGTCGTAGAGATGGGGCTATATCTGGGCTACAATGTGATGCTTTTAGTTCCGGGTTGGCATTGTTGTATACTTCTCAAATTAGAGAGAGAGTAGCAGACTTGCATTCAAGTGCTGGATTAGAAAAGCGGTGTAACTTTGCGCTCGGGAGTCCGAATGGGGAGCATTCTATATCACTTCGAAGGTGTCGTAGAGATGGGGCTATATCTAGGCTACAATGTGACGCTTTTAGTTACGGGTTGGCATTTTTGTATACCTCTCAAATTAGAGAGAGAGGAGCAGACTTGCATTCAAGTGCTGGATTAGAAAAGCGGTGTAACTTTGCGCTCGGGAGTCCGGATGGGGAGCATTCTATATCACTTCGAAGGTGTCGTAGAGATGGGGCTATATCTAGGCTACAATGTGATGTTTTTAGTTCCGGGTTTGCATTTTTGTATACGTCTCAAATCAGAGAGAGCAGTTGACTTTCAGCAAGTGCTGGATGAGAAAAGGGGTGTAACTTTGCGCTCGGGAGTCCGATTTGGGAGCATTCTATATCACTTCAAAGGTGTCGTAGAGATGGGGTTATAGATAGGCTACAATGTGATGCTTTTAGTTACGGGTTGGCATTTTTGTATACGTCTCAAATCAGAGAGAGCAGTTCACTTTCATCAAGTGTTGGATGAGAAAAGGGGTGTAACTTTGCGCTCGGGAGTCCGATTTGGGAGCATTCTATATCACTTCAAAGGTGTCGTAGAGATAGGGTTATAGATAGGCTACAATGTGATGCTTTTAGTTACGGGTTGGCATTTTTGTATACCTCTCAAATCAGAGAGAGAGTAGCAGACTTGCATTCAAGTGTTGGACGAGAAAAGAGGTGTAACTTTGCGCTCGGGAGTTCGATTGGGGAGCATTCTATATCACTTCGAAGGTGTCGTAGAGATGGGGCTATATCTGGGCTACAATGTGATGCTTTTAGTTACGGGTTGGCATTGTTGTATACTTCTCAAATTAGAGAGAGAGTAGCAGACTTGCATTCAAGTGCTGGATTAGAAAAGCGGTGTAACTTTGCGCTCGGGAGTCCGAATGGGGAGCATTCTATATCACTTCGAAGGTGTCGTAGAGATGGGGCTATACCTAGGCTACAATGTGACACTTTTAGTTCCGGGTTTGCATTTTTGTATACCTCTCAAATTAGAGAGAGAGGAGCAGACTTGCATTCAAGTGCTGGATTAGAAAAGCGGTGTAACTTTGCGCTCGGGAGTCCGGATGGGGAGCATTCTATATCACTTCGAAGGTGTCGTAGAGATGGGGCTATATCTAGGCTACAATGTGATGTTTTTAGTTCCGGGTTTGCATTTTTGTATACCTCTCAAATCAGAGAGAGCAGTTGACTTTCAGCAAGTGCTGGATGAGAAAAGCGGTGTAACTTTGCGCTCGGAAGTCCGATTTGGGAGCATTCTATATCACTTCAAAGGTGTCGTAGAGATTGGGTTATAGATAGGCTACAATGTGATGCTTTTAGTTACGGGTTGGCATTTTTGTATACCTCTCAAATCAGAGAGAGCAGATGACTTTCAGCAAGTGCTGGATGAGAAAAGGGGTGTAACTTTACACTCGGGAGTCCGATTGGGGAGCATTCTATATCACTTCGAAGGTGTCGTAGAGATGGGGCTATATCTGGGCTATAATGTGATGTTTTTAGTTCCGGGTTTGCATTTTTGTATACGTCTCAAATCAGAGATAGCAGTTGACTTTCAGCAAGTGCTGGATGAGAAAAGGGGTGTAACTTTGCGCTCGGGAGTCCGATTTGGGAGCATTCTATATCACTTCAAAGGTGTCGTAGAGATGGGGTTATAGATAGGCTACAATGTGATGCTTTTAGTTACGGGTTGGCATTTTTGTATACCTCTCAAATCAGAGAGAGAGTAGCAGACTTGCATTCAAGTGCTGGACGAGAAAAGGGGTGTAACTTTGCGCTCGGGAGTCCGATTGGGGAGCATTCTATATCACTTTGAAGGTGTCGTAGAGATGGGGTTATAGTTAGGCTACAATGTGATGTTTTTAGTTACGGGTTGGCGTTTTTGTATACCTCTCAAATCAGAGAGAGAGTAGCAGACTTGCATTCAAGTGCTGGATGAGAAAAGGGGTGTAACTTTGCGCTCGGGAGTCCGACTGGGGAACATTCTATATCACTTCGAAGGTGTCGTAGAGATGGGGTTAAAGCTAGGCTACAATTTGATGCTTTTAGTTACAGGTTGGCGTTTTTGTATACCTCTCAAATCAAAGAGAGAGTAGAACACTTGCATTCAAGTGCTGCGCGAGAAAAGGGGTGTAACTTTGCGCTCGGGAGTCCGATTGGGGAGCATTATATATCACTTCGAATGTGTCGTAGAGATGGGGTTATAGCTAGGCTACAATGTGATGCTTTTAGTTACAGTTTGGCGTGTTTGTATACCTCTCAAATCAGAGAGAGTAGTTGACTTTCAGCAAGTGCTGGACGAGAAAAGGGGTATAACTTTGTGCTCGGGAGTCCGATTGGGGAGCATTCTATATCACTTCGTAGATGTCGTAGAGATGGGGCTATATCTAGGCTATAATGTGATGTTTTTAGTTCCGGGTTTGCGTTTTTGTATACGTCTCAAATCAAAGAGAGCAGTTGACTTTCAGCAAGTGCTGGACGAGAAAAAGGGTGTAACTTTGCGCTCGGGAGTCCGATTGGGGAGCATTCTATATCACTTTGAAGGTGTCGTAGAGATGGCATTATAGTTAGGCTATAATGTGATGTTTTGAGTTACGGGTTGGCGTTTTTGTATACCTCTCAAAACAGAGAGAGAGTAGCAGACTTGCATTCAAGTGCTGGATGAGAAAAGGGGTATAACTTTGCGCTCGGGAGTCCGACTGGGGAGCACTCTATATCACTTCGAAGGTATCGTAGAGATGGGGTTAAAGCTAGGCTACAATTTGATGCTTTTAGTTACAGGTTGGCGTTTTTGTATACCTCTCAAATCAGAGAGAGAGTAGAACACTTGCATTCAAGTGCTACACGAGAAAAGGGGTGTAACTTTGCGCTCGGGAGTCCGATTGGGGAGCATTCTATATCATTTCGAATGTGTCGGAGAGATGGGGTTATAGCTAGGCTACAATGTGATGCTTTTAGTTACAGTTTGGCGTGTTTGTAAACCTCTCTAATCAGAGAGAGAGTAGCGCACTTGCATTCAAGTGCTGGACGAGAAAAGGGGTGTAACTTTGCGCTCGTGAGTCCGATTGGGGAGCATTCTATATCACTTCGAAGGTGTCGTAGAGATGGGGTTATTGCTAGGCTACAATGTGATGCTTTTAGTTACAGGTTAGAGTTTTTGTATACCTCTCAAAACAAAGAGAGAGTAACACACTTGCATTCAAGTGTTGGACGAGAAAAGGGGTATAACTTTGTGTTCGGGAGTCCGATTGGGGAGCATTCTATATCACTTCGAAGGTGTCGTAGTGATGGGGTTAAAGCTAGGCTACAATTTGATGCTTTTAGTTACAGGTTGGCGTTTTTGTATTCCTCTCAAATCAGAGAGAGAGTAGAACACTTGCATTCAAGTGCTACACGAGAAAAGGGGTGTAACTTTGCGCTCGGGAGTCCGATTGGGGAGCATTCTATATCACTTCGAAGGTGTCATAGAGATGGGGTTATAGATAGGCTACAATGTGACGCTTCTAGTTACGGGTTGGCATTTTTGTATACCTCTCAAATCAGAGAGAGAGTAGCAGACTTGCATTCAAGTGCTGGACGAGAAAAGGGGTGTAACTTTGCGCTCGTGAGTCCGATTGGGGAGCATTCTATATCACTTCGAAGGTGTCGTAGAGATGGGGTTATAGCTAGGCTACAATGTGATGCTTTTAGTTACAGGTTAGCGTTTTTGTATACCTCTCAAAACAAAGAGAGAGTAACACACTTGCATTCAAGTGTTGGACGAGAAAAGGGGTATAACTTTGTGCTCGGGAGTCCGATTGGGGAGCATTCTATATCACTTCGAAGGTGTCGTAGAGATGGGGTTATAGCTAGGCTACAATGTGATGCTTTTAGTTACAGGTTGGCGTTTTTGTATACCTCTCAAATTAAAGAGAGAGTAGCACACTTGCATTCAAGTGCTGGACAAGAAAAGGGGTTTAACTTTGCGATCGGGAGTCCGATTGGGGAGCATTCTATATCACTTCGAAGGTGTCGTAGAGATGGGCCTATATCTAGGCTACAATGTGATGTTTTTAGTTCCGGGTTTGCATTTTTTTATACGTCTCAAATCAGAGAGAGCAGTTGACTTTCAGCAAATGCTGGATGAGAAAAGGGTGTAACTTTGCGCTCGGGAGACCGATTGGGGAGAATTCTATATCACTTTGAAGGAGTCTTAGAGATGGGGTTATAGCTTGGCTACAATGTGATGCTTTTAGTTACGGGTTTGCGTTTTTGTATACGTCTCAATTCAAAGAGAGCAGTTGACTTAAGTGGTGGACGAGAAAAAGGGGTGTAACTTTGCGCTCAGGAGTCCGATTGTGGAGCATTCTAGATCACTTCGTAGGTGTCGTAGAGATGGGCCTATATCTAGGCTACAATATGATGTTTTTAGTTCCGGGTTTGCATTTTTGTATACGTCTCAAATCAGAGAGAGCAGTTGACTTTCAGCAATTGCTGGATGAGAAAACGGGTGTAACTTTACGCTCGGGAGACCGATTGGGGAGCATTCTATATCACTTTGAAGGTGTCGTAGAGATGGGGTTATAGCTTGGCTACAATGTGATGCTTTTAGTTACGGGTTTGTGTTTTTGTATACGTCTCAATTCAAAGAGAGCAGTTGACTTTCAGCAAGTGGAGGACGAGAAAAGGGGTGTAACTTTGCGCTCGGGAGTCCGATTGGGGAGCATTCTATATCACTTCGAAGGTGTCGTAGAGATGGGGTTATAGCTAGGCTACAATGTGATGCTTTTAGTTACCGGTTAGCGTTTTTGTATACCTCTCAAAACAAAGAGAGAGTAACACACTTGCATTCAAGTGTTGGACGAGAAAAGGGGTATAACTTTGTGCTCGGGAGTCCGATTGGGGAGCATTCTATATCACTTCGAAGGTGTCGTAGAGATGGGGTTATAGCTAGGCTACAATGTGATGCTTTTAGTTACAGGTTGGCGTTTTTGTATACCTCTCAAATTAAAGAGAGAGTAGCACACTTGCATTCAAGTGCTGGACGAGAAAAGGGGTTTAACTTTGCGCTCGGGAGTCCGATTGGGGAGCATTCTATATCACTTCGAAGGTGTCGTAGAGATGGGGTTAAAGATAGGCTACAATGTGACGCTTTTAGCTACGGGTTGGCATTTTTGTATACCTCTCAAATCAGAGCGAGAGTAGCAGAATTGCATTCAAGTGTTAGACGAGAAAAAGAGTGTAACTTTGCGCTCAGGAGTCCTATTGGGGAGCATTCTATATCACTTCGAAGGTGTCGTAGTGATAGACCTATATCTAGGCTACAATGTGATGTTTTTAGTTCCTGGTTTGCATTTTTTATACATCTCAAATCAAAGAGAGTAGTTGACTTTCAGCAAGTGCTGGATGAGAAAAGGGGTGTAACTTTGCACTCGGGAGACCGATTTGGGAGAATTCTATATCACTTTGAAGGTGTCTTAGAGATGGGGTTATAGCTAGGCTACAATGTGATGCTTTTATTTACGAGTTTGCGTTTTTGTATACGTCTCAATTCAAAGAGAGCAGTTGACTTTCAGCAAGTGGTGGACTAGAAAAGGGGTGTAACTTTGCGCTTGGTAGTCCGATTGGGGAGCATTCTAGATCACTTTGTAGGTGTCGTAGAGATGGGGTTATAGATAGGCTACAATGTGATGCTTTTAGTTACATGTTGTAGTTTTTGTATACCTCTCAAATCTGGGAGAGAGTAGAACACTTGCATTCAAGTGCTTGACGAGAAAAAGGGTGTAACTTTGCGCTCGGGAGTCCGACTGGGGAGCATTCTAAATCACTTCGAAGGTGTCGTAGAGATGGGCCTATATCTAGGCTACAATGTGATTTTTTAGTTCCAGGTTTGCATTTTTGTATACGTCTCAAATCAGAGAGAGCAGTTGACTTTCAGCAAATGCTGGATGAGAAAAGGGTGTAACTTTGCGCTCGGGAGACCGATTGGGGAGAATTCTATATCACTTTGAAGGAGTCGTAGAGATGGGGTTATAGCTTGGCTACAATGTGATGCTTTTAGTTATGGGTTTGCGTTTTTGTATACGTCTCAATTCAAAGAGAATAGTTGATTTTCAGCAAGTGGTGGACGAGAAAAGGGGTGTAACTTTGCGCTCGGGAGTCCGATTGGGGAGCATTCTAGATCACTTTGTAGGTGTCGTAGAGATGGGGTTATAGATAGGCTACAATGTGATGCTTTTAGTTACATGTTGTAGTTTTTGTATACCTCTCAAATCAGAGAGAGAGTAGAACACATGCATTCAAGTGCTTGACGAGAAAAGGGGTGTAACTTTGCGCTCGGGAGTCCGACTGGGGAGCATTCTAAATCACTTCGAAGGTGTCGTAGAGATGGGGCCTATATCTAGGCTACAATGTGATGTTTTTAGTTCCGGGTTTGCATTTTTTTATACGTCTTAAATCAGAGAGAGCAGTTGACTTTCAGCAAATGCTGGATGAGAAAAGGGTGTAACTTTGCGCTCGGGAGACCGATTGGGGAGAATTCCATATCACTTTGAAGGAGTCGTAGAGATGGGGTTATAGCTTGGCTACAATGTGATGCTTTTAGTTACGGGTTTGCGTTTTTGTATACGTCTCAATTCAAAGAGAGCAGTTGACTTTCAGCAAGTGGTGGACGAGAAAAAGGGGTGTAACTTTGCGCTCAGGAGTCCGATTGGAGAGCATTCTAGATCACTTCGTAGGTGTCGTAGAGATGGGGTTATAGATAGGCTACAATGTGATGCTTTTAGTTACATATTGTAGGTTTTGTATACCTCTCAAATCAGAGAGATAGTAGCAGACTTGCATTCAAGTGCTTGACCAGAAAAGGGTGTAACTTTGCGCTCGGGAGTCCGACTGGGGAGCATTCTAAATCACTTCGAAGGTGTCGTAGAGATGGGCCTATATCTAGGCTACAATATGATGTTTTTAGTTCCGGGTTTGCATTTTTGTTTACGTCTCAAATCAGAGAGAGCAGTTGACTTTCAGCAAGTGCTGGATGAGAAAACGGGTGTAACTTTACGCTCGGGAGACCGATTGGGGAGCATTCTATATCACTTTGAAGGTGTCGTAGAGATGGGGTTATAGCTTGGCTACAATGTGATGCTTTTAGTTACGGGTTTGTGTTTTTGTATACGTCTCAATTCAAAGAGAGCAGTTGACTTTCAGCAAGTGCTGGATGAGAAAACGGGTGTAACTTTACGCTCGGGAGACCGATTGGGGAGCATTCTATATCACTTTGAAGGTGTCGTAGAGATGGGGTTATAGCTTGGCTACAATGTGATGCTTTTAGTTACGGGTTTGTGTTTTTGTATACGTCTCAATTCAAAGAGAGCAGTTGACTTTCAGCAAGTGGTGGACGAGAAAAGGGGTGTAACTTTGCGCTCGGGAGTCCGATTGGGGAGCATTCTATATCACTTCGAAGGTGTCGTAGAGATGGGGTTATAGCTAGGCTACAATGTGATGCTTTTAGTTACAGGTTAGCGTTTTTGTATACCTCTCAAAACAAAGAGAGAGTAACACACTTGCATTCAAGTGCTTGACGAGAAAAGGGGTGTAACTTTGCGCTCGGGAGTCCGACTGGGGAGTATTCTAAATCACTTCGAAGGTGTCGTAGAGATGGGCCTATATCTAGGCTACAATGTGATGTTTTTAGTTCTGGGTTTGCATTTTTTTATACGTCTTAAATCAGAGAGAGCAGTTGACTTTCAGCAAATGCTGGATGAGAAAAGGGTGTAACTTTGCGCTCGGGAGACCGATTGGGGAGAATTCCATATCACTTTGAAGCTGTCGTAGAGATGGGGTTATAGCTTGGCTACAATGTGATGCTTTTAGTTACGGGTTTGCGTTTTTGTATACGTCTCAATTCAAAGAGAGCATTTGACTTTCAGCAAGTGGTGGACGAGAAAATGGGTGTAACTTTGCGCTCGGTAGTCCGATTGGGGAGCATTCTAGATCACTTCGTAGGTGTCGTAGAGATGGGGTTATAGGTAGGCTACAATGTGATGCTTTTAGTTACATGTTGTAGTTTTTGTATACCTCTCAAATCAGAGAGATAGTACCAGACTTGCATTCAAGTGCTTGACGAGAAAAGGGGTGTAACTTTGCGCTCGGGAGTCCGACTGGGGAGCATTCTATATCACTTTGAAGGTGTCGTAGAGATGGGGCTATATCTAGACTATAATGTGATGTTTTTAGTTTCGGGTTTGCGTTTTTGTATACGTCTCAAATCAAAGAGAACAATTGACTTTCAGCAAGTGCTGGACGAGAAAAGGGGTGTAACTTAGCACTCGGGAGTCCGACTGGGGAGCATTCTATATCACTTTGAAGGTGTCGTAGAGATGGGGCTATATCTAGGCTATAATGTGATGTTTTTAGTTTCGGGTTTGCGTTTTTGTATACGTCTCAAATCAAAGAGAACAGTTGACTTTCAGCAACTGCTGGACGAGAAAAAGGGTGTAACTTTGCGCTCGGGAGTCCGATTGGGGAGCATTCTATATCACTTTGAAGGTGTCGTAGAAATAAGTTATAGTTAGGCTACAATGTGATGCTTTTAGTTACGGGTTTGCGTTTTTGTATTCGTCTTAATTCAAAGAGAGCAGTTGCCTTTCAGCAAGTGCTGCACGAGAAAATGGGTGTAACTTTGCGCTCGGATGGCCGATTGGGGAGCATTCTAGATCACTTCGAATGTGTCATAGAGATGGGGTTATGGGTAGGCTACTATGTGATGCTTTTAGTTAAAGTTTGGCGTGTTTGTATACCTCTCAAATCAGAGAGAGAGTAGCACACTTGCATTCAAGTGCTGGACGAGAAAAGGGGTGTAACTTTGCGCTCGGGAGTCCGATTGGGGAGCATTCTATATCACTTCGAAGGTGTCGTAAAGATGGGGTTATAGCTAGGCTACAATGTGATGCTTTTAGTTACAGGTTAGCGTTTTTGTATACCTCTCAAAACAAATAGAAAGTAACACACTTGCATTCAAGTGCTGGACGAGAAAAGGGGTATAACTTTGTGCTCGGGAGTCCGATTGGGGAGTATTCTATATCACTTCGAAGGTGTCGTAGAGATGGGGTTATAGCTAGGCTACAATGTGATGCTTTTACTTACAGGTTGGCGTTTTTGTATACCTCTCAAATCAAAGAGAGAGTAGCACACTTGCATTCAAGTGCTGGACGAGAAAAATGGTGTAACTTTTCGCTCGGGAGTCCGATTGGGGAACATTCTATATCACTTCGAAGGTGTCGTAGAGATGGGGATATAGATAGGCTACAATGTGACGCTTTTAGTTACGGGTTGGCATTTTGTTATACCTCTCAAATCAAAGAGAGAGTAGCAGACTTGCATTCAAGTGTTGGACGAGAAAAGGGGTGTAACTTTGCGATCGGGAGTCCGACTGGGGAGCATTCTATATCACTTTGAAGGTGTCGTAGAGATGGGGCTATATCTAGGCTATAATGTGATGTTTTTAGTTTCGGGTTTGCGTTTTTGTATACGTCTCAAATCAAAGAGAATAGTTGACTTTCAGCAAGTGCTGGACGAGAAAAAGGGTGTAACTTTGCGCTCGGGAGTCCGATTGGGGAGCATTCTATATCACTTTGAAGGTGTCGTAGAGATGGGTTATAGTTAGGCTACAATGTGATGCTTTTAGTTACGGGTTTGCGTTTTTGTATTCGTCTCAATTCAAAGAGAGCAGTTGCCTTTCAGCAAGTGCTGCACGAGAAAATGGGTGTAACTTAGCGCTCGGGAGACCGATTGGGGAGCATTCTAGATCACTTCGAATGTGTCGTAGAGATGGGGTTATAGGTAGGCTACAATGTGATGCTTTTAGTTACAGTTTGGCATGTTTGTATACCTCTCAAATCAGAGAGAGAGTAGCACACTTGCATTCAAGTGCTGGACGAGAAAAGGGTTGTAACTTTGCGCTGGGGAGTCCGATTGGGGAGCATTCTATATCACTTCGAAGGTGTCGTAGTGATGGGGTTATAGCTAGGCTACAATGTGATGCTTTTAGTTACATGTTGTAGTTTTTGTATACCTCTCAAATCAGAGAGATGGTACCAGACTTGCATTCAAGTAATTGAAAAGAAAAGGGGTGTAACTTTGCGCTCGGGAGTCCGACTAGGAAGCATTCTATATCACTTTGAAGGTGTCGTGGAGATGGGGCTATATCTAGGCTATAATGTGATGTTTTTAGTTTCGGGTTTGCGTTTTTGTATACCTCTCAAATCAAAGAGAGAGTAGCACACTTGCATTCAAGTGTTGGACGAGAAAAATGGTGTAACTTTGCGCTCGGTAGTCCGATTGTGGAGCATTCTATATCACTTTGAAGGTGTCGTAGAGATGGGGTTATAGTTAGGCTACAATATGATGTTTTTAGTTACGGGTTTGCGTTTTTGTATACGTCTCAATTCAAAGAGAGCAGTTGACTTTCAGCAATTGGTGGACGAGAAAAGGGGTGTAACTTTGCGCTCGGGAGTCTGATTGGGGAGCATTCTAAATCACTTTGTAGGTGTCGTGGAGATGGGGTTATAGATAGGCTACAATGTGATGCTTTTAGTTACATGTTGTAGTTTTTGTATACCTCTCAAATCAGAGAGCGAGTAGAACACTTGCATTCAAGTAATTGACGAGAAAAGGGGTGTAACTTTGCGCTCGGGAATCCGACTGGGGAGCATTCTAAATCACTTCGAAGGTGTCGTAGAGATGGGCCTATATCTAGGCTACAATGTGATGTTTTTAGTTCCAGGTTTGCATTTTTGTATATTTCTCAAATCAGAGAGAGCAGTTGACTTTCAGCTAATGCTGGATGAGAAAAGGGTGTAACTTTGCGCTCGGGAAACCGATTGGGGAGAATTCTATATCACTTTGAAGGTGTCGTAGAGATGGGGTTATAGCTTGGCTACAATGTGATGCTTTTAGTTACGGGTTTGCGTTTTTGTATAAGTCTCAATTCAAAGAGAGCAGTTGACTTTCATCAAGTGCTGGACGAGAAAAAGGGTGTAACTTTGCGCTCGGGAGTCCGATTGGGGAGCATTCTATATCACTTTGAAGGTGTCGTAGAGATGGGTTATAGTTAGGCTACAATGTGATGCTTTTAGTTACGGGTTTGCGTTTTTGTATTCGTCTCAATTCAAAGAGAGCAGTTGCCTTTCAGCAAGTGCTGCACGAGAAAATGGGTGTAACTTTGCGCTCGGGAGGCCGATTGGGGAGCATTCTAGATCACTTCGAATGTGTCGTAGAGATGGGGTTATAGGTAGGCTACAATGTGATGCTTTTAGTTACAGTTTGGCATGTTTGTATACCTCTTAAATCAGAGAGAGAGTAGCACACTTGCATTCAAGTGCTGGACGAGAAAAGGGATGTAACTTTGCGCTCGGGAGTCCGATTGGGGAGCATTCTATATCACTTCGAAGGTGTCGTAGTGATGGGGTTATAGCTAGGCTACAATGTGATGCTTTTAGTTACATGTTGTAGTTTTTGTATACCTCTCAAATCAGAGAGATGGTACCAGACTTGCATTCAAGTAATTGACGAGAAAAGGGGTATAACTTTGCGCTCGGGAGTCCGACTAGGGAGCATTCTATATCACTTTGAAGGTGTCGTAGAGATGGGGCTATATCTAGGCTATAATGTGATGTTTTTAGTTTCGGGTTTGCGTTTTTGTATACCTCTCAAATCAAAGAGAGAGTAGCACACTTGCATTCAAGTGCTGGACGAGAAAAATGGTGTAACTTTGCGCTCGGGAGTCCGATTGTGGAGAATTCTATATCACTTTGAAGGTGTCGTAGAGATGGGGTTATAGTTAGGCTACAATATGATGTTTTTAGTTACGGGTTGGTGTTTTTGTATACCTCTCAAATCAGAGAGAGAGTAGCAGACTTGCATTCAAGTGCTGGATGAAAAAAGGGGTGTAACTTTGCGCTCGGGAGTCCGATTTGGGAGCATTCTATATCACTTCAAAGCTTTCGTAGAGATGGGGTTATAGATAGGATACAATGTGATGCTTTTAGTTACGGGTTGGCATTTTTGTATACCTCTCAAATTGAAGAGAGAGGAGCAGACTTGCATTCAAGTGCTGGATTAGAAAAGCGGTGTAACTTTGCGCTCGGGAGTCCGATTGGGGAGCATTCTATATCACTTTGAATGTGTCGTAGAGATGGGGTTATAGCTAGGCTACAATGTGATGCTTTTAGTTACGGGTTTGCGGTTTTGTATACGTCTCAAATCAGAGAGAGAGTAGCACACTTGCATTCAAGTGCTGGACGAGAAAAGGGGTGTAACTTTGCGCTCGGGAGTCCGATTAGGGAGCATTCTATATCACTTCGAAGGTGTCGTAGAGATGGGGTTATAGCAAGGCTACAATGTGATGCTTTTAGTTACAGGTTGCGTTTTTTTATACCTCTCAAATCAAAGAGAGGTTAGCACACTTGCATTCAAGTGCTGCACGAGAAAAGGGGTGTAACTTTGCGCTCGGGAGTCCGATTGGGGAGCATTCTATATCACTTCGAATTTGTCGTAGAGATGGGGTTATAGGTAGGCTACAATGTGATGCTTTTAGTTACAGTTTGGCGTGTTTGTATACCTCTCAAATCAGAGAGAGAGTAGCACACATGCATTCAAGTGCTGGACGAGAAAAGGGGTCTAACTTTGCGCTCGGGAGTCCGATTGGTGAGCATTCTATATCACTTCGAAGGTGTCGTAAAGATGGGGTTATAGCTAGGTTACAATGTGATGCTTTTAGTTACAGGTTAGCGTTTTTGTATACCTCTCAAAACAAAGAGAGAGTAACACACTTGCATTTAAGTGCTGGACGAGAAAAGGGGTATAACTTTGTGCTCGGAGTTCGATTGGGGAGCATTCTATATCACTTCGAAGGTGTCGTAGAGATAGGGTTATAGCTAGGCTACAATGTGATGCTTTTAGTTACAGGTTGGCGTTTTTGTATAGCTCTCAAATCAAAAGAGAGAGTAGCACACTTGCATTCAAGTGCTGGACGAGAAAAGGAGTGTAACTTTGCGCTCGGAAGTCCGATTTGGGAGCATTCTATATCACTTCGAAGGTGTCGTAGAGATGGGGTTATAGATAGGCTACAATGTGACGCTTTTAGTTACAGGTTGGCATTTTTGTATACCTCTCAAATCAGAGATAGAGTAGCAGACTTGCATTCAAGTGTTGGACGAGAAAAGGGGTGTAACTTTGCGCCCGGGAGTCCGATAGAGAGCATTATATATCACTTCGAAGGAGTCGTAGAGATGGGCCTATATCTAGGCTACAATGTGATGTTTTTAGTTCCGGGTTTGCATTTTTTTATACGTCCTAAATCAGAGAGAGTAGTTGACTTTCAGCAAGTGCTGGATGAGAAAAGGGGTGTAACTTTGCGCTCGGGAGACCGATTGGGGAGAATTCTATATCACTTTGAAGGTGTCTTAGAGATGGGGTTATAGCTTGGCTACAATGTGATGCTTTTAGTTATGGGTTTGCGTTTTTGTATACGTCTCAATTCAAAGAGAATAGTTGACTTTCATCAAGTGGTGTACGAGAAAAGGGGTATAACTTTGCGCTCGGGAGTCCGAGTGGGGAGTATTCTAGATCACTTCGAAGGTGTCGTAGAGATGGGGTTATAGTTAGGCTACAATGTGATGCTTTTAGTTACAGGTTGGCGTTTTTGTATACCTCTCAAATCAAAGAGAGAGTAGCACACTTGCATTCAAGTGCTGGACGAGAAAAGGGGTGTAACTTTGCGCTCGGGAGTCCGATTGGGGAGCATTCTATATCATTTCGAAGGTATCATAGAGATGGGGTTATAGCTAGGCTATAATGTGATCCTTTTAGTTACAGGTTAGCGTTTTTGTATACCTCTCAAATCAGAGAGAGAGTAGCAGACTTGCATTCAAGTGTTGGACGAGAAAAGGGGTGTAACTTTGCGCTCGGGAGTCCGATTGGGGAGCATTTTATATTTTTTCGAAGGTGTCGTAGAGATGGGGCTATATCTAGGCTATAATGTGATGTTTTTTGTTCCAGGTTTGCGTTTTTGTATACGTCTCAAATCAAAGAGAGCAGTTGACTTTCAGCAAGTGTTGGACGAGAAAAGGGGTGTAACTTTGCACTCAGGAGTCCGATTGGGGAGCATTCTATATCACTTCGAAGGTGTCGTAGAGATGGGGATATAGCTAGGCTATAATGTGAGTCTTTTAGTTACAGGTTGGCGTTTTTGTATTTCTCTCAAATCAGAGAAAGAGTAACACACTTGCATTCAAGTGCTGGACGAGAAAAGGGGTGTAACTTTGCGCTCGGGAGTCCGATTGGGGAGCAGTCTATATCACTTCGAAGGTGTCGTAGAGATGGGGTTATAGCTAGGCTACAATGTGATGCTTTTAGTTACAGGTTAGCGTTTTTGTATACCTCTCAAATCAGAGAGAGAGTAGTAGAATTGCATTCAAGTGCTGGACAAGAAAAAGGGTGTAACTTTGCGCTCGGGAGTCCGATTGGGGAGTATTCTATATCACTTCGAAGGTATCGTAGAAAAGTGGTTATAGCTAGGCTACAATGTGATGTTTATAGTTCCGGGTTTGCGTTTTTGTATACGTCTGAAATCAGAGAGAGAGTAGCAGACTTGCATTCAAGTGCTGGACGAGAAAAGGGGTTTAACTTTGCGCTCGGGAGTCCGATTGGGGAGCATTCTATATCACTTCGAAGGTGTCGTAGAGATGGGGTTATATCTAGGCTACAATGTGATGTTTTTAGTTCCGGATTTGTGTTTTTGTATACGTCACAAATCAGAGAGAGCAGTTGACTTTCAGCAAGTGCTGAACGAGAAAAGGGGTATAACATTGCACTCGGGAGTACGATTTGGGAGCAATCTATATCATATCGAAGGTGTCGTAGAGATGGGGTTATAGCTAGGCTACAATGTGATGCTTTTAGTTACGGATTGGCGTCTTTGTATACTTCTCAAATCAGAAAGAGAGTAGCACACTTGCATTCAAGTGCTGGACGAGAAAAGGGGTGTAACTTTGCGCTCGGGAGTCCGATTGGGGAGCATTCTATATCACTTCGAATGTGTTGTAGAGATGGGGTTATAGCTAGGCTACAATGTGATGATTTTAGTTACAGGTTGGCGTTTTTGTATATCTCTCAAATCAGAGAGAGAGTAGCAGACTTGCATTCAAGTGTTGGACGAGAAAAGGGGTGTAACTTTGCGCTCGGGAGTCCGATTGGGGAGCATTCTATATCACTTCGAAGGTGTCGTAGAGATGGGGTTATAGCTAGACTACCTAAACCCTAAACCCTAAACCCTAAACCCTAACCCTAAACCCTAAATCTAAACCCTAAACCGGAACCCTAAACCGTAAACCCCAAACCCCTAAACCCTAAACCCTAAATCCCTAACACCTAAACCCTAAACCCTAAACCCGAATTATTTTTTTGGCTGATTGCATTATTATTGTATTTTAGTACATTAATTGAATTTGTTTTAATATATTGTACATTTAATATATATAAAATAAAACTAGTGAATACTAGTATACATACTATATAGTCGGCAAAATCAATGAAATACTACATTTATATAAAAAATTATATATTTCTCCTTATACAAGTTAGATCAGTACAGCAAATATACATAAAGGTATATACAAAAAATATATAATACATATGTTTATGCTTACAAAAATTACATTAGTAGAAAAAATGTACAATAAATATATACAAGTATATCGATAATTGGGTAAGAAATCGCTGGTGGTAAAAAAATGCATTCGCGGTTACTTCGTTGATAGCCCACTCTTGTTCTCAGACAAATTAAGGAATGTCGAGCAAAATGAAACAGAGTACACGCATAAAGAGAAATGAAACACCTTAAAATGCAATATAATAAAATCCAAAGTATAAACCTGCAAATTTCTTGCTACTATAGTGAAACAAAAGTAAAAAAGTCAGATTATCACCAATTCAGACGCAAGTAATACAAGTATGCATAGCAAATTCAGAACCTTAGCAAAAGTGAGATTATCATCAAAAGAAACTAGGCCAAAGGAAGGAATAATCAATCATGTGACTGATTTTAGAATAAAAAAGTATGCAAGTAATACAAAAACAATTAGTTACCTTAAAGACCTTTTCTTGAGCTTGTTCATCATTAAGAACTGTTTCAACCTTGATTTTACAGTTTCATCGAATGACACATTAGGAGCTTTTCAACAACCATGGATGATCTGAATTTAACACATAGTTTAATTACTGTAAGTACACAATAAAGAAATATATTGGAGTTTGCCTAAATATGTGTGAAAGCAACATGGTAAGTTACCAAGCACTTCCTGAGCAGTAAGCAATTACATTCACTCCCACCGTACTAAAACAAATGCCTTAGTTATATACACAATTCTTAAGGACTCTATAAACTACAGTAGGGTACCCTACACCTTAAGTTTTACATTTAATTTTCTTTTGTATTAATTACTGAAAAGTGAAAAGTAAGACTTTTTAAATATTAATAAAGCATGTCTTTCACTAACCCCTAATTAGTAGGGGTAATATAGGACTAAAATGGCCAAAATAGCTTAAATGACAACTATTTTATAAGCAAAAAAGTCTTGAAGAAAACTCCCCCTGAAGAATTAGCTGCAGGGATGTCACCTGAGCTTAGATCAAGTAAATCAACAAGTAGGGAAGCAGGAGGTTAGCAACTCCACTAGGCAGACTATTGGATTTGAAATCGGTTGCCGGTAAAGAACCACTCCTTCCACTGTACACCGCTTCATCCAGAACTGGCATTCTTTCTAGAAGAGAAGATCTGTATATTCATTTAAACATTTTTACAATTATCACTCATATATCAAACAAAAATTTATAACAAAATAAGTTTATAATACCTGATATTTTGGTGCCTTCCGATGATTGAACTAAATTCATGTGACCTCTGTTGCAATTCAAGTAAAAGACCTCCCTGGTATTGAGAGTTTATGCCCTTTATCCTCCTTCAAATATATGAGAGAATAACATAAAAGGTTTAGCATTATAAAACAAAATAAAATATCTGGAGCTATAGGTGTGAATTGTGAAAGTTAGAGGTAATCAATGTCCTCGAGGACCATAAGCAAAATCAATTACTAAGCTAACAACTGCCTGTGTTGCACCTTGTTCAGTTGCTGTAGTAGAAAAGTACATTGCTTTATTCACTAGAACGTGTAAGCAATATGAGACTTTCTTTTGATGATAACTTATACAAGACCGAAAAGTAAGAAATCAACGGTCTAGAAGCCAAGAATCCTAACAACAGTAATCAAAATTCTCTCGTATATCAAATCTATGACATATTCTTACCTAATCGACACTGATCATGTATTTCAAACCCTAAACACGCAACAATTTTCCAACAAGCGAATACAATCTTAAAAAAGACATACGCCGGATCAAATTGACGAAACCCTAGAAATTCGAATTGATAAATTCGCCGGCGTACATGCGTTGTGAAACTTTGCGACCCTAAACACGCATCAATTTTCCAACCAGCGAATACAATCTAAAGAAAGAAATACGCCGGATCGAATTGACGAAACCCTAGAAATTCGAATAGATAAATTCGGGGTTGTGGGACTTTGCGACCCTAAACACGCATCAATTTTCAAACAAGCGATTACAATCTGGAACAAAAAAACAACATACCCAGATCGAGTTTGCGAAACCCGAGAAATTGAATGCATAAATTCGCCGGCAAACATGAGTTGTGGTACTTTGCGATGAATTTGACGGTGTCGTCGATTCCACCATCTCTGCTCTTCGAATTACCGGAAGGAGAATCCATGGCTTCCCTTACAATTTGATCTTCCGTTGAAGAAGTTGCACTCTGCAAATTTAGAGAGATTGGAGATTTGGTTCTAAGAATTGAACTAATGGAAGACCCATACGTATCTTTTGTTTCTTCTCGTCACAAAATTCCACCCCTCTCGAAATCAGCATTGCATACAAAGATGCATTTACTTTTGCTATCCTAGTTGATCATGTGCCTTATATTGGGCCACCCAAACCCAAATGAGACTTTCCTGGAACCAAAGCCCACTTATTCAGTCTGGCCTTCATCTGGGCCGGCTAAATCAAAGAAAGCATCTCTGTGGCCTGCGAGAGGTAAACGAAGGAAGGAGAAAAAACATTCTTTATCCAATAATGACATAGAAAAAACAATAACTCTATATACATAATGTCAAAAACTATAATAAAGCCAAAAAAAGAATTTATTCCTTTAAATTCACTATTAGCCCTATAATTATCCAAACACCAATGCACCATGAATTTAAGTGGTCCATTCCCATGGAAGCTTATATAAACTTTGGGCTGGAAAATTGCATAAAATTACATGAATGTGAAAAATGGACTAAGGTATGATAATATAAAATATACTCCTACATTAAGTATAAAATAAATAAATATTCCATAAGAAATAAATCAATTAAAAATATAATTCACTTGCGAGATAAACACTCATTATTTGCATTTAAATGCAATCACGTACATATGAAAGATATAGAAAACTATAGAAAGCATATGAAAGATTAAAATAATATTATTGGCTATATAGAATATTTTAATATACAAGAAAACTATAGAAGTTTAAAGAAAACAAATACCATATTTTATGATTTAGGGTATAGATATATTTTGTGATTTTCGTTAAAAAAACTCATATTTTATGATTTATGGTATTCACGTATTTTGTGATTTACATTAGAAAAAAATACACGTTAAGAAAATATTCATAAATACACATAATACAACAAATACCCACATATTTTATGATTTCAAGGTATAAACATATTTTGTGATTTACGTTAAAAAATAAATTATTGATTTATTTATATAGTTGAATCATATATACAAATAATGCAACAAATACACACAAAACACGTTTAAAAAAATACACACATTTTATGATTTAGGGTATAAATATATTTTATGATTTACATTAAAAAATACACATATTTTATGATTTATGGTATTCACATATTTTGTGATTTACGATAAAAAATATACACATTATGAAAATATGCAAATAACACAAAATGTTGCTTGAGAGGTTTGAACCCCAAACCTTTAAGTAATTAGAGAAAAATCTTTACCACTATGCTATTGTGGTTATTTTAATTATGAATGCATATTGTTTATTACATAGGGAGGATTGCAATGTAGAATAAATGATGCATTTAATGGGGATACCACCTAACTTTTACGTAAATGAATATGGGGGCTAGTGATTATCGTGTCCCCACATAAAGGTTGAAAAAAATACATTTTAGTGATTTTTTTCGACAATGGGCATTCTCGTCAAGTTTCGAATTTAGGCTCAGGCAACAAATTTTTGTTAAGGATAGGCTGGCAAGAGCAGTCAACATATCCAACCACTCGTTCTTCTGGTGGTTTGCTTCATAAGAAAGCCTAACAGTCTATTTGGCAATTGGGAATTGGTGGGAAAAGAAAGGGTGGTGAAAAATGAGAAAAGAAGAGAAAGGATGGGAAAGTAACATATGAGAATGTATATTTCTTGTGTTTGGATAAATGGGGGTTTTGATGAGAAATTATGAATAAAATTTTCTTTTCCTTTTTTATTTTGAGAGTGTTTATTTTATTTTTCACCAAATCCCACCAAATTGGTGGGATTCATTTTCCCATCCTTTCCACTCTAATTTTCTAACAGAATCCCATTCAATCCTATCAAAAAATTTAAACCAAACACGGGAAAGTGATTCTCACCATTCCCTCCTATTAAAATCCCACCAATTCCCACCAACCAAACATAGTGTAAGTGAAACAAAGACTGCTCTAATGGCACTTGCTTACAAAAGAACTTAACAGCTTGATTATACATCTACCGTCTTGGGGAGCATATCACACAATACAAAATCGAGCTTCTTTCATTTTATATCCTCACAACTTATTGCGTATCTACAAAGCTCTACATTTGACAGCCAAGTGCAAACTGGGCATCTATTTTATCTCCCAAAATTTTGAGAGGCGGGTATGGGATGTTTAAGGTGACAAACAGAGGAAAAATGATGAGAAAAAAATTGTCCGCCGATTGCTTTTTTTTTTGGTGAATGGGCAAACCCACAGGACAGAATCAAAAAGACATCACGGGCTAAGTTTCACCGACTCGAGGGGTAGCCCTCCCCGACGAGTCGTCAAACAACGCAGTCACGATACCCACAGGCGGGTCCGCAAGGAAATGCACGCCGAAAGGAAAAGAAAAGGCGAGCGAGGCTAGGGAGTCCGCGACGGTGTTCGCTTCCCTGAAGACGTGGTTGATTCGGGCATTCCAATCCCGAACGAGGAAGCCGCGACACTGGGATGTCAGGCTGAAGAGAGGGTGAGTCGGTTTCGTAGTGTTCTTGATAAGCTCGCAGACAACCTTGGAGTCGGTCTCGAGGTACACATTTCGGAAGCCAAGTTCCCACGCTAGCTTGAAGCCGTTGAGAACGCCCCATAACTCCGCCACGGGGACGGTACACTGTCCGATGTGGTGCACAAACCCGTGAATCCACTTCCCTTCCGAGTCTCTGATCACTCCGGCCGCTGCCGCGCCGCCATCCCGTCGCACTGCGCCATCCGTATTCACCTTGACCCAGTCAATAGGCGGTTTAGTCCAAGCTATCATCCTGTAGGTCGATCGGGGCTGAGTTGGGCCTTGGTGCCTCGCCTTCCACGCTTTCATATATTCTCTGGCTCTACTTGTCACAAAATCTGCAGCTCCATGCACTTGGATTCGGTTGTTGAAGACGCATTCGTTCCTCCACTTCCACGTCCACCACAACGCCGTTGCGAAAATTGCCGCCCACTCGACTCCCTCGTCCATGCATTTTTTCGAGAGCAGGTTCACACGGAGCCACCCTGCGAAAGGCAGATTAAATGATTCAGCAAGATCAGGGGCCAGGTTAAAAGAAAACCACAATGGAGCAATAATGGGGCAACTGCGAAACAAATGCTCAGCGGTTTCCGGGGCTGTGCGGCAAAGTGCGCAGCTGTCGTCTCCAGTGAGATGTCTCCTCCGTCGCTCAGCATTAGTGAGAATACTGCCCCTCACTACCAGCCACATGAACACTCTGATACGTTGCTGAACTTTGAGCCGCCAAACTCCTTTGAAGACAGCTCCATCGTTACCCATTAACTCACTCGGGCCAGTGATTTTATTAAAGGCTGAGGCTATGGTGTAATCCCCCGTGGGCGTATGCTTCCAGCTCCACCCGTCCAGGTTATGCACCTCATCCACCACATTCACTGCAGCAATCTTCAGCAGAGTGGAACTCGGGAGCGCATCATGAAGCTCGTTCCACCTCCACCCATACGCCGCACACCAGTAGCTGTTAACCGAACGCAGCTGCATCTCCGGGCTAATCGTAGTACATGCAACATCAATTAGCCTCTCTTCGCCTAGCCAGATATCGGTCCAGAACGATGTCGAGCGGCCATCCCCGACAAGCCGCTTACTTCCTTTGGAGACCACTTTCCTGATGCCTTTCCTGATGCTTTGCCAAATGTAGGAAGAGGCCGACACTTGGATGCCCGATGGCCGAACGTACTTGGCTTGAAGGACTTTGGCCCACAAACTGGTGTTGTCATGGAGTAGCCGCCATCCAATCTTCCCCACAACCGCCAGATTCATCGCTTCCATAGGCCGAATTCCCAGGCCTCCGGACTCATACGAACGACAGATATCGTCCCAAGACACCAAATGTATGCGTCGTCGGTCCTCACTATCATTCCATATGAATTATCAATTATCAATTATGTATTATCAATTGTCCGCCGATTGCTTTACACCAAGAAGTGAATTATCAATTATGTACATCTCTCAAAAAGGGAAAAATACACGTAAACAGTGGATAAGAGTTACAAACACGTTGCTAATCTTCCACCCTTTGGATTTCCCCCATCATAATACGGTTGCTGGTGACCTTAAAACCCAGCAGAGCAGGATCAATTTGCCTTCCTTTCTTCCCCATTTTCTTCCCACTACGACCTACCTGGGACCCATCTGCTGATTCTAAAGCCGCAGCCTGGGCCTCAGTTTGCGGTGGCTTCCTAGCATTGCTTTTCAGCATGTCGATAAAGGAGGTCTCTGACACATCTGCATCGCTACAGGAGGATGTCCGTCTGAAACGCATGTCCTTCTTTACAGTTGAAATGTTATGTGGGTCTTGATTGACTGAGTTTCCTCCTCGAACATCCTGTCTCCCAGCTAGAATGTACAGAGCAATTACAACAGCATCAAAAAACGCTCCCGGGTGTTGAGTTGAAGTCCATTTTCCAGTTGACAGTAAGAGATAAAAAAACGAACGGAAAATAGCAGCCACACAACATAACCTAAAAGCCATTTCAAGTTTGTTCCTATTGTATGCGAGCACAGTAAGTACTTGAATGCAAAGTTCCACCTAAATGATGCCATGTTATGATTAATTATGTGTGCATGATGTATAAAGATGATTAATTTTGAGTTGATCCAGTATATACAGCCATCTTCCAGTAAATACTCACTAAGCAAGATTTGCAAGCAAGATTTCAGTGCAAGGAGCAACTTACCATCAGAAGTGCCAACTGGAGTAGCTCCTCTAGGGGCAGACTCAGAAGCCAACTCAGACGAACCCTCCTGAGATGACAATGCACAGGGATGGGGCTATAGCTAGGCTACAATGTGAAAATACGTACGTATGTACAAGTGGAGTAGCTCCTCTAGGGGCAGACTCAGAAATCTATATATCTATTGTTAATTCACACACGAAAATACGTACGTATGTACATCTGTATAATTCGTCTCTATGAATGTATGTCATGATCTCCGACCAAAAAAAAATGTATGTAATGATCAAGTACGTACATGATTTGGACTGCATCCACAGAACGATCGATGGTATTGCCCAAATATTCTGTAAAATTCCATAGAGAACCAGTCAACTTTTTAAAAATATCACAGATGGAAAGCCAACCAGCTTAATTTGTGTAGGTGCGTACGTGCAGCTAGAGACATCGGATTTTAGTAGGAAGGAATTGAAGGGTGAATCATGATGAATGGTGTGTGGGTCTGTGTATCTAGAGACATCAGATGTTGAGTTTTTGTAATCATATATACATACGCACTTGAGTGACCAGACGACGGCTGATTTTTTTTCCCCAGGTCAATTATTGGAGTTGTGGGACTGCGGGAGTGACATGGAGTATATTGTTGCGCAACAATCCAAATGGTACCAGAAATGAAAAATTGGAGTCACGTATTACACCTGGACAAAGCGTGAAATGTGGGATGAGAAAAGTTTGAACGGAAGGAAGGAGTCAGGAGGGAAATGGAGGATCGTACACGTGTCCCCCGAGAGCAACGGCCCATCCCACCAACGTCGTCAAAATCCCCACCCCACCCAGAGTCGATCAGTCGATCTATTCGCACTGAAAAACACACAAACAACCAAATTAAAGAATGGCATATACTCTCTCCGGGATGACCCTGGCGCCGCTCGCTTTCAGGGCGCCGTCTGCTTCGAGGACTCGTATACATGGTGATCGGCGTTCCTCCTTCCTTGCCACAAACACCAACACCAACACCAACAGGAAGCCCTCTCTAATTTACAGTATGTACATTCAACCTATTGCATCTCTTCCTTAATTTCCATATGTTATATGTAATCAATTAATTGTTTTTAGGGACAGTATCTGCAGCTTCCGATCCAATGCTCGTCTCAGGCACTGATCACAGTGCCCGCTCTCACCACTTGCAAATTTCTCACTCGGAGGACCACTCTGGGGTACTCTTCCATCATTTTGCTATCCATTCAATCTGATTGAATATTTGTATAGATACATTCTTTGTCATTCATTCATGAATGCATGCATGTACATGTGTTTCTTCTTAATTTTGTGCGTATTTGTTCATATAATATGCTTTTGATTGACCAATTCAATTAATGGTCAGGTTAACCTGAAGGTCGATGACAAGCTTCTACATCACACTGCTTCTGGTGCTTCACACAGAGCAAGAAAGATTGTTCCTCCACCTGGATCCGGCCAGGGCATTTATGAATATGATTCCCTTCTCCATGATCACCGTGGACATCTCGACTACCGGTCAGTTGTTTAGGGATTTCAGTCCTCTTCTTGTTGCTGCTCCATTTTTCGTCTACCCTTCTCTTATGTCCAATGTACTGAAGATTGTGAAAAGGAATTTATAAGCAGAAAAACTTCAACTCCAATCTTCCTAAACGAGTTTAATATTCAAACCTATGTTTATTTTGGTTTCTATTAGCTGCCTATTCTCTTTAATTATGAAAAGTATGGTTTGTAGAGTTGTGGATGAGTGTGATTCAAAAAAAATCTTTTGGTTCAGCCCTATCAAAACAGAAAGTTTATTGATGAAAGAAGATAACGCAATTTGGTTTCTTATATTATATCCCATTCATTGTATGCCCTGCCTTCATTTTTCTTGTATTCGTTTAGCAATCCTTTCCTCTGTAGTATTTATTTCTTTTTTTGGTCACTTTGAGGTGGGGCATTGCTAACAATTTTTCTCTAATGCTATATGTAGCTTTGCACAATATAGAAGATTGCGCGAGGCTATTGACTTGCATGAAGGTGGGTTGGAGAAATTTTCTCGTGGATATGAAAAGCTAGGATTTACTCGCAGGTACATCAAGATTTTTGAGCCTTCTTAATCTTCTACTTTGTCTTTACATTTGTTTTGATAGCAAGCAAGTTGCTAAGAGAATAAAAAACATTTCAACCAAAAAAAAAAGAGAATAAAAAACATGGGTTTGCAATGAATGCTAGAAATAAAGTATGACAAATTTCTAGATCTGCATTTAATAAACTTTTAACCATTCATAGACCTTGAATTTCTCCATCTTGATTTGACCTTTTTGCTGAATGAAAAAGTACAATGTTTACTACTGTAATAGACTAGTAACGTAATATGGTGGAATGTACATCTTTCCAGCATGCCAAGCTATGAGATTTTGAATATTTGTTCACCTTCTGGCTCTAGAATGATTCAAAATGTGTCCTCTTCTCACTAAATTCACTAAAGTGTGTAAGAGTCTTTCATAGTTGTAAGTTCATTAAATGATAAGACCTTGGCCTTACTAGTTTTATCTTGATTTGCTTTCAGTGAGAAAGGGGTGACTTATAGAGAGTGGGCACCAGGAGCAATGGTTCGTTTTCCTTTGTATCTTTATACCTTATAATTTATGCTCGAATCTGGATACAATTTGATGCTAAGGATCTACAGTATGTATAATTCCACTTCAATCAAACAAGGGTTCTATTGATAATAATTTTAATTCTGTTGTTGATGACCTGATGTTTGATGCGTTTGCGAACTGCCTGTTAATATTCAATATGGACAAAAGATTTCGTCTGTCTTATTTCCAGCTTAGCATTTGAAGTAGAAACGTTGTTGCCAGTTTAAGAGCTAATTGTTTTTCTTGATAAATCCATCTGATTAAATTGCATGCCTAAACCTATGTCTTCATGAGATGTAGCATGGTGTGTTCAGTGCTCTCTTATTGGAAAATAACCTGACTGATTAAAATTTTACAGTCGGCATCATTGATCGGAGACTTCAACAATTGGGAAGCTGGTGCTGATGTTATGTCTAGGGTATGTTAAATGTCTCGAAACTTCTTTTTTTTTATGAATCTAGCAACTGGAAGGTTCCTGAAATTACAGTTTTGTTCTTCTTCATTGTTTCATTTGGTTGACATTGATTAATGATAATTTGTATTGATAACAACATTTATGTCATATCCAGTGTCCGGTGATTGTCTGTACTGAATTTTCTGTCATCATTTCCATGATCATTGTAGATAAATTCATGAATACTATTTTGGCTTCCTTTTCTAAATTACTTGAACTATTATTTAATTGTTGTAACAAAAGTAGAGCAGTAAATCAATGTTTTCAATTTAGATAAGAGTGTTTCTCTGCAGCTCTAACAAGTTTATTATGCAATTACAGAATGAATATGGAGTGTGGGAGATTTTTTTGCCCAATAATGGAGACGGCTCATCCCCAATTCCCCATGGTACTCGAGTCAAGGTAAACCCCAACAAAAGACCTTTCAGTTGTGGCTTAGAAACTGGATCATTCATTTAAGATTTTCACCATAATTGAAGAGATTCTTTTCTCCATGTTTTGTTCGATTTCCCACACTAAATTTAAATGGAAATGCTAGATAAGAATGGAAACTCCCTCTGCTACTAAAGACTCCATTCCAGCTTGGATAAAGTATTCTATTCAGCCCCCTGGGTCCATTCCATTTCATGGAGTCTATTATGATCCACCAGAGGAGGTACGGCTATCTAACGGATATTCAAGTAGTTTGACTGCAATCTGGTGCTACTCCTAACCAGTCTTGTTTGATTCTTGATAGGACAAGTATGTATTCAAACATCCTCAGCCAAAGAGACCAAGTTCACTAAGGATTTACGAGTCACATGTTGGCATGAGCAGCACGGTGCGAATATCTTATTAGTAATTCCTTTTCCGTTTTGTCTTTCAAAGATATTAAAGTCTTGAATTATAGACCTACAAGTGTGTGTGAATGTATATCCAGTTTACCCTCACCAGTCACACGTCTATAGACATTGAGTTCCAACTCTGATTTAAACCAAGTTTTTGAATGATGAAAAATCAACTCTTGACTTTTGAAAGTTACAAGAGCCGGAATTTGTACTCACTCTCTGGCCACTTTGAGTTGCAGGAGCCGATCATTAACACATATGCTAACTTCAGAGATGATGTACTCCCTCGCATCAAAAAGCTTGGTTATAATGCGGTTCAGATCATGGCTATTCAGGAGCACTCATACTATGCCAGCTTTGGGTAGTTCATGTTCTCTTTAAAGCATTTGATTACCATATTGCACCAGGAGCAATGATAAGACCTTGGCCTTACTAGCTTTTTTTCCTTTTCTTAAAAATGAGCTTCCTCTTTCTCAGAGTCATATTATTCTGTTGTTTGGTTTGCCTGCATTATTTTGATTAATCATCTGATTAAACTATTGCACTCTCCCATTATAGGTATCATGTTACAAACTTTTTTGCACCTAGTAGCCGCTTTGGTACTCCAGATGATCTGAAATCTTTGATAGATAAAGCTCATGAGCTTGGTCTCCTTGTTTTGATGGATATTGTGCATAGGTAACAGCCTAGTTTTCAGATATTAAAATATGTATAATTCTGACTATGATTCTGATGTATAGTTCTTTCTCAATCATCTGAATTTAATATTCCAAATATTTGATGATTCAGTCATGCATCCAAAAATACATTGGATGGTTTGAATCAGTTTGATGGAACGGATTCACACTACTTTCACTCTGGGGAACGTGGTTACCATTGGATGTGGGACTCTTGCCTTTTCAATTATGGGAGTTGGGAAGTATGTTTCTATCTCATGTGTGTCCAAATAATGATGTATTATATATCTGTTTGCGTGACGAGTTCGTTAATTTTATATGTTGTAGGTACTTCGTTTTCTCCTCTCTAATGCAAGATGGTGGTTAGATGAATACAAGTTTGATGGATTCCGCTTTGATGGTGTGACTTCCATGATGTATACTCATCATGGTTTAAAGGTACTTCTTAAAGTCCAGATTTGGTGCTGTGACTTCTACATTGTTCATTATTTGTAAAATGAGCATTTACGATATATTTCTCAGTTACGAAACTACAGAAGTCTTTATTTGTTCATGAATGAAGATTCTATATTCATAATCCAAGTCTCTATTCCATCTCTTAATAGCAATGTGAGAATTGCAGTTGACAATCACCATCATACCCATCCGTGTTTCTTAATGCTACTTTTATTAACGAATATTTTTTTTTTAATATTCAGATGACATTCACTGGAAACTACAACGAGTATTTCGGTTTAGCTACAGATGTTGATGCTGTAGTTTACTTGATGTTGGTGAATGACATGATACATGGCTTGTATCCTGAGGCTGTCACCATAGGTGAAGATGTAAGTCACTCATTGTTTTAAGATCTGTTCATGTCATCCTATCCAACTCCTTTTTGATTAATCCAAACACCTTCCTTTTATCGACAGAAATGGGACCTTAAGTTCAGCAACTGATAGATCCTTTTTATCTAATAATTAGCTTCGACTTTCGACCAAAAAAAAAAATTATCTTCGACTTGTAGCTAACAGTTCATTGACCATGTTGTGCTAACATCCTCATGGCTACAGGTCAGTGGAATGCCAGCCTTCTGCATACCAGTTGCAGATGGCGGCGTTGGATTTGATTATCGTCTTCATATGGCCGTTGCTGATAAATGGATAGAGCTTCTCAAGTATGTTCTAACTTGAAATTCTTCTTAATCCTCTGCCAAGTTATTCATTACTCTTATATCGCATACATATCTCCATATAAAGATTACGTTTCACGAGAGATTGATTCTCTGACACGATCAGCTAAAGGAAATTAATCACGTTTAGGCTTGTAGGGGACCCCATGTTGAGAATGTCTTCCTTAGGATGATTTTCAGGCTTATACTTGGAGCTTATATTTTCTACCAAAATCCTTTTTCCCTTCTTTTCACTGTCACAGGAAGAGGGATGAAGACTGGGCAATGGGTGACATTGTTCACTCTCTAACCAACAGAAGATGGGGTGAAAAATGCATTGTGTATGCTGAAAGTCATGACCAAGCTTTGGTTGGTGATAAAACACTTGCTTTTTGGTTGATGGACAAGGTTAGAGCCATGCTTTCTTGTTTACTTTTCAATTTATGTCAAATGATTGGGTCCTTGCAAACTTAGGTTTTGTAACTGTATGCTGTTCTTGATATTTCGTTCAGGACATGTACGACTTCATGGCTGTAGACACACCATCCACTCCTTGTATAGACCGTGGGATCGCATTGCACAAAATGATAAGACTTGTCACGATGGGATTAGGTGGAGAAGGATACTTGAATTTCATGGGAAACGAATTTGGCCATCCTGGTATGCAAATCAATCTCATCAAGTGTTCTATTGGAGTGAAAATCAGCTATTACTTTCTATTCATCTTATATATGATCACCTGAACCGGCGTTTCTAATTACTTGCATCAGAATGGATTGATTTCCCACGTAGTGAATGGTTTCTTCCTGATGGCACGTTTGTCTCTGGAAACAACAATAGCTATGATAAGTGCCGACGCAGGTTTGATCTGGTAAGAGAAAAGATTGATATACAATTTTCTTGTGATTGTGGATGAGTGATCATGATTTCGTAGATGGTTTTGGTGATCAAAACAATATCATATATGCTGTTCCTGGAAGCTCCATTTGAATGTGTTTTTGAATTATTAATCTTGTTTTGCTTATGCATATAGTTGTTGCTTTACAGGGAGACGCTGAGTATCTGAGGTATAATGGTTTGCAAGAATTCGATCGAGCAATGCAACATCTTGAAGAAGAATATGGTGTATGTTTCCGGTTTTCTTTGTTTCTTGTCCCCTGTGTGATATTATAAGCAGAGTTGCATGATTAGTAGTATGAGTATGAAGTCTTGAGCTGGTTTTTGTGCAGTACATGAGTTCAGAGCACCAATACGTATCACGCAAGGATGAGTGTGACAGGATTGTTGTCTTTGAGAGAGGAGATCTGGTTTTTGTTTTTAATTTTCATTGGACAAACAGCTATTCTGACTACAGAATTGGCTGCTTAAAGGCAGGAAAATACAAGGTGATCTTTCCTCTAGCTGCATTGAAGTTTGAGGTTATATATGGCTCATTGTTTGCATAGCATGAACTTTGAAATATTTGATGGTCATTCCAGATTGTGTTGGATTCGGATGATTCAGCGTTTGGAGGATTCAATAGAATGGATCACTCATCAGAGTACTTGAGTGAAGTAAGTGACCCCCCTATGGAAGGGTCTCTATGCTTGAGATCGAACTCAACTTAATAATCTAATATGAATTGATGTGATATGCAGGAAGGATGGCACGATAACCGGCCAAATTCGTTTATGGTCTATACGCCTTCTAGAACAGCGGTCGTATATGCTCTGGTAGAGGGGAATTCATCAGCCCGTCCCTTGCCAACTGTTGAAGCGGATGAGAAGTTCCATCTTGTTTAGTGGAGTGGTGAAGAGTAGAGTAGAGGTTATCAACCACACTGGAGCTCGGTTTTTATGCTATATATTATCAGCATTTCCATTGCAGTCTGATGTAAATCAAGAAATGGGAAGAGAGGGAGAGATGGTGAACTAGTGTTGTCGAATTTGTTGTCTATGCTATATACTATCAGCATTTCCATTGCAGTCTAATGTAGATCAAGAAATGGGAAGAGAGGGAGAGATGGGATGAACTAGCCTTGTCGAATTTGTTGTCTCGACATCTAAAAGTGCAACTAGATGACTTGCAATTTGCATGCTTGTTTTTCTTTTGGTAGATGCTTGGCCTCTACAAAGAAATACTATATATGTTTTTTTTTTTTTTGGTTGGGAAATACTACTATATATGTTGGATATTGTGTTGCCTTGTAATTATATGCTGGCAATGAATGCGTGCAATAGGCTCATGAACTTGTTGAGGTGAACCAAATGTTACATAAAAAAAGGGTATTACAATATAGAGAGAATTGGGTGTGTAGGGGGGCTAATTTGGTGACAATATGGGGGAAGTGAACTCAAGGTGAAATTAATGGGGAAGGGGACTCAAATGGTGACATGTGGGCACTAAAACCCCCACTCCTCTCCTCTTTTCTCTCTCCTCCCATTATTTCTCAGCTCTCTCTCTCCCTCTCCATATTTCCCATCTCTCTCTCTCTCCCTAATTCCTCTTCCACCCTCTCTTCTCCTCTCTTCCTATTTCCTCTCCCCCTCCCTCGAGGTGGCCGACGAGGCCGACGGGTGGATGAAGAGGCCGACGGGGCGGCCGACAAGGGCGACGGGCCGGCCGACAAGGGGCGACGGGGTTGACGGGGCGGCCGAAGAAGGCGACGGTGCGGCTGACGAGGGCGACGGGGCGGCCGACGAGGTGGCAGACAAGGTATTTTTCTCTTTAAAAGCTCTAATTCTAGTTTTTTTTAGATTTCTAGATCTTGGGTTTTTGAAAGTTCTAGATCTAGAATTAGATCTAGATCTACGTTTTGTTTCGTTGATGTTTTTAGATTTGGATATAGATCTAGAATTTTTTATCGATCTAGATCTAGATCTAAAAAACGGTGACAAGTTTCTAGATCTAGATCTAAAAAACGGTGACAGAAACCCTAGAGTTAGATCTAGTGTTTTCTGGTTTGTCACCAAGTTTTGCGGTGACAAACCAGAAACCCCTCTTTTGCGGTGACAAGATCTGCACTTGATATAGGGGTTTCTGGTTGTCACCAAGTTTGTGTGTGATCTAGGGTTTTCTGTACGCGGTGACATGTTGAATGCAATTCAGTTTTTATGCGGTGACATGTTGAACGCATATAGGTTCTCTGTTTGGTTTAACATTGTGTGCTGGTGACAGCTTTGATTGCTAGGTGATGATAAGTTTTTATATATTACTTTTAATTATAGCCTATTAGCTCAAATGGTAGAGCAACGTGCCTAGCGTACGATAATGTGTGTTCGAATCCCACATAGGCTTACTAATAATTTTTGATGACAAGTTTAAGTGCAATTTGGGGGCGGTTCTAGGTAAGGTGACAAGTTTTTCTACGTGATGAACAAACTAGAGTGCAATATTGGTGGTATTAGTTTGAGATGTGACAAATTGTAAACGCGATGACAAGGTTTTGTATGGGGGGGTTTGTACGTGGTGTTAAGGTTTTGTATGGGAGAGGGGACTTTTCTGTACGCGGTGACAAGGTTTTGTTTGATGGTGACAGGTTTGGGTGTCATGACGCCATGTTTTGGGATGTTTTTGTAGTTGTCACCAAAAAAGCCTATTTACCTCATTATTTCACCGTGCCGTCCACTTTCCCTATTGATGTCACCATCTGAGTCCATTTACCCAAAATCCTCTACAATATATACACAATAAAGAGAAGAGAATAAGGAAAGTAGACTTAAAGTTGTTAAATGAATAAATCTTCAATCATAAAACTCAAAGGTCTCTGATTCCCACCCCAATCGACCCAAAACAAATAGGAGAATAATGTTATCGTATAATCATAAACTAGTTGAAGACCCGTACAATGTACGGGTAATAACCATTTTTTCCCATGCTTATATAAATTATATGAGCTTGACCAAAAAAAATATAAATTATATGAGGATTATTTTAATAAATAAATTATATGAGATGTGTATAAAAGATGATTTTTCATCCTCATATTTCTAACGTGTGCATTCAAAGATACAAATTACATGAAATTTGTGCAAATGATAATTTTCCATAAGATCTTTATTGGATAATATTTGTCAATCATTTTCCATCCTGGTCAGAATTTGTTCTCTTGATACGGAAAAATATTTAGAGAGATTCTAGCTAATATAATTTTCTATTTTGATATGTGATCTAATTATAGTATACAATCCTATTAATTTTGTGTTAATAATTTTATTTTATTAATAATTGTTAAAATAAAAACATTATTTTATTCAACGTTGATTAGGTGGCGCAATTTTTAACAAAAACATAAGTTCCGCTTTATATTGTATTATAGTACGTAGATGTACAATCTATTACTTTATACTAAAACGGAAGCAAATTCCGCCATTATATTGCGTCACATCACCCTCTTACCAATCTTAGTTTTAAACTTAATCTTACAAATAATTAATTAAAATATTAGCTCTATCTTACACTTTGAGTTGTTTTATATCCTAATATATAAATCTCAATCTTATTATTATATGGTTACCTATTTAGTTAATTTATTAATTTATCCTAAGTATTTTATTTTAAAAAATTATTTTTACTCATTTACTTAAATATTATATTAATATTGAGTATTATTTTTGTAATTTTTCTCTAAAAGTTTCTAAAAAACATCATTAGTAGCAAATTTTACCACTATATTCACGCCACATCTTTATTTACTAAAATAAAGAGTATTAAATATTTTTTCTATCATCTCATATTGAAATCCAATAATAATACTAATAAAAAAAATTGGATGATATATCTACCCTAAATATATCTGTAGCATTACACATTGATTATGTTTTAGATAAAATATAGATTTCTTATTAAGATAATGATTCATTAATATTTTTATTTGATATTTACATACTTCTTATCTAATTATTTGTTTACAACATACTAACATATATACAAGGTAGTTTGTTTTAGTTTTTTTACCATACTTAATATTCTTTATATTTTAAAATACAATACTATATTAATCAAAAAAAGTTATTTTGAATTAATGATTTATTAATATAAATTAGTTTATGCAATTTAATCTAAATTTGAAATGATTTTTATATAGTTTAATAATGTATTTTATTTTATTGCATTCTTCCTCGATAAATATATGCTTATGTATATATAAAAAAATAACATGTAAATACAATATTTTTACATAAATATTTGATGATATATGAGAATTATGTTATTTTATAATGTAAAAGATATGTACTATTTTAAAAGAGCTTAGACATATAATAATTTTTTTAATTATTATAGTGAACTCGTATATAAGATAATAAAAACGACAAATATCTTGTACAAGGTACGTGGGTCATTTGCTAGTATCTCTTGATATTTTCATTGTAGGCTAACGGCAGCAATTATTAATTATAAGGTTTAGGAGAAGCAAATTTAATTTGTGCGATCAATCTATTATAAGACGTGGGTTGTTTCCTCTCCAACGGCTATCTCACACCGACTGCACACATGGACTTGGGATTTGGTTGAAGGGGGTTTGAGTGGCCCACCGTTTTCATTTACCCACTCCATTCCAACTCTCACATTTTCCACGTTACCGTTGGTTGCATCTTGGATGCTCATGCATTTTTAAGAATCATCATATTTTTTGATCATACCACTGCCATCTATATCTCCAGCTAGCTCATTTAGTTAATTAAACATGAATATTACGAAGGACAAGTGAAATGCATAGGTTAGCGATCTGCAAAGACAGCCATGCCAAGAAGAAGGCCCTTTTAACAAATTACCAAGAAAAGTTAAAATGCGGGCTCGGGTAAATTTTTTTGGTCGAAATACCGAGCCAAATTTATAGCATGTTTAGGTTTATTATTATATTGTAAGATTACTTATAAGGCATCCATCCATGTGAATTTACCCAAAGACTCAAGGCATCTAGTTACACCTTCTAAGAGAGAGTAATAACAATTACGAGAAAACCGACTCTACAAAAAGGATGAAATATTGAATTAACTATGAATCAAATAAATAATTAGGGAATTCCAATTAGTGATCGATGTCAGTAAGAAAAGACTCGTCAATGATAACCAATCCTATAAGGGAATTGAATCAACCATATTTACTAATCAAGCAATACTTGTTAGCATAAAGTGATTATGCATTTTTTTTATCTGATCGAGTAGACGAGGCACAATCTATATTGCTCGTAGTATATATCATCATCATCACCTTCCCATTTTAAAGCGGCAAACGGGAAAAAAGATCTGGAAAAGAAAAGAGAAACACAAGATGAGAAATGACAAAATAAATAAATACCAGTACAACCTCCATAAAATAATACTCGATAAATTAATAAACTCGGTAAATTAATATTTTTCTCCGGTCCCGACTTCGGCTAGTGTAAAATTTAACGATTTTTGATAAGATAATAAGATAATAAATTTTCAAAAAAACCCTATAGAAATATAAAGTCCCAATAAAATCATAAATTAATAAATATATGAAAAATTACATATATGTACAACTAAAAGAACTTTCAAAACTTAGTAAAATATGATTCTATTGTAGTTGGTATTATTTTTGGTTCAATGACAATACTTAGTACTATTTTAAGCTAATTTTCCGAAGTTTAATATAGTTACATAAGATAACATTTTATTGGAATATCTATGTAGCTAAAATCTCTATAAATTAATAAATATTAATTTATTGATGAATTAATATCTCTATAAAATAATAAAATACTCTGGTTCCAAGTTCCAACCCTATTAATTTATAGAGATTTAATTGTACTTACTTTACTTTACTTTATAACCCAGTGGAGTTCCGCTTCCGGGGAATCTGGGGGGTCAGGATGGGGGCACCCCTGGCTTACGCAAAGGGGGTGCGCCCGAAAGACCCAAAGAAAAGAAAAGAAAAGAAAAGAAAAGAAAACTGAAACTCAATTATGTGCCAATCATAACTGAATTTAGTTCAAATGCACCAAAATTGATGTAGGGGTCATATCCAACTCAAAGGCACTATAACAGCCAAAGAGCATGAGGATGGGGGCACCCCAAAGAGATTTAATTGTACGGTAATAGTAATACGTTAATAAAATGAAGAAAGAAAGAAAGCAAAAGAGAGAAGATAAAGTGGAGAATTCTAGGCGAGGGCAAGGGTTTACTCTCTCACACTCTCTCACTCTTCTGCGCTTTCCAACACACAAAAACAATAGCATCGGTAGAGAGAATAGAGAGTCGCAGAGAAGAAGAAGATGTTGACGACCGAGAAGCCTCAGGCGGCTGAACATGCTCAGCCTCAGCCTCACCCTCAGCTGCAACAAGTTCTTTCGAGCTCCGCCAATATGAGCTTCAACGGCACCATGTCCTCTTCTGCAGCCGACGACGATATGTCCAAATCTGCGCTCTCCAGCTTCAAGGCCAAAGAGGAGGAGATCGAGAGGAAGAAGATGGAGGTCAGGGAGAAAGTTCAGGCTCAGCTCGGCCGCGTCGAGGAGGAGACCAAGCGCTTGGCCTTGATTCGCGAGGTAAAATACAAGATTTGCTGATCTCTGATTTGCGGTCCGATTTGTGTCTGATTCCTCCGAATTTTGGGGGTTAGGGTTGTGGCTCGATTTGGTAGCTTTGTTATTTCCTTTGATTCGAATGATTTGTAAACTAAGCTTTCAATTCCCCATATCCAAGATCCAAATTCCGAACTCGTATTAGGCTGCTGCATCTGGACCTTTCTAGAGTCTAGGCTCCACCCATCCGTAATCTGTTAGGGTTTTTGGTGTGGATAGTTCAAGTGGCTAGCCAATAAACAGGTAGTTTTGAAGGAATCTTCACTGGATCACTCTAATTTCAACGTTTTTATGTGGTTTGCTTTCTTGTTTTCGGTTCATTTTCTGCTGTATTAGTTTCCATTATTCCAATTAATCTGCTGCCTAATTACTCAGGAGCTTGAAGCTTTGGCGGATCCAATGCGAAAGGAAGTATCCCACGTCCGAAAGAGGATTGATTCAGTCAACAAAGAACTCAAACCCCTTGGCCAGACGGTTCAGAAGAAGGTATGTTCTCACTTACACTAGAATGTTCTAATTCTGCTCAAGAAGCAGCAGTAGCAGAAGCACTTCTTTGATGCATACATATATGCATATCCTTGCATAACTCCGCAACTTGCATTGAACGCGCTGATTTAAGCTAACAAGCTGAATACTTTGCGCTAACAGGAAAAGGAATACAGAGAAGCCCTTGATGCATTCAATGACAAGAACAAGGAGAAAGTACAGCTCATCAACAAATTGGTTGAGGTACAGCTTCCATATCTTTGTTCACTAGTGTTGAAAACTTCTTTGCAATTCTTTCTGGTATTCTTCTTTGTTGTTGCTTGTTATTCTTATGTGTGATGCTATGTCATGATGAGCAGCTTGTGGGCGAAAGCGAGAAGTTGAGGATGACGAAGCTGGAGGAGCTTAGCAAAAGCGTTGATTCTCTACACTAATAGCTGACCCAAGCAATTGATGTTCATAACCAAATTAGGTTTGTGTGATGTAATTTAATATGATTTCTTTCTTTTTCCCTTGTTTTATATATATATAAGGGTGCTTGGTTTTGGTGTAATTTTCTGTACTAGCATTTTCATTTTGATTCCCCCTCCCCCTTTTGACATGTTCATTAGTGTTGTCAAAGGGAAAATGTGCTGATCTAGGAGGGGTAACACCTGCCCTGATAGACAGATTTGGAAATGTGTGCGACTCTTTTCTGTTAACTGAAAGATTGATTTAATTGTTAACCTTTGATCAATTTTTCGGATATTTACATTTCTGTTCCTTTTTGTTAGTACCCTTTGCCGGTAGGGTAAAAGGATCCAAAGTGTATGTATGTGTCGGTATCAACCTTCTACAAACAGTACTCCTTTTTGTTTCTCAGTTGTCTTTTTGTTTGAGTTCATCAATGGTTTATCCTTCATGATGCATGGATCTGGATTGTGAACCGAACTCTGGTAGCACTCTGTTATGAACTGCAAATAGTTTTGAACTGCCTTCTTTATGCACTTTGCTTGCATAGAAAGCACGGTGTTTGTTATTGCTTGGGTATGCATATTTGAGGAGGTGTGTGTCAGTTACAAGGGAAAGGGTCTTCTTCTGACAGTGAATTTTCTTCCGTTTCTAATAAATTGTTTGTTAGATTTATGATGTGAATTAGTACTATTGCAACTACTCAAAAGATAGTATTAGACCAGATCACCAGAACTATGACCAGCTTTTGCAATGAATCTGGGGGGTGAATGGATGATATATGGTGGATAGCTTTTGCAGTGTATGAAATTAACGTGTGTGCAACTTTCAATGTTTTGAATAATCATTGGAGTGCCTGCCGTTACAGTTCAAGTGTGCCAGCTTCTGCTGCTTTCCTTTGTGCCTTCGTAGTAATATCCAAAAAGCCAAAGAAGCTGAAGAAATTTGCACTCCCCCGTGCATTGGGGTGTTTGGTTGAAGGGTATTGAACATAGTAACAATCGTGAATGGGGCTTTTCGCAGCAGGGACTGCTTCACCCCTAAAATTCGTCGATCAATTTCTACTCTCGGGTAGTTTTTCTGTTGAATTTGCTCCAATTATTCTTTTGTTACAAAAACTATTGCATAAAGGGATAAATCATAGACTTTTTCGTAAATATATAATTCTATATTTGGAGAAACACCCTATAATTGTTTTATTGGGGGGTTTAAAAAACACCCTATAAATCTATAATTGTTAGAATCAAGACCCTTAATTATTGAATGATAGGTGGAATAGTGAGATTGCTATTATCCTTAAGCAACCGGAGAAAATGACCTTTGATTTGCCAAACACTAGATATGAGTATGACTTACATCGATACTCATACTTGATATCCCGATATTGATACCAAACGAGCCCTTAAACACCATAACAATTTATATGTGAGAAAATTTGGTACAGAGCCTATTTGGGAAGATTTGTGAAGCGGATAGGCGAGAACAAAAATAAAGGAGCTATCTAGTCGGTTTTCTGAAAATACCCCTGGTCAAAAAAAAAATTACACGTGTGCCACTGCGTCCCACCTGAAACCTATCATCGGAAATCCTGTCATCCAAAAATCCTGTCACCGGAAGATTGAAAACAACTTGTCACCATTGCGTAGAAAAACTTGTCATCCCTTACGAAAAACTTGTCATTGCGTAGAAAAACTTGTCATCGCGTAGAAAACTTGTCATCGCTTATAAAAAAACTTGTCATAGCGTACAAAAAACTTGTCATAACGTACAAATAAACTGTCATAGCGTACAAAAACGTGTCGTCGCATACAAAAGCTTGTCGTCGTGTACAAAAACTTGTCATCACTCAGCCTATTGTCACGTACAAAAAAAACTTATCATCACGTACAAAACTTGTCATTATCCTAACTTGTCATTACCCTAACTTGTCATCACGTATGCAACTTGTCATCAGAATTTATTAGTATGCCTATGTGGGATTTGAACCCACATTATTGTGCATTAAGCACATTGCTCTACCATTTGAGCTAATAGGCCATAATTAAAAGTAATATATAGACAAATTTAACAATGCAAAATAAAACATGTCATTGCATTTAAAACTTGTTATCATCAAAACCTATAAAACCAACTTGTCATCGCCAAAACCCTTAAAACCAACTAGTCATCACCTAAATCCATAAACTCAATTTGTCATCATCAAAACCTAGAAAAACAACTTGTCATCACCAAAACCCAAAACACGTAAAAACAACTTGTCATCACAAAAATAAAAGCACGATTAGAGGCATAAATAAAAGCATATGAAATTCGAGACATAAATGAAAGCACGATTTACAAATTGTTAGAAATCAAATCAAAATGAATCCGAACACGAATTACTTTGCAATTTGCATCCAATTAATTGAGTATCAATAATTAATTAGCAATGCCATTTAAACACAAAATGAAAAATAATGTATACGTTATTAGGATGTCTTGCAAATTATACAAGTTAATGCTCATATTAATTCCGTGTATATACTGCTACATTATGTTTTTGTATGCAGTTGAACTTTTTGAAAAGTGAAGTTGGTAAAAATTAAAAGCAAAAAGCCCTCAAAGAAGTAAAATCACCATCAGAGAATACTATAAGCAATCATAAATAGTAAAAATTAAGCAAATACACGGCAAACCAGCAAACGGAATGCAAACATCAGCTAGTAGAGGCCAAATGAAACCATAAACTATGAAAACACTATCAGATCCACTACCACAAAAGTTGATGTTGAGATTTCATATAAAACAAATTAGAAAATGAAAAACCAAAGGACGGACGAGCAGATCTAACTAGCAAGGGGTAGAAGATGAGAAATGAGGAGATGATGGTTGGCTTCGTTGTGTTTTGGAGCAGATCTATCTTGGACAAAAAAGAAAAGCGGAGAGGTTACCGATCTCGTCGCGATCACCGTTGTTGTTGCTTTCCGGCCAGATCCCGTCGCCTCTAGCCAAATCTCGTCGCTTCCTGTTAGATCTCATCTTCTCCGGCCAAGATCTCGTCGCCTCCGGTCCAGATCTCGTCGCCTCCGGCCCAGATCTTGTCGTTTCAACCCAGATCTTGCCAAATCCCGATCTCGCCGCCATCGCGTGTGGAGGAAGGGGACGCCGAATCGGAGGAGGAGATCGAGGTGAAAGTGGTGGTCGGAGAGAGGTGGAAGTGGTGGTCGGAGGAGGAGGTCGCCGCCATCAGATCTAGGTTTTTTTTTCTCCCGATCTGAAATTGAGAGGGGGATGAGAGAGAGAGAGAGAGAGTAACTTAGTTAGTAACTTTTTTTAAAAAAGGGTCTACTTAGTTTTTAAATGTAGGAAAACCAACTCCACCACCCTCTTCCCTCTTTAGATGTCAAGCACTCTTGCCATAGGCCTGTGAAAATAACTTGGTTTAATAACTTTGTCTCTCACTGGACACAATCTATACAGAGAAATTGTGGATCTTGGAGCATGAGATATTAAGATTTAAGTGTACTAAAAATTTGTTCCTAACCTACAATCCGCAATGACTCAAATTTATAGATGAGTTGCAGTTCATCTCAGAGCACTCCCAACGGGCTCAAAAAAATGGGATCATGAGAGAGATCATCAAAAAAGTGGAATGATCTGCACATGGGTCGAGGAGGATGAGATTGAATTTCAATCTTGGAGAGAGAGGGAGATCACCAACACTAGCACAAATCAAACAAATGAGGGGGTACCACGTTTGATGTGATCCAATAGTAAGGAAAAAAGATGAGATGAGATTATGAGTTCATTGTTGGGTAGAAAAAATAAGTAGGAGATGAAGGATGAGGTGGATGGATGAATAATATTAAAATAATGGGTTTTTGAGACTCTCAGGGCTCACCATTGGTAATGGCCTCATACTCGTACAACTTAAAAAGTAAAAATGAATCATAACTATATACTAAAGCGGAGGTTAGATTTAATATTTAGCCCGACATTGGCACTTTCTCATTGGATGGCGCCACCCATCTTTAATAAAATAATTCAATTAATTTGATTGGTTGAAATTTCATTATAGACCCCACATTAAATTCAATTAATTTGTTAAGTATTGATTAAATTGTTATCCAAAAAAAAATTTATCCAAAAAAATCTATCTAACCTAACGTATTGATCAAATTGTTACGTATCTATCCAATTTTTTTTAAAGAAAAATCTTTCTAATATATTGCTTAAAATAAAACTTATCTAATCACAACTAACTAATTGATCTACCAAGAAACATACGTAACATAAATTTTATCACTCGGAGTTTAAATTGTTATTTGATATCCATTAAAAGTTAAAAAACACATGTAACCTCCGCTTTGCACCAAATATTAGTTTTATAAGATATATCCAATTCAAATATTAGTTTTATAAGATATAAAACATTAAATTTATAGATAAATAATCAAAGGTTCTTAATTCTTTTAAAATGAAAATTATTTTATTAGAAATATCCAAAAGAAATTAGATATGTACAAAACTACTTAAAAATAAAATAATTGGAAAACGATACTCTATAGTAACAATTGATGAAACATAGAACATTTATTTAATACAAGTCGTGGCCTCCCGGGCACGGGCACTATTACTAGTTACAATATTATTGTTACCCATAACAACTCTCCTTCATGTAACAGAGCTTAATTTGAAATTGTCTTAAATTCTTAACCGGATGATTGAGAAACCTATTCTTTCAATAAAAATCCTTCTGTCATATGACTTACTGTATTTTATCTCCCGGCAAAGATGTCGGTCGTTGGACTGGGGTCACATAAGAATAATAATATTTTTAATTAGCTTGATCGGGAAAATCTCTTATCGATTTAATTAAATGAGTCTTTTTTTTGGTCGAATTTAATTAAATGAGTCTTGAGATCAAGCTTCTGCTCAAAAATTATTGATTATTCTAACATATGCACAACTATGTAGGTTAACTTAAAATGGAACTAATTTATTAAACTTTACTCTGTATATATATATATATATTAAACTATTATTTTAGATTATTTACTTACGTACATTACAGAATTTATTTAATTAAAGTTTAAACCCTCCCTCACAGTCTGTGTCACACAGTCAAATAAGCCCTGTGAAGGGGAAAAAAACCTCTAGTTTACGAGATTACAGAAGCGCGGTTTCAACTTTCAGCAATTCGACAATATGGGGGAAGAAAAGGGTATTCCTATTTTCACCCATTCATCTATACTTGGGACGTTTTAGGAAGAACACAACTTGTCCATCTCCAATTCTCCACCCCTTTCGATTTCCCCTTCCTTGTTTCTATCATCAATCTAATAAACCTCTTTCTCATCCTTTTCGGCCCTAATTCCAACCCACCTCTTTCCTCAATTCCCATCATCTTCTCTGCAGATCATAAACAGAACTGAACAACCTTCTTTCTTCCTTAATTTGTCGTCATATCATATATAACCACTTTCAGAAGGGGGTTGATCTAAACTTCAGACAGGTTACACATTGATTTATGTAAATTCTGGGCGTGGTTACTTTCCTTGTCTGTCTTTCAATTGTCTGGTCAGGGTTTTGTTGATTTTTTTTTGTAAGGCTTGAATCTGATCTGCTTCAGAAGAAGGGGAAATAAAGAATGCAGCTTTTGAGAATGAGGATCTGCTCTGTTCAGTTGTGGATCCTCTCGTAGCTAATTGGGAGAGGCTAAATGGGGTGTGCCAGCTCCAAGCCATACAAAGCAAAAGGAAAGCAATGCAAGGCCCCTGTGTCAAGAAGCTACTCCATGTTTGTCCACCACCCGCCTGCAAAGGAAGGGGATAGCTACCATATGGTCGCCCTCACCTCCTCTACCCTGGGCTCCCTCCGCCTGGATCACCAATATTCATCACTGTCATCGTCATCGTCATCATTTTCTTCTTCCGCCAACCCGATGCCCCGTTTCGCCCGCTTCAATGCCCGCCTTCTTGATATGAAGGAGGAGGAGGAGGAGGAGGAGGAGGAGGAGGAGGAGGAGGAGGAGGAGGGGGATGTGCAGAAGAAGAAGAAAGCTGAATTTGAGGTGGGTATGACGGAGGCGAAAGCCTGGTCGAAGATGATTGATGAGAAGATGGCAAAAGCTATTGCGCCGGCTAGGACGCCTTCCCCTGAGCCTGAGACGATCAATGCTTGGGAGATGATGGAGGGTTTGGAGGACACTAGCCCTCCTTCTCCTCCTCCTCCTCCTCCTCTTGATCCTCCTGTGTCTGATCATTATATTCAGATGCCTGATTCCATGGCTACACAGACGGAGAAGGAAAAGGAATGCGCTTGCCTTTTGAAGAATGGAAAAAGGATGGGAAAAACCATGTCGTCTGGATTCGACACTCAAGTCATATCTGCCTTCAGGAAGGCGCTTGACGAGCTCTCCCCTTCAAACCCATTTCGCCTGTCAAAGTATCCACAAATTTTACATGATGATGATGATGATGATGACGATGACGACGACGATGAAGAAGAAGAAGACCACGACCACACCAACGAGTCCAGTGGTGTTGATAGAGTGCAAGCTCTGAAGAAGATAAATGGCGGTGGTTTAGAGAAAGGGTGTGTAAAAGAGAGGCTTCTATTGTACTTCACGAGCCTAAGAGGGATAAGGAAGACATATGAAGACTGTTGTGATGTGAGGCTCATTTTCAAAGGGCTGGGTGTAAAGGTGGATGAGAGGGATGTGTCGATGCATTCCGCGTTCAAGGAGGAGTTAAGAGAGTTACTAGGACACACACACAGTATCAACGGAGGAGGTGGTTTGCCTAGAGTGTTTGTAGGGGACACGTACATAGGAGGGGCGCACGGAATACGAAGGATGCACGAGGAGGGAAGCCTTGAGAAGCTTCTAGAAGGGTGTGAATTTGTGGACGATGAAGGGTGTGGGTCCATTGGTGGTGGCGGGTGTGAGGCTTGTGGCGACATTAGGTTTGTTCCTTGTGAGACGTGCTCGGGGAGTTGTAAAATCTACTATGAAGTCGATGAGGAGGAGGAAGTTGCTGTTGATGATGATGACGATCAAGACGAGGAGGAAGAGGAGGGCGATTTCGGTTTCCAGAGGTGCCCGGACTGTAACGAGAATGGCCTCATTCGGTGCCCCCTTTGCTGCCATTAACTTCAGGCCAATCCATGGTATTGAGTTTGTTCTTTCTCTGCCGTTTTTTTAGTTTGTCTTTGGCAAGTTTGCTGCAAATGAGGTGTTGCTTTTTACGTGTTAATATAGACGCTAGTATACACGGTGGGTTGTTAATTAGTACGGAGTTGTTTTTTAATTTACTGATCGAGCATTCTTACTACATGAAGCAAGATTCTTTGCCGATTGTCAATATACATATATATATACGTGTGCGTGCGTGTGGAAAGTAACTACAGGGCTTCTTGCATGATACTCCGTACTACACAATTAAAGCAAAAAGGCTCGAATATTTAACAAGCTAGACACGATCATGTTGTCAGTTAGTGTGCTTAAATTGTGTACTTCTTGTTCTTCGCTTTGCTTGGAATAATTCATAATTTACATATAGGTAGCTAGCATCTGAAGATATATAGATTTTGTAAATATTAATGCGCTCTGGCCAAAAGGCTTTGTCACTCATTTTTTTTTAATGAAGAGCTACTAGCTCAAACAAGTCAAGATTAGGCCACCTATAGATTACAAGGATAGCCTAAGTTATCGCATCGGATGATCTTAAAAAAATCAAACAGCGAGGGTTGTTGACTCAACAAACACCTCGACTGTGTTACAGACAAATTAGAAAATGACAGAGACGAATTAATCAACGGAATGGTTGCGTTTAGGCTCGGGAGATTGACATGTCTTCTTGCTAGGAAATCAACAGCAGCGTTTGATTCCCTGAAACAATGATAAAAAGTAACAGATGGTATCACCGAAATAATATTTCTTATGTCCGTTATAATTGAATGTAGTTCCCATGGAACTTTCCATAGACGTTTCAAAGAATTCATTACAATAAGATTGTCCCCTTCGATTATAAGGTTATTAATTCTGGAGCAGTTAATGCTCTGAAGCGAAATTAACAAAGAGGTGGCTTCAGCTTGGACTATTAACATAGATGGGATTTGAAGACGTCCTATAGTGACCTAATGTGTCCATTATGATCTCTCAGAATAAAACCTGCATTAATTGTTCCCGTTTTGAGTTTGGAAGCATGAAAATTTCATTTAAACCCCTGAGGGGGCGGTTTTTTTGTCACTCTGTTGTACATGGCCAAAAGACTACTGTACAAGCCGACATTATCCTCAGCTCTCACGTCGTGCAGATATTCCAAAAATTAAATAAGAATCCCTAGTCGGTTAGAAACCTTATAGTTCAATCCTGAAACCTTGCTTGTAGTTCAATCCTGAAACCTTGTAGTTCAATCATTTCACATGCGTATTGTATTTTGATCTACATTTCATCTACCAACTATTACTGCAAAAAACCCCGTCATTGGAAACCAAAATCCAATTATCTCAAAACCTCGCTTACGTACCTGAGCATGGATTCATGTGAGTAGAAATGAAACAGAAAGTCCCATCCAAAGAAATTCATTTAACCTACATTCAATCATACTAATAACTAGATTGATCGTCTTTCTCTGATAGGACGATAACATTTTTTCTGACGTATAATCTAATTGATTAAATAATATATAAACTTTTATTAGAATTTAGATACTGATACCATTTTTATATCCAAAACTATGATGATATTTTCATATTTCAAGATCGTTATTTGGTATTAATAATAAATTGAACATTTAATATTTACATAATATTAATTACTTTAATGAAATCATAGATAAAATACTAATATTGTGTTCAATAGATAACATCTCACTAAATAAAAATTGATCCGATCTTATGTATAACATTATATAAAAAATATATATAAGTGATTTCATATTATTATATTTAATATCTATATATGGAACTAAATTAAAATAGATATCATAAATATTATTTTGATAGGAATATATCTACAACAATAACAATAACACCCAGTGTAATTCCCGTAAGGGGAATCTTGGGGGTCAAGATGGGGCACCCTTGGTTAAACGCAGAGGGGGTGCGTCCAAAAGACCCAACAGAACTCAAAACACACAAAGCACATAAAGCAAAGCAAAAGACACAACAATCAGAAAAACAAATCCAAACAAAACAAAACACAACCAGACCAAACCAAAAACCAAATCTAGACAGTTTGATCCGGGTCTACCCATCCACCACGCGAATCTTCACCCTCTAGCTATCCTTGCACATTGTCAACTTTGTAGAAATTCCCAAGTGACTGACATCCTGTCTTATATTATTGTCGCTCCAGTGTTTCCTCGGTCGACCCCTCCTTCTACAAATAACCCCCAAGTCCAAACTCTCACACCTACGAACTGGCCTCGTCTTTGGATATGTCCAAACCATTGTAGTCTCGATTCGCGGCTAAATTGGCCACTCCTACCCTGACCCTGATGACTTTATTTCTAGTTCTATTCAATAGTGTGTGCTCGTTTATCCATCTCAACATCCTCATCTCGGCTACTAATAGCCTTTGTTCCTGAGCCTTCGTGGTGGCCGAGCACTCTACGAAGGCTCATGAATATATCTACATGACAAGATAAAGATAATTATACTTTTTTTTGAAAAAATAAATACAATTTTGATTTGATATAAACATATATAAGATAAGATAATTATTTTTATATTATTGAATAAATAAATAAATTATTATCAAATATAAGTATTAAATATTAATTATGATCAGAATTAATCTGAAAATTAAAAAATGAATAATGGAGTTTTTTGGTTGAAATTGAATGGGTGTAAATAATAAAAGAGAAATAAAGAAAATGAAAGGAGTAGGTAAAGTTAGGGGTGTCCATAAAAAACCGAAACCATGCCCGCCAAGCTCTCGCTGCGCTTAATCCCGTAATTCATCGAGTGATGGGATAACTGGATGCACACAATCGTCACCCGCTTGATTTTATTAATGAGCTAAGAATTAGACTCAAAACAACTCAAATTGAATCCGTGTGTAACCTCTGGTGGTGTATATGGTTTCTCAGGAACAAAAACTGCTTCGATGGGAACAACCAACCTCACATAAATCCTAAAGAAACAATGGAATTTGTGTCCAAACAAATGGCGGATTGGAAGAGAGCTATGCTTCCGAAACGACCAGACTCTGATGATATAAATTCTGGCTCTAAAACTGGCCGCCGAACTGACAAAAGAGGGAATGTGAGATGGTCTAAACCCCCGAGGAATTTTGTCAAACTCAATTTTGACGGTGCGGTTAATTCTTCTGGAATTGCCTCGTTTGGTTTTGTTATTAGGAATTCTACAGGTGGCATTGTTGCCTTAGATGGTGGCTTTCTCGGACGGCGTTCCGTGGTGTTTTCCAAAGCGTTTGCGCTTCGTCAGGGGATTCTTGAAGCCATCCGGTATGGCGTTCCCCGTCTGGTGATTGAAGGCGACAACCTGCAAGTGGTCAATGCAGTGTTGGGGGATTGGAGCTACCCGTGGGAAGTGGAGCTCATTCGCGCAGACGTACAGCTGTTGCTCGGTAGGTTTCAGAGTTGGGGTATCCGTCATGTCTTCAGGGAAGCCAACTCGGTTGCTAACCATATTGCTGCTTAGTTTTGTCAAGTGCCGACTTGCTCGCTCAGTTCCGATCCGGTCCTTAGGGACCTCATCCTCTCGGATGCTATAGGGTAGTTTCTCGTATTTGAGGAACTAGCCTAATGTCTTTCCTTTATCAAAAAATAAAAAAAATAAAAAACCGAAACCGAAAAACCGAACCAATAAACCGAAAAACCGGCATATTCTTTGGTTAACCAAACCGAGATTATTTAAAATTTTGGTTTGGTTAACCGAACCGAGAATATTAACCTTTTCGGTTCGGTTTCGGTTTATGATTTTTGTAATACCGGTTAACCAAAAATTAATTTTTTTTATTTTTATATTAATATATAGAGAAATTTGCACTAAACCACCCGTTAAATAGGCAAATTTACACTTAACCACCCATTATACAAAAATTTATTTTAAACCACCCAAAACTTCAATTCCGTTAACAAATAGCCACCCATGACCCTTTTCCGTAAAAAAATTCGTTAAATCCTACACTTTGACCCTTTTGCGCTTAACTCCATCTCTTTCCTCTCTTCCCACAATCCAGATCTGGTCAGTATTAAAAAAACTATAGCAGCAAATCCTTTCCTTCCAATTCCATAGAAACAACAACACAAAAGTTGAAGATGCTATCCGGATTCACTTTCAGAGCAGAGGTTTCTTCTATAAACGAATCAAATCGTGTTTACAAAGCTGCGTATATATCAATGAAACGGTGCAGCCCTGCGCATTTATGATTCATTTCAGTCAATTCTAAGCGGTTGAGGACCTTTAACTCCCACAAATCTGTTGGAAAAACAAGTTGCTTGGTAGTCAGTAGCATTGTAGAACTCAGCCAACACAGAATTGAAATCTATGGTATATCATTTCCAAATCAATCAAATGGTTTACTATAAATGTGAAAAGAAAGCAAAGGCGGAACCAAAAAAAAGTCAAATCCTCCTCCATACCAAAGATCCGGAAGAAAAGCAAAACTATACTATAATTTGGATCGGTTCACAGATCTGGAAGAAGATTGGATTGTGGGAAGAGAGGAAAGAGATGGAGTTGAGGGCAAAAGGGTCAAAGTGTAGGATTTAACGGATTTTTTGACGGAAAAGGGTCATGGGTGGCTATTTGTTAACGGAATTGAAGTTTGGGGTGGTTTAAAACAAATTTTTGTATAATGGGTGGTCAAGTGTAAATTCGCCTATTTAACGGGTGGTTTAGTGCAAATTTCTCTAATATATAGTACGGGTCAGGCGGGTTGTCCGTGTTTGTCCAGGTCTAAACAGGAGCCACCGTGAGCATGGTGGTGAGGTCCGTGAGCACATCAAGATCCACCGTGAGCGCGGTGGTGAGGTCCGCGAGAACGGGCGGGGCGATGATGAAGATCGTCGATTACAACCGTGAACATCTAACCGCTACCGCAGGTATGCAGGAACCCTTGAGCACGAACCCTAATCTTGTCGCGGGATCCGAACAACCCAATGTCGTCAAGATGGTGTCGACTAAGCCTAAAGAGGTGTCACACGCAGGGGAACGACGAAGCAAGTGTTGGATCTTGTGAAGGCTCGGAGTCCACTATGGCCAAGCACATGCTTGACGTAGCATCATACACAATCAGAGAGTTCGACTCTCCCAAACCCTAATCAACGCAACTCCGGGAAGGAATATTGATAACGGATTCCGGAACCGAGACTTAGAAGGACGTAACGTAAAGGTGGAGACTTCGACTCAAATCGAGCCTTGATCGACGCAATGTCTAAAAGGGTTACCACGTATTCATCGCGGCTCGCAAAATTAAACTCTCGGGTCCTTAGCACGGAATCCACATCGCAGAGAAGAGGAAGGTAGGCAATGATCCCTTGACCGGGGCAAGAGGTCGAGCCCAAGAGATTGAAATACTTGATCATCTTCCGGAGATCAACATGAGACCCATAGTCTTGCGATGACTCGTTCGGGCTCCAAAATGATCAAAATGGGATGATTCAAGAGGCGCTAGAATGTAGACTCTGAATTCTACGTTTCTTGTTCAAACACCAGATCCATAAACTCGCTATAACTGGGTCGAAATCGCATCGCGAGAGACTGCAGCGTATTTCGTGTGAGGAATCGCTGAGCAAATTTCCAACCAGCCTTTAGGAAGCTAAGATTATCAAAATCGGACGATCCATATATCAATGGAAAGAGAAAGATATGATCCGCAGATCACCTTTAGATATCGTCCCGAGAAACCCTCTCGAAAAGGATCAAAAAAGCGTTCGAAGACTGTTGTCATGAAAGGACGCAAATCACCTTTAGATATAGTCAGTATCTTGCTTCCTCCAAGATAGGATTGGTGGATTAAATTTTGTGGAGGTTTTGTGTGGATCCGTGGTTTGTTGTTTAAAGTTTTATGCCTTTCGTTTCAGAATGAGATTACACATTGACATTATTCAGTGCCATGAAATGCGTTTTTCGTAATTTGTTATATGCAGTATTTATTTTCTTTGTTCTTCTTGATCTATTGTTGCTTTGACTAATTTATTTGGTTAGTTGTTTGTTGTGAATTTGTGAATGGTTATGATTAAGTTCATCAATTGAGATAGCAATTTGTTCAACTAGGAGAAGAATTTGTACAATAGAAATATGACTTTTGTTCAGTTAAGACATGGATTTGACTCATTCCAATGAAAATAATTGTTTTGTTAGTCGTTCTGGCTAGAAATTTATCTATTGAATCCATCCAGCTATGCAAACTTTTACATGGATGTTGCTCTACGCAAACAAATTGACCATAGAGTTGTACAAATTTGACCATTGAGTTGAACATATTTGACCATTGATTGCACAAATATTGATGAACAAATTGACCATAGAATTCAACACATTGACAATAGAGTTGAACAAATATGAATGAACAAATTGACCATTGAGTTGCACAAATTTGACTATTGAGTTGCACAAATTTGACCATTGAGTTGAACATATTTGACCATTGAGTTGCACAAATATTGATGAACAAATTGACCATAGAATTCAACACATTGACAAATGGCAATAGAGTTGAACAAATATGAATGAACAAATTGACCATTGAGTTGCACAAATTTTACCATTGAGTTGCACAAATATTGATGAACAAATTGACCATAGAATTCAACACATTGGCAAATGGCAATATAGTTGAACAAATATGAATGAACAAATTGACCATTGAGTTGCACAAATTTTACTATTAAGTTGCACAAATTTGACCATTGAGTTGCACAAATATTGATGAATAAATTGACCATAGAATTCAACACATTGGCAATAGAGTTGAACAAATATGAATGAACAAATTGACCATAGAGTTGTACAAATTTGACCATTGAGTTGCACAAATTTGACCATTGAGTTGCACAAATCATCAATATAGTTGACTAAATTTTGTACGTACGCTAATAAAAAAACGAAAAAAATCGGAAAAAAACGAAAAAAGGGAAAAAAAACGCAAAAAACGCGTACAATACGCGTATTAAAAACGCGTACAATACGCGTATTACAAACGCATATTAAACGCGTGTAATACGCGAATAATTCCGTATAATACGCGAATAATTCGCGCGTGTGGCTTGCTGGGCTGTTTTCCCTCCGCGTGATGGACGACCGAGATTCATTCCTACCGGATCTGGACCCTTCGAGATTCATTCCTACCGGATCCGGACCCTTGATGTATTTATATTTTATTCGGAGTATAAAGAAATTGTGACTGAACTCGAAAACGGAGTAGTTGGGCTGTGTATAAGGATATCGAGGCCCAATAGGTTTACCTTGGAGCCTTTCCGGCCCGCTAGGCTTCATAATTCAAATTTCCATGTAGCCTTGATGAGTAACGGCATAAACATAACCCTATGGTAAGCCACGACCTTTAGATCCTCCTATAGCAATTCTCCACCGACCGATCCTTACAAGCCAAATCTTTTTTATTTTGTTTTTTATTTAAAAAATGAAAGAAGGAGCGTAAGCCGGTAAGCGGACACTCCGAAAAGTTTCAAATCTCAGACATCCCGCTCTTCTCCTAGAGGGGAAGATTACTAAAGACTCAAGTCTGAAGAGATCGGGATCCAATAGAGACAAAGCGATTTGAAGGGAAAGTAGGAAGATTTCGATTTGATCGAGTGGTGTTTGTTACCTGGTAAAAATGTCGAGTCGCCAAGAGAAGGAGAAGGGGGTGAACGTCCAAGTCCTCCTCCGCTGCAGGTTCGATCCTGCTCTTCCCTTCGACTTCCCTTAATTCCTCTTCCTAATTGCTCGAGTGTTTGCGGATTGATTGTTCATTATTATATTCATATTCTGGATTTGGGAATTAGGGTTTGAACGTTTTGCAGGCCGTTCAGTTCGGAAGAGCTTCGGACCAACGCTCCCCAGGTGGTGACGTGTAACGAGTCCCAAAGAGAGGTCGCGGTTTCTCAGAACATTGCTAACAAGCACATAGATCGCATCTTCACCTTCGATAAGGTATTTGCAAATCTTCTTCTGGTTTTCTCCGCAATTTGTTTTGTTTTGGGTATATGTTCTAGTCAAAAAGCTTGAGTTAAGTCGGTCAAATTCTATTAAGCTGTAAGTCAAAAGTCCTCTCCATAATTAGCATGCTCACCTGAGTCGGTTGTATAATATTATTACCAGCAAGCATTATCATTGGTTACTGCGTAGATGTTGATATAGATAGTTACAACTGCAGGTTTTTGGTCCTTCAGCAAGACAAAAGGATCTCTATGAGCAAGCAATTGTGCCCATTGTCAGCGAGGTTTTGGATGGTTTTAATTGTACCATCTTTGCATATGGGCAAACGGGCACTGGGAAAACTTACACCATGGAAGGGGATTGCAAGGGCACAAAGGTACAGCCCCTACATTCTTCCCATCCTTCGTTTGCTGCAAAGATGTAATTTGGGGTTTCTATGCAAGTTTTACATGTGGGTGGTCACCTAATGGAGTTAAATTTATAGCAGGGTGGAGCAAATGGAGTTTTACCTAGAGGAGCAGGGGTTATACCTAGGGCCATCAAGCAGATTTTTGACACACTTGAGAGTCAAAATGCTGAATACAGTGTGAAAGTCACCTTTTTAGAGCTGTACAATGAAGAAATCACAGATTTGCTGGCTCCAGAAGAGCTTTCAAAAGTTTTGGAAGATAAACAAAAGAAGCAACTCCCTTTAATGGAAGATGGCAAAGGTGGGGTTCTCGTGAGAGGATTGGAAGAGGAGATTGTTGCAAATGCAAGTGAGATTTTCACTCTGCTCGAGAGGGGATCAGCAAAGCGTAGAACAGCAGAGACCCTTCTAAATAAACAATCAAGGTTATTGCTCAATTCGTAGCCTTTTGATACCTTATACCACACCCCAAAGAGGAGATTGCTTGAGCTTATGCTGTTTTTGTTTTCAGCCGATCACATTCTTTATTTTCCATCACGATACACATTAAAGAGGCAACACCAGAAGGCGAAGAACTCATCAAATGCGGGAAGCTAAACTTGGTTGATTTAGCTGGTTCAGAAAACATTTCTCGTTCTGGAGCTCGAGAGGTTTGGATCTTTGCTCTCTCAAGTTTGCTTGTTAAGCTTAGGTTTTCCTGCTTCTAGAAATACTTCGTTATCACTCTAAAATCTATCCATAAATGTGAGGAAGGATGTGGATTTTGAGGGTCTGAAACTGTACTTGAATTATAATATCCTCTTTTCCATTATCCAGGGCCGTGCTAGAGAAGCAGGAGAAATCAATAAAAGTTTACTAACATTAGGTCGAGTCATTAATGCTCTTGTGGAGCATCTTGGACATGTTCCTTACAGGTCTGTGCTTACCTGCCACTCTTTAGTTTCCAAAAGGTTATAATGCCATATAAACCTAAAACTGCGATTGCTTACTGTATAGGGATAGCAAGCTTACAAGGTTGCTCCGTGATTCCCTGGGAGGACGGACAAAGACTTGCATTATAGCTACTGTATCACCAGCTGTGCATTGTCTGGAGGAGACTTTGAGCACACTCGATTATGCTCATAGGGCCAAGCATATAAGGAATAAACCTGAGGTCACATCTAAACTATTAAGCATGACTGCTTAGAAATCATATTTTGAGTTGGACAGATAAATATGCTATTTACTTTCACATGTGCTATTAGTTTGTATTTGCATATAGTACTATATTACCTTGTATTCCTGAAATGCCAATACCTTGTCCATTGCTGTTGCTATGATACCAATTGACGTTCTATATTGTCAGTTCAAATTCTTGGCAAACCATCTACTTTTTCTAATAGAACTTATGCTATTATTTTATATCCTTTTATGATATGCATGGCTGTTTATTTCTTTCATAGTTGAAAGTTTCCTTTGTAGTTCACATTAGCTGATATGATTGATCATGAGAAATTATAACCTACAGGGTGTGTGAGACCGGTCTAATGGATATGCTTTTTCTCACTGTTTCATAATTTGTGGATCATACTTCCACTCTACTCTTCTGTAAGCTGATGCAGCAGCAACAATTTTGTAGGTAAACCAGAAGATGATGAAAACAACTCTTATCAAAGATCTATATGGTGAGATTGAGCGACTTAAGGCTGGTAAGATACTCATCTCTGATGGACTCTGCTGAGATTATTTATTTTGTATTCCTATAGAAGAAAATTCACTTGATGCTTAATTCAGAGGTTTATGCGGCTAGAGAGAAAAATGGCGTCTACATTCCAAAGGAGCGGTATATTGCCGAGGAGACTGAAAAGAAGGTATCCCACTCATATTTGGCATCTTAGGAAACTATGATGAGTTATCTTTCAATAATCTGTACATGCTGTTAAGTAGTTTAACGATTACCTCTTCCAAGCTATGTATATAATCATTTAATCTTTTATCTATCTAAACCTTAACCTATTAATGTTTGTAATGACCAACAAAACTTTTCTTCCTTTGTCAGACAATGGCGGATCAAATTGAGCAGATGGGAGTTACAATAGACAACCTGCAAAAGGTTTGTGTGTGCTAATAGTTGAGTTCTTTCCTTTTTGATTGTGCGCGTTGCTAGTTGCTTACATCACATGACACACAGCAACTGGAGGAATTAAATTCAAAATATGATGATGAAGTTGATCAATGCTGTGAGCTACGTAGCAAACTTGATTCAACACAGGTAAGTTGTCCACATTTCATGTTTTAACGTCAAGTCAAAAGCCATATCAACATGAATGTGTATATTGCAGAATGACTTGAACGTTACAAGAAACACGCTAATGGGTACTGAGAATGAACTAAAAAGATGCAAGTATGCAATCAAAGAAAAGGATTTCATAATATCAGAACAAAGAAAAGCAGGTAATTATTTGATTGCTGAAGTATCAATCATATCGTGCTGAATTTCAATTTAGTATCCATAATTTATAAGATTTGGAAATGGAACAGAGGATGCTTTGACTCAAAAGGCTTGCAGCTTGCGTTCACAGTTAGAGAAGGCACTCCATGACAATGCCTCTTTGCACTGTAAAATCGGTATGCAATATGTTCTTAGTTATAACTCATGCACGTTATTCTTGTTTGTCTACTATTTCTCAATTACATCTGTTTTTGTTTTGACAGATAGGGAAGACAGACTGTGTGCTGAGAACAAATTAGCTGTGAACAATTACCAGGCAGACCTCACAAAGCGACTTGATTCTCTCTGCAGAACTGTGGCAACGTCTATGTCTCAACAAGGCGAACACTTGCAGTCCGTTGATAAACTATGTCACTCTCTATTTGATGGGCATAGTAAGGTAGAAACGTGGCCCTGCCCTGCTGATAGGAATTTCAGTAATGCTTTAGTGATCATCTGACTTTCCTTTCTGTTGTTTGTACAATTCAAACATACAGGCTGTAATTGACTTGAAGAAGAAAATGGTGGGGTTGAGGATGTTGTATGTTTCTCATGTTGAGGCTCTGCTAAATGTAGTGCGGTTGCACAAGGCTAGCTCTGATGCTAGCTTAGAGGAAATATCTTCTTCAGCTTCTGCAAGTGTCCATTCCATTGAAAAAGTAAATACAAAATGAAGTAAATTCTGGACAGTTTTAACCTTAACTGGATGATTAGATTAACATCACCTCAAAATATTTCTTTCTGAACAGTTTCTTGAAGCGGAGGGTGGAGAAGCAACTAGAATTCATGATGATCTTCAGACAACGTTGTCAAACCATCAAGGAGAAATGGCTGTTTTTGCAAGAGAGCTGAGAAAGGTTTGACAGGATTTTGTTATCAGTTTTTACTGTCTTATGTTTTTTCTACTTCTGAAGGACTCTTAACTGTTTTGCTGTTTTGTTTATCAAAATCGGAAAATCTCCAGAGGTTTCAAGACAATGCTGAGCAAATTGCTGATATTTCAGAGTCGATTAATGGGTATTTGCTGAAGATAACAGAAGAAGTAGGTAGGCTTGGTGGCCGTGCAGCTCAAATGGAGAAGGTTAAGTTAAATAGCTTTTGTGAATTCCAGCAGGCTTTCGAGGTATATTTTTGTTCCCTTTCAAATATTAACACCGAATAGGCATAAAAGTGCAGATAACTTATGCAAACAAAATCGGATGATGACTTCTGCAGGAACAATCCAAATCTGATGCTGAGAAACTTATTGCTGATATGGCCAATTTAGTGAATATTCATATCCGTCGTCAAAAAGAGATGGTGTGTGGGTACTTTTTAGTTGTTCAAAATTTCGAGAATGTGCTATTGGAACGATGAACAATGAGCATGGCTAAAGTTTTGAGCTTGGTATGGTAGGTGGATTCAAGGTTAGATGGTTTAAGGGAAGACACGCTTGCTGATAAGGCATTTTTGGATGGGCATGTTTCCTTAATGGATGATATCACAGCCAACGCAAAAAGGAAGTGGCAGGCATTCTCTGAGCAGGCTCAAAATGATGCTAATGATGGTGCTGCTTTTTCTGCTGCAAAGCACTGTCGTATGGAATCACTCATGCAACAATGGTGAGATAGCATACTCTTTATTAGCACTGAATATGCTATCTTGGGTTATGTGCAAAATAATCTTAGTTTAGCATCAAAATTTGTCCTTTTAATAATGGGCTGACATGTATCTTTCTTTTGTGTGTAGTGTGGACAATGTTGAGACAGCCACCAATCATTGGAAGAAGACACATCATTCATTGAACGAGATGTGTGAAGGACATCTCTCATCAATGGTGTCATTTGTAAGGTAGTTGTAGAAGATTGGCATCTGTTCTGGCTAATAGAATATAATTCTAAACAAATATTTTCACTGCCCTTAAATCTTGTTCTGTATTCTTATAAATTGCCAACAAGTTCCTACCTAAAGTTTCTAAGCAAGGATTTTCTTAACTGTGTTACTTGTTTATCAACTCAAAATGATGTACTGTGCAACTTGGATGAAACTTCACACATGTCTTTTGCAGAAATGCTGTGGATAGCAATGAGCAACATGTTGCTGAAATAGATTCTGCTAGAGCAGCAGCAGAGCAAGATGCTGTTAAAAACAGTGATGACATCGTTCAACACTTGGAGAGTAAGATGCCTGTTTCTATGTGCATTTTTTTGTTTATGATCTGTATATGTTGAGAGTGATGTCTCTGTGAATCTAAAATTCTTAGAAGAAATAATAGATCCTTTCAAAGATCTTGAACTATGCCGGGAATAGGTTAGAACAGTTGTATATCATTACTCTGAGACGGCAGGGAGTATATTTTGAAGTTTTGAAAATAACAAAAGCAATAAGTTCTTTCTGTATAAACCTGTCCAATACAATCAGCACACAAGCACACGTACCTAGAGGTTAATTATCCAAGATTGTGAATTGTTCATGCAGACCTGTCAGACCAGCAACAAGGAGATGTATCTGAAATCTTGTCCGTTACTAAAACTCAATCTGGAGATCTTGATGGTTTTCGGGAAGATCATTCGAGTCAGGCTTCGTGTATTGAGAAGGAGGCAGGGGAGACCTTCCAGCAAAGATATTTGGTTGGCTATGCTTTCTCTCAATCTTTTACTTTGTTTTGATATCATGCTTTTAAGTCCTATTATTATAAGTAAAGAAAGCCATTCCCGAATAAGCTGAATTCTTGAGATTGTATATTCACTTTAATTTTGGTTACACCTTTCAGGAATATGAACCAACTGGGACTACTCCTGTTAGATTAGAGCCAGACGTCCCAAGCAAGGCAACCATAGAATCCCTTCGTGCAATGCCGATGGACGCTCTTGCAGAAGGGTTCCGTGAGAACAATCCCTGTGAATCAAGTGATGAGAAGCAGCACACAAAGCCGTCTCTCCTTCCACGGTCACCCTTGGCTGAAGTAAATTAGAAGAGCTGTTAAAGTTGATTTCTGTTTTAGTTGCACCACATTACCGTGGAGAGTGGTGGTGAAATTTTGCACCACATTTGTGCGAAAATTCACTGTACCTGATTGCTGGAGTTTGTCAAATTAAAGAGTAAATTCCATCTTGGAATTGTTGTGGAGGGAAAAAGATGTAACCCATTGAGTTGCCACTACTGCTTGTCCTTTAGATGATGTATTCTAAGTAAACATGATACTTTTGGTCCAAAAAAAAAAAGTAAACATGATACTGTTTGTTATCTGTGTTGTATGATATGACCCTCCTTTGTTTAGTGTTGATCAAACGATCTTTATTTAGGCACTCTGTCAATTCTGAATTTTCTAAAATTGGGTAAAGCATCTATGCTGGAGCTAGCCAAACTTCAGTCATCTTGAATAGCTATGCTTTGTTGGTCAAACATAATCTGTACAAAATATATCTTAAATTAGACATAAATGCTCGATGGACAGCAAACTAATAACCCGAGGAACATGCAACAATTGAAGCCAGGTGACTGATAGCACCAAAAGAGAGACCACTAATTGAACACTATTCAGTAATGGCGTTTGAGACAGATGGCCTTGAGCATTTACGTTGTATGTGTTTGTATTGACCATACCGATGGCGTTTACATTTATCCTTACGTGTGTTGACTGTTTTGTTTGCTCCGTCATTATATATGGTTTTGGTATATGGAACCTTCGCAGTAAAGGTGGCGTTTCCTTTTTATTAACGTAACTATAATTTCAAGCCATGCACAAGATACTGTAAGCTTGAAGGTTATTAGAAATTTACAGTATTATATTTTTTTTATCTCTCACCCGGTTCGATTAGTCACAGTCAATCTACGCCCGGACCGGGTACTGCAGAGGCCCATTGTTGGGGGATTCAATTAGTCAGACAAATTTACAGTATTATTAGAGATGGAGGAAATGCCGAACCCGAGATTAGAAAACCATCAACCACCATCAACGATATGGATGCACAAAAATTAGTATTGAACAGTGAACAAAAAAAAGAGGAGAATACCATGAATAATTCTTTAAACTCTCATATAAAAGGAAGCAAAATTCATAATGTAACAGGTTGTCAAGCATCTGGCTACAAACATCTCCCATAAAGAACAATGTTCTATCATTAAGCCAGAATAAGATAAAAACTGAATAATGTGTGCCATTCTTGAAATGCATCTACTTGATCTTCTTCTTAGGCCTCAGCTGCAAGGTTAAATATAGTAAACAATATCAGACTGTTTCCAACAGTTCAAAACCTAGAGTAATACGATCACACACAATAAATGGATTCTTAAGCGGAATGAAAATATACACTGCAATTGTAGGCAGCAAAAAGACGCAAAGCTACTATCAATAAAAAGCAGGCATTGCCCGGAAAGTGCCCTTTGATCAATGTACAGAGAAAGGATTCACAAAATAGCTAAAATTTAAGCTATCTCCTCTTATACCCTTCTCATCATTGTTGACTGAATTTAAGCTACGATCTTTTTAACTATTCATTTTGAAATTCGCAAAATATAAGTTCGGTAAGCAGAATAGTTGACTGAACTTTCACAACAAACGGCCAGTAAACTTCTCATAGGTTTTGTTTTGCTACAGCCACAGTGGGAGATCAAGAAAGTTGGGATGCAATAAAAAACTCCTATATTGGGACATATAGCAACAACAAAGAATAAGAATAATTCATTATGTTTTACACATGCAACAGGTGTATTATCAGCCCATAGAAGGTTTGGGGTTATTTACCAAAATTAGCATTCTAAAACAAAATAAGAAATTTAACACGATGGCAGATCAAAGAATATTAAAAACTTGAAAATGTCAAATATAAGAAGTTTGGTAAGCAGAATTGTTGACTCATGTTTACAACAAACGGCCAGTAAACTTCTAGGTTTCATTTAGCTACAACCACTATGGCAGATCAAGAGAAATTTAAGAAGCATGAACACAAACTCCTCTCTAAGTACATATAGCAAACACACTGCTCTATCATCTATGTTGGTGATATGACAGTGATTGACGAATTAAAAATTATTTATAAACCAAACGACAACTGTAATACAACAATATTGATATAAGAAGTTGGGTAAGCAGAATTGTTGACAGCATTTCACAACAGACGGCCAGTAAACTTCTCCAAGCTTAAATTTAGCTACAGCCACTATGGCAGGTCAAGAGAACTCAGTATAAACAACTCATCTCTTGGTACAATGTAGCAAGCAAATGAAGCACAATGCCATATATTCAGACTAGTCCCACGTGACTAAATCACTTTTTTTTTTTAATTAGATATTACTCCCTCCGTTTCATAATAAGTGTCGTTTTAGCACTTAAAATTTGTTTCATAATATGTGTCGTTTTAGGTTTTCAAAGTGATTTAATAGGGGTGAATGATGATAATTTTTATTGGAATGAGTATTTATTGACTAAAGTTGTTCATGCATTGGCCAAAAAAATGTAATGAGTGGTAATATTAAGAAAAAGTTGTAAGTTTTAAAGTGAATGATTACTTTTCTTAAAAACTGTGTTAAGAGTTAAAACGACACTTATTGTGAAACGGAGGGAATAATAAACTTATATACAGACAAGAAAATGGAAAACCAAACTTGAGCAGTCGAGTTTCAGTGACTTGGTAGAAATTGTAATGTTATCAGTGAATAATACCTGATTGCTGTGGCCACATTTCTTCTTCCTGCAGTTTACTGCTCTGGGATGCAGACGGGCATAGCACCTGCAGAAACGATTTAAATCGTTCAGTTAACAGAGGATGGAAACTGTAGACAGAATTGAGAAAAGAAAAGTAGAACAATTCTAGCGTATGGACATTGTACCACTCATGAAAATCAACTGCAAAGAATGATTAAATCAGCTGATAAAGTTGAAGAATGGAGGGAGCGTTATTCTAGGGACCTTGTATATCCTGATGGGCATTATTTGCTCAAGAGGTTAAGTTAGAAGTCCCATTTTTTATAATGGAAGCAAGAAGATAGAAGAAGAAGAAGAAGGAAGGACTGACTTGCGACAGATGGTTTTGTCTTGGTTGTATTTACGAGCCAAAGCCATCAGGGAAGGCTCGATGATTCCTCCTCGAAGCCTCAGAACAAGGTGAAGAGTGGATTCTTTTTGGATGTTGTAATCGGCTAGGGTTCGGCCATCTTCGAGCTGCTTGCCGGCGAAGATGAGACGCTGCTGGTCCGGGGGAATGCCTTCCTTGTCTTGGATCTTGGCCTTGACATTGTCGATGGTGTCGCTACTCTCGACCTCGAGAGTAATGGTCTTCCCGGTTAGCGTTTTCACGAAAATCTGCATCTTCGTTTTCAACAAAGGAATACGGCTTGTCAGAGCTGTGCGTGGTAAGAGTGCACCATTTCTAGGGTTTATGGAAATGATCAAACCCTTGGGCTCATGGTCCACTTCATGCTGGGCCGTTGTCCATCTTACTCTTAATAATTCACTCTACTTAGTTCAAACAAGTTGTTTGTACATCTACTATAATCAATATCAATATATATTATAAAAGCCGACCGTTTTCGAGCCACCACGTTGATTCTGGCCCCACTGCATATTTAATAAAAATAGCTTTTATTTATGGTATTTCAATTAATCCAATTATATTTCTTATTATCTATTTATGTAAAAGATATTATCAAATTTTCAAATTTTGGTAAGATATTCTATCTTTTTAATATATCACTTATCTTTTCTAAAGTTGATTTTTGACCCACCTTATTTTTGATAAAAAAAAATAGTTTGTATTTGTGGTATTTCAATTAATTTGATATGATATTATTATGCTTATCTTTCCTCGAATAGCACCTTATTTTGCCGTGCATTACACATTGATAATGATATTCTACGGAATATGCTTAATTAAACAATCATAATATGCCTCATAATTTATTATGATGTACAGATAAATAGGAGATTATTAATATTAATGGTTGACATAATAATGTATTTTTAGTCATAAAGCTATTATTTGATAGAATATGTTACCCTATTATTATATTATTGAATAGAATATGTAACTTGAATATTTTTTGTCGTATACGAGCTTTTATTTATGTTATTTCAATTAATCCAAATATATTTCTTATTATCCATTTATGTAAAAGATATGATCAAATTTTCAAATTTTGGTAAGATAATCTATCTTTTTAATATATCACTTATCTTTTCTAAAGTTGATTTTGGACCCACCTTATTTTTTGTCATAAAATATTTTTTTATTTGTGGTATTTCAATTAATTTGATAAAATTATATTATCTATTTATGTAAAATATATATTCAAATTTTCGAAGTTTGGTAAGATATTCTATCTTTTTTAATATCACTTAATTGAAAACATGATTCAAATATATATCTTGAATTTTCGAAATATAATTACTACGAACTAATTATATTTGATTTACTTCATTAAATTTAGAATTTCTAAGATAAAATTTTAAATTATTTTTTAATAGAAAGACTAATTTTGTTACTTTATTATTTGATTTAATTGAATAAATTTAGCATTTTAAGCTTAAGTTAATTATTTTCTATATTTACATGATCTAATATATTTTTGTACCCATTATATTTTTTTTCTATCTTGATAAAAAAAATCATTTTTTAGCCAAATAATAATTTCTCTTTATATCTTGATAACGTACATCCTTTCATAGTTTTTACTCATTTACAAAATAATCCCACAACTTTCCTCAAATTATATAAACGCCCCTTATTTTCTTAATACAAACATACAAGTGGTCGTTTTTTAACCACACATTAATTTTGAACCTACCTCATATATAAAAAAAACGTAATTTTATTATTCACATTATATAGGCTTTTCTAATTGAATTTCTTCTTATCTATTTATAAGAAAAAACTTTTGTCAATTATTAATTCTAAAAGCATTACAGGGAAAAATCTTTCACAAACAAATTAAGAAAAATCTATGAATATTAGATTCAACTTATTTCTTTAATACAAATAAATTTGTGGTTTTTGACAATTTCTATTAAAATTTTATAAATTTTTTTATCAATTTATCAGTTGATGAATTTTTTAAATTATATTTAAATTTATGATAGTCGTTATTAATATATGATAAAAGTTGTAAGGAAAATATTAATTTATATTCTTATAATTAGGTTTTTATAAAAATATACAAATGAGTGAAAAAAAATTATGTCTTATATATTTTTGGGTTATATGAACTTCAAAAACAATATCACTTTTTTAAAAAAGATAAAAACATGTTTATATAATATAACTTATATAACATTTTCCATATAAATATATAATTATATTTTATTATTTTTAAGTAAAATAGTCGTGCATGGCACGACAGGTTAAGCTAGTTACAGTATAAAGCGGAACCCAAGTCTTTGTTAAAATTTGCGCCACATCATCAACCATGAATAAAATATTGATTTTATTTTTTGCATTGATTTTCAAAAAATAACTTATATATCTTCTTGATATCTTATCCAATTTCCTTATGTATACTTACTATCTTACTCAATTATATATCCTTATACAAATAAGGAAATTGAAGTGATTTTCTTTTATATTCCTTACAATTTTTTTCTTATTATTAGTATACATTTTTGTCATTATTGAATCTTGAAGAATAGTGAAAAACTTTCACATGTGTCAATAGTATATTCATTAATAATATAAATTTTAATAGAACTATTTTAGAATTAAAGTTGTATGAATAAAAGTACATATATAGGTCAATAGGTTCGGACTTTGGTCTATCGAATTTGGATTATAAGTTCTCGAGTTAAAAGCATATTTGTATCAAAATTCGATCTCAAATCGATTAATTCGGTTTTATATTTACATTACCCGTACATGGTACGGGGTTTGTACTAGTTGTAATTGAAAATACATGTACAAGTGTTGCGTTTTGCTATCGATACATCCATCGATTTAGTGTAGTACTTATATGAGTACTGGTATTGGTTCTCGTGCCTTAAAAGTACGATTTTGATTTAACAAAACATTTATTTTAGTTTTACATAAAATTATTCAAAAAAATAGTTTGATATAAAATCTTATATTATTTAATATTTATTTATTTCTTATGATATTTTTTTTAATAATACATTATTTTATTTATAATATATTCTTTTAATCAAATAAAAATTTATAGGTTACCTTATAGATATAAGAAAACTTTATAGAATAATATTTCAATGATATATATTCCTTCCTATTTAACATACATGTGGGTCTACAATCAATTTTTAACCAATTAAATTATTTTAATAAAGATAGATGATGTGGTCCAACGAGGAGTTGACACGTGTCGTGATAATTAATATTTTTAATCTCTGTTTTAGTATATAGTTACGATGAATTTGCTTTTATATAACTAGCGTTTTGGATGGGCATGTTTGCTCAATCAAAAAGGAATGGCGGGCATTCTCTGACAAGTGTTGAAACTAATGTCAATGATGGTCGTGAATTCTCTTCTGCAAAGCATTGCCGGATGGAATCACTCATGAAACAATGGTGAGATAATTTCTTCCTTGGCAAGCAATAGTACGTAAGCAGTCTACCCTTAACTTTATTCTTTGTTGCATTCGAAGCTCACCATTTTCCTTCTTTTGCCATCTTTAAACTTCTCTTATCGTGGCTAATTTTGAGATAGCCTCCAAGTATTGGAAGAAGACACATCAATCGTTGGATAAGATGTGTGATGGACATGTTAGTATCACTCGTAGGGTAACTTTATAAGCTTTGAAGATTTAATTATGAAGTTGTGTACTCTACAACTTCAACCGCCATTTGACCACTCCCCCACTTTCTCTCTTTTTTTCTTTTTCTTTCTTTCTCCTAATATATGTTGTGGGTAGAAATGAGCAACATGTATTGAACAATGAGAATGAACAAACCAAATACGAATGATGGAAAACGTACGAGAAAATTGATAACTCATTTGTATTTCTGATAATTGAAAAACGGGAAAATTGATAACTCATTTGTATTTTTGATAATTGGAAAACAGAAGTACAAGATATTGTTCAATGGAAACAACCCTCCCAGAGAAGCTCAAGACAAAATGCCCGATAACACACCAAATCTCTGGATACCTCCCCACTACAAACAAAACCACCTATATAAAGCATTACTCACTAGCTGGTGACCCACCTTAACAAAAATTTGACACCTTCTCTCAACCAAGAAAAAGATCCTTCTAACCTTTTCCCAACAAACTCTAGGCTTTGTTTGGCTTGTAATCCTTCTTTCTGGTGTACACTATATAGCCTCCCACTTTCTTACAACATGTCACTGAAATTGATTCTGCAAGAGCAGCAACAAAACAAGATGTTGTCAAAAATAGTGATGATATTGTCAGGGGCAGATTAGGCTTTGCTCTAGCCCACCCTAAATCCTAAATCCTAAATATAATAATAGTAGTAAGAATTAAATGCATAAATTAAATATAGCACAAGTTGCAATTGTGACCTTATGTATGCAAACATGATGATCTTGGTTCAAATCTCAATATCAGCATTGTTTTTTTTTTCCTACATACAAATGCTAGTTTTACCTCCTTTTCCCAACTTTTTTTTAATCAATTACAATTTTTAGCCTATCCAGAAAAAAAAAATCTTGGGTCCGTCCCAGGATATCGTGTAACACTTGGAATGTAAGATCTCTGATAGTAAACTTGCAGGGTAGTTGTTAAGTGAGATTATCAATCCAAGTTTCTAAATTTTATTTATGCACGTTTGTTGGTCAGTTAAGTGAGATTATCAGTCCAAGTTTCTAAATTTTATTTATGCACGTTTGTTGGTCAGTTAAGTGAGATTATCAGTCCAAGTTTCTAAATTTTATTTATGCACGTTTGTTGGTCAGTTAAGTGAGATTATCAGTCCAAGTTTCTAAATTTTATTTATGCACGTTTGTCAGACCAACAGCCAAGAGAATAGATGTGGACTCTTATATATTGTAAAAACTCAATGTGAGATAATGAGCAAGCAATAGTACGTAAGTAGTTACCCTTAACTTTATTCTTTGTTGCATTTGAAGCTCACCATTTTTCTTATTTTGCCATCTTTAAACTTCTCTTAGCGTGGGTAATACATGTTGCTTAACAACATGTCACTGAATATATATATAAATATATTCAAGATTCATATATATATATATATATATTCAAGATTGTGAATCTTTTGATATTTAAACAAAAGCGGTACCTCAGATTATTTTAAAATCCAATATATATACATGTATGCTTTCTGCTTCTAAAAGAACCATTCTTAGCTAGGGACTATCTTAAGCTTGTAGCAAATCTTAGAGGTCAACGACAAAAGATGCAGCAGATTTTGAGTGAGAATAAGCAAGCATACTGTGTATCTTTGCTGGAAGGGCTCCTCTTCTTCCTTCTCAATACATGAAGCTTGACTAGGATGATCTTCGCAAAAGCCATCAAAGAATAATCCTATTAGTAGAGGGGTCTAATAGTATATATTTAAATAGAGGGGTCTGTTTGTAAAAAACGTTAAAGTATAGGGATTCATTAATGTATTAAGCCATTATATAGGTAGATTTTTTGGACAATTTATTTTTATCAATTTATATATCCCATTTCTTTCTATGTAATGTTTTTTTCTTTTTTTTCTTTTTTTTTGGTTTTTGTAGACGTTGTTGGTGAGTTGATTGAATTCACTGATATCAAGACATACGAGAAAGAAAAGAGAATATCCAAATTTTTCTTTACTAATTTTAATGATATAGTCTCATAATCATATCTAGGTAAATGTTTTCTATCAATTATTAATTCTTAAAACATTACATGAAATATTAATAATCCAACTTCATTCTTTAAATAAAAATAAATTTATGATCTCCTACATTTTCTATCAAATTATGATATCAACTTATCAAATTATCAATTGAAAACATGATAACTTTTACTTTTTATATTTTAATTTATATTCAATTGTAAAATAATAAACTTTTAAAAAAAAATTATATAAAGTTCGATGGAAGCCTACATATTTAAAGGTTGGTAGGTGGTAGAGGTGTCAAATGGGTCGGGTGGATCCGAGTTCAGTCTTTTCGTGTTCGGGTCAATTGAGTTACATGTCAAGTCAGGTCGGGTCTTGACAGGTTATTGTGTGTGTTCGGGTTGATCTAACAAGTCAAAAGCTTGAAAATGATTATTAAAATAATATTATGATTAAATAATAATATTTAATAATAAGATATTATTTTAAATAGAATTCTTTAATAATATTTTATTTATAATAAAATATATTATAATATTTAAATAAAAATAATAATTCTACATATATAATAACAATCTGGTCGGTCGGGTCGGCTTCGGATTAATCGGCTTCGGTTTTTCTCTTGCTCAATACTATTCGAGTCGGGTTTTAATCCTAAAATTTTCGATCGGTTCGTATCGGGTCAGGTTTTGACTGCTATGGTTTTTTGAAAAAAAGAATTATTCCGGTCGGGTTTATATATGACGATTCCTTTTCCGCCGATCGACCTCCACCTTGAGGGTTCTGTCGAAATGGCAAGAAGAGGTAGAGAAGTAAGGGCCTCCTGGCTTAGAGAAGACGACTCCCGAGACATCAAAATCTCCGAGGCTTTCGCTTCTGTAAATCAGAAGGTTCATCTCTCCGGCGTTATTGTCGAGAAGAGCCCCCGTAAACGTACCAACGGAACAGGTACACTTTCACGACTATTTTGTTTGTTGTATAAAATTTGATCGAAGAGCAGACCGTTAATACTAGGGGTTCGGTTTGGCAGTGAAGTGATGATGGCTAGGCTCAGAATCCTTGGATTTAGGTTTAGGATTCAAAGTGTACTGACTTTGCTCTGCCTCCAGTAATGGCGTGCAAACAGCATACTCATATTATGCTGTTTGGCTGGAAAAAGATTTGAACTTTGCTACTTCTACATACATCTCCGCTCAAACCTAGGCCGATAGTTGGAAATTGGCAGTATTTTTTGTCCCATCATGTTGGCCTTACACCTCATGACGCCTTGGAGGCAACGATATTGACCCTTGTCTGTGCATGTTTTTGTTTTTCTTCCACATCTACTTGGGAGCTAATTTGTGCCTTTTCTCTATACGTGTTGTCTCCCTGATCAATCGCTGTATTTTTGTGAGGCTCTTTTTTAATTTTATTTTCCTGCAGATTACCACTGCTCAGTCAGAATTGTTGATCACAACTAACTAATTGATCTACCAAGAAACATACGTAACATAAATTTTATCACTCGGAGTTTAAATTGTTATTTGATATCCATTAAAAGTTAAAAAACACATGTAACCTCCGCTTTGCACCAAATATTAGTTTTATAAGATATATCCAATTCAAATATTAGTTTTATAAGATATAAAACATTAAATTTATAGATAAATAATCAAAGGTTCTTAATTCTTTTAAAATGAAAATTATTTTATTAGAAATATCCAAAAGAAATTAGATATGTACAAAACTACTTAAAAATAAAATAATTGGAAAACGATACTCTATAGTAACAATTGATGAAACATAGAACATTTATTTAATACAAGTCGTGGCCTCCCGGGCACGGGCACTATTACTAGTTACAATATTATTGTTACCCATAACAACTCTCCTTCATGTAACAGAGCTTAATTTGAAATTGTCTTAAATTCTTAACCGGATGATTGAGAAACCTATTCTTTCAATAAAAATCCTTCTGTCATATGACTTACTGTATTTTATCTCCCGGCAAAGATGTCGGTCGTTGGACTGGGGTCACATAAGAATAATAATATTTTTAATTAGCTTGATCGGGAAAATCTCTTATCGATTTAATTAAATGAGTCTTTTTTTTGGTCGAATTTAATTAAATGAGTCTTGAGATCAAGCTTCTGCTCAAAAATTATTGATTATTCTAACATATGCACAACTATGTAGGTTAACTTAAAATGGAACTAATTTATTAAACTTTACTCTGTATATATATATATATATTAAACTATTATTTTAGATTATTTACTTACGTACATTACAGAATTTATTTAATTAAAGTTTAAACCCTCCCTCACAGTCTGTGTCACACAGTCAAATAAGCCCTGTGAAGGGGAAAAAAACCTCTAGTTTACGAGATTACAGAAGCGCGGTTTCAACTTTCAGCAATTCGACAATATGGGGGAAGAAAAGGGTATTCCTATTTTCACCCATTCATCTATACTTGGGACGTTTTAGGAAGAACACAACTTGTCCATCTCCAATTCTCCACCCCTTTCGATTTCCCCTTCCTTGTTTCTATCATCAATCTAATAAACCTCTTTCTCATCCTTTTCGGCCCTAATTCCAACCCACCTCTTTCCTCAATTCCCATCATCTTCTCTGCAGATCATAAACAGAACTGAACAACCTTCTTTCTTCCTTAATTTGTCGTCATATCATATATAACCACTTTCAGAAGGGGGTTGATCTAAACTTCAGACAGGTTACACATTGATTTATGTAAATTCTGGGCGTGGTTACTTTCCTTGTCTGTCTTTCAATTGTCTGGTCAGGGTTTTGTTGATTTTTTTTTGTAAGGCTTGAATCTGATCTGCTTCAGAAGAAGGGGAAATAAAGAATGCAGCTTTTGAGAATGAGGATCTGCTCTGTTCAGTTGTGGATCCTCTCGTAGCTAATTGGGAGAGGCTAAATGGGGTGTGCCAGCTCCAAGCCATACAAAGCAAAAGGAAAGCAATGCAAGGCCCCTGTGTCAAGAAGCTACTCCATGTTTGTCCACCACCCGCCTGCAAAGGAAGGGGATAGCTACCATATGGTCGCCCTCACCTCCTCTACCCTGGGCTCCCTCCGCCTGGATCACCAATATTCATCACTGTCATCGTCATCGTCATCATTTTCTTCTTCCGCCAACCCGATGCCCCGTTTCGCCCGCTTCAATGCCCGCCTTCTTGATATGAAGGAGGAGGAGGAGGAGGAGGAGGAGGAGGAGGAGGAGGAGGAGGAGGAGGAGGGGGATGTGCAGAAGAAGAAGAAAGCTGAATTTGAGGTGGGTATGACGGAGGCGAAAGCCTGGTCGAAGATGATTGATGAGAAGATGGCAAAAGCTATTGCGCCGGCTAGGACGCCTTCCCCTGAGCCTGAGACGATCAATGCTTGGGAGATGATGGAGGGTTTGGAGGACACTAGCCCTCCTTCTCCTCCTCCTCCTCCTCCTCTTGATCCTCCTGTGTCTGATCATTATATTCAGATGCCTGATTCCATGGCTACACAGACGGAGAAGGAAAAGGAATGCGCTTGCCTTTTGAAGAATGGAAAAAGGATGGGAAAAACCATGTCGTCTGGATTCGACACTCAAGTCATATCTGCCTTCAGGAAGGCGCTTGACGAGCTCTCCCCTTCAAACCCATTTCGCCTGTCAAAGTATCCACAAATTTTACATGATGATGATGATGATGATGACGATGACGACGACGATGAAGAAGAAGAAGACCACGACCACACCAACGAGTCCAGTGGTGTTGATAGAGTGCAAGCTCTGAAGAAGATAAATGGCGGTGGTTTAGAGAAAGGGTGTGTAAAAGAGAGGCTTCTATTGTACTTCACGAGCCTAAGAGGGATAAGGAAGACATATGAAGACTGTTGTGATGTGAGGCTCATTTTCAAAGGGCTGGGTGTAAAGGTGGATGAGAGGGATGTGTCGATGCATTCCGCGTTCAAGGAGGAGTTAAGAGAGTTACTAGGACACACACACAGTATCAACGGAGGAGGTGGTTTGCCTAGAGTGTTTGTAGGGGACACGTACATAGGAGGGGCGCACGGAATACGAAGGATGCACGAGGAGGGAAGCCTTGAGAAGCTTCTAGAAGGGTGTGAATTTGTGGACGATGAAGGGTGTGGGTCCATTGGTGGTGGCGGGTGTGAGGCTTGTGGCGACATTAGGTTTGTTCCTTGTGAGACGTGCTCGGGGAGTTGTAAAATCTACTATGAAGTCGATGAGGAGGAGGAAGTTGCTGTTGATGATGATGACGATCAAGACGAGGAGGAAGAGGAGGGCGATTTCGGTTTCCAGAGGTGCCCGGACTGTAACGAGAATGGCCTCATTCGGTGCCCCCTTTGCTGCCATTAACTTCAGGCCAATCCATGGTATTGAGTTTGTTCTTTCTCTGCCGTTTTTTTAGTTTGTCTTTGGCAAGTTTGCTGCAAATGAGGTGTTGCTTTTTACGTGTTAATATAGACGCTAGTATACACGGTGGGTTGTTAATTAGTACGGAGTTGTTTTTTAATTTACTGATCGAGCATTCTTACTACATGAAGCAAGATTCTTTGCCGATTGTCAATATACATATATATATACGTGTGCGTGCGTGTGGAAAGTAACTACAGGGCTTCTTGCATGATACTCCGTACTACACAATTAAAGCAAAAAGGCTCGAATATTTAACAAGCTAGACACGATCATGTTGTCAGTTAGTGTGCTTAAATTGTGTACTTCTTGTTCTTCGCTTTGCTTGGAATAATTCATAATTTACATATAGGTAGCTAGCATCTGAAGATATATAGATTTTGTAAATATTAATGCGCTCTGGCCAAAAGGCTTTGTCACTCATTTTTTTTTAATGAAGAGCTACTAGCTCAAACAAGTCAAGATTAGGCCACCTATAGATTACAAGGATAGCCTAAGTTATCGCATCGGATGATCTTAAAAAAATCAAACAGCGAGGGTTGTTGACTCAACAAACACCTCGACTGTGTTACAGACAAATTAGAAAATGACAGAGACGAATTAATCAACGGAATGGTTGCGTTTAGGCTCGGGAGATTGACATGTCTTCTTGCTAGGAAATCAACAGCAGCGTTTGATTCCCTGAAACAATGATAAAAAGTAACAGATGGTATCACCGAAATAATATTTCTTATGTCCGTTATAATTGAATGTAGTTCCCATGGAACTTTCCATAGACGTTTCAAAGAATTCATTACAATAAGATTGTCCCCTTCGATTATAAGGTTATTAATTCTGGAGCAGTTAATGCTCTGAAGCGAAATTAACAAAGAGGTGGCTTCAGCTTGGACTATTAACATAGATGGGATTTGAAGACGTCCTATAGTGACCTAATGTGTCCATTATGATCTCTCAGAATAAAACCTGCATTAATTGTTCCCGTTTTGAGTTTGGAAGCATGAAAATTTCATTTAAACCCCTGAGGGGGCGGTTTTTTTGTCACTCTGTTGTACATGGCCAAAAGACTACTGTACAAGCCGACATTATCCTCAGCTCTCACGTCGTGCAGATATTCCAAAAATTAAATAAGAATCCCTAGTCGGTTAGAAACCTTATAGTTCAATCCTGAAACCTTGCTTGTAGTTCAATCCTGAAACCTTGTAGTTCAATCATTTCACATGCGTATTGTATTTTGATCTACATTTCATCTACCAACTATTACTGCAAAAAACCCCGTCATTGGAAACCAAAATCCAATTATCTCAAAACCTCGCTTACGTACCTGAGCATGGATTCATGTGAGTAGAAATGAAACAGAAAGTCCCATCCAAAGAAATTCATTTAACCTACATTCAATCATACTAATAACTAGATTGATCGTCTTTCTCTGATAGGACGATAACATTTTTTCTGACGTATAATCTAATTGATTAAATAATATATAAACTTTTATTAGAATTTAGATACTGATACCATTTTTATATCCAAAACTATGATGATATTTTCATATTTCAAGATCGTTATTTGGTATTAATAATAAATTGAACATTTAATATTTACATAATATTAATTACTTTAATGAAATCATAGATAAAATACTAATATTGTGTTCAATAGATAACATCTCACTAAATAAAAATTGATCCGATCTTATGTATAACATTATATAAAAAATATATATAAGTGATTTCATATTATTATATTTAATATCTATATATGGAACTAAATTAAAATAGATATCATAAATATTATTTTGATAGGAATATATCTACAACAATAACAATAACACCCAGTGTAATTCCCGTAAGGGGAATCTTGGGGGTCAAGATGGGGCACCCTTGGTTAAACGCAGAGGGGGTGCGTCCAAAAGACCCAACAGAACTCAAAACACACAAAGCACATAAAGCAAAGCAAAAGACACAACAATCAGAAAAACAAATCCAAACAAAACAAAACACAACCAGACCAAACCAAAAACCAAATCTAGACAGTTTGATCCGGGTCTACCCATCCACCACGCGAATCTTCACCCTCTAGCTATCCTTGCACATTGTCAACTTTGTAGAAATTCCCAAGTGACTGACATCCTGTCTTATATTATTGTCGCTCCAGTGTTTCCTCGGTCGACCCCTCCTTCTACAAATAACCCCCAAGTCCAAACTCTCACACCTACGAACTGGCCTCGTCTTTGGATATGTCCAAACCATTGTAGTCTCGATTCGCGGCTAAATTGGCCACTCCTACCCTGACCCTGATGACTTTATTTCTAGTTCTATTCAATAGTGTGTGCTCGTTTATCCATCTCAACATCCTCATCTCGGCTACTAATAGCCTTTGTTCCTGAGCCTTCGTGGTGGCCGAGCACTCTACGAAGGCTCATGAATATATCTACATGACAAGATAAAGATAATTATACTTTTTTTTGAAAAAATAAATACAATTTTGATTTGATATAAACATATATAAGATAAGATAATTATTTTTATATTATTGAATAAATAAATAAATTATTATCAAATATAAGTATTAAATATTAATTATGATCAGAATTAATCTGAAAATTAAAAAATGAATAATGGAGTTTTTTGGTTGAAATTGAATGGGTGTAAATAATAAAAGAGAAATAAAGAAAATGAAAGGAGTAGGTAAAGTTAGGGGTGTCCATAAAAAACCGAAACCATGCCCGCCAAGCTCTCGCTGCGCTTAATCCCGTAATTCATCGAGTGATGGGATAACTGGATGCACACAATCGTCACCCGCTTGATTTTATTAATGAGCTAAGAATTAGACTCAAAACAACTCAAATTGAATCCGTGTGTAACCTCTGGTGGTGTATATGGTTTCTCAGGAACAAAAACTGCTTCGATGGGAACAACCAACCTCACATAAATCCTAAAGAAACAATGGAATTTGTGTCCAAACAAATGGCGGATTGGAAGAGAGCTATGCTTCCGAAACGACCAGACTCTGATGATATAAATTCTGGCTCTAAAACTGGCCGCCGAACTGACAAAAGAGGGAATGTGAGATGGTCTAAACCCCCGAGGAATTTTGTCAAACTCAATTTTGACGGTGCGGTTAATTCTTCTGGAATTGCCTCGTTTGGTTTTGTTATTAGGAATTCTACAGGTGGCATTGTTGCCTTAGATGGTGGCTTTCTCGGACGGCGTTCCGTGGTGTTTTCCAAAGCGTTTGCGCTTCGTCAGGGGATTCTTGAAGCCATCCGGTATGGCGTTCCCCGTCTGGTGATTGAAGGCGACAACCTGCAAGTGGTCAATGCAGTGTTGGGGGATTGGAGCTACCCGTGGGAAGTGGAGCTCATTCGCGCAGACGTACAGCTGTTGCTCGGTAGGTTTCAGAGTTGGGGTATCCGTCATGTCTTCAGGGAAGCCAACTCGGTTGCTAACCATATTGCTGCTTAGTTTTGTCAAGTGCCGACTTGCTCGCTCAGTTCCGATCCGGTCCTTAGGGACCTCATCCTCTCGGATGCTATAGGGTAGTTTCTCGTATTTGAGGAACTAGCCTAATGTCTTTCCTTTATCAAAAAATAAAAAAAATAAAAAACCGAACCAATAAACCGAAAAACCGGCATATTCTTTGGTTAACCAAACCGAGATTATTTAAAATTTTGGTTTGGTTAACCGAACCGAGAATATTAACCTTTTCGGTTCGGTTTCGGTTTATGATTTTTGTAATACCGGTTAACCAAAAATTAATTTTTTTTATTTTTATATTAATATATAGAGAAATTTGCACTAAACCACCCGTTAAATAGGCAAATTTACACTTAACCACCCATTATACAAAAATTTATTTTAAACCACCCAAAACTTCAATTCCGTTAACAAATAGCCACCCATGACCCTTTTCCGTAAAAAAATTCGTTAAATCCTACACTTTGACCCTTTTGCGCTTAACTCCATCTCTTTCCTCTCTTCCCACAATCCAGATCTGGTCAGTATTAAAAAAACTATAGCAGCAAATCCTTTCCTTCCAATTCCATAGAAACAACAACACAAAAGTTGAAGATGCTATCCGGATTCACTTTCAGAGCAGAGGTTTCTTCTATAAACGAATCAAATCGTGTTTACAAAGCTGCGTATATATCAATGAAACGGTGCAGCCCTGCGCATTTATGATTCATTTCAGTCAATTCTAAGCGGTTGAGGACCTTTAACTCCCACAAATCTGTTGGAAAAACAAGTTGCTTGGTAGTCAGTAGCATTGTAGAACTCAGCCAACACAGAATTGAAATCTATGGTATATCATTTCCAAATCAATCAAATGGTTTACTATAAATGTGAAAAGAAAGCAAAGGCGGAACCAAAAAAAAGTCAAATCCTCCTCCATACCAAAGATCCGGAAGAAAAGCAAAACTATACTATAATTTGGATCGGTTCACAGATCTGGAAGAAGATTGGATTGTGGGAAGAGAGGAAAGAGATGGAGTTGAGGGCAAAAGGGTCAAAGTGTAGGATTTAACGGATTTTTTGACGGAAAAGGGTCATGGGTGGCTATTTGTTAACGGAATTGAAGTTTGGGGTGGTTTAAAACAAATTTTTGTATAATGGGTGGTCAAGTGTAAATTCGCCTATTTAACGGGTGGTTTAGTGCAAATTTCTCTAATATATAAGTTTGTACGGGTCAGGCGGGTTGTCCGTGTTTGTCCAGGTCTAAACAGGAGCCACCGTGAGCATGGTGGTGAGGTCCGTGAGCACATCAAGATCCACCGTGAGCGCGGTGGTGAGGTCCGCGAGAACGGGCGGGGCGATGATGAAGATCGTCGATTACAACCGTGAACATCTAACCGCTACCGCAGGTATGCAGGAACCCTTGAGCACGAACCCTAATCTTGTCGCGGGATCCGAACAACCCAATGTCGTCAAGATGGTGTCGACTAAGCCTAAAGAGGTGTCACACGCAGGGGAACGACGAAGCAAGTGTTGGATCTTGTGAAGGCTCGGAGTCCACTATGGCCAAGCACATGCTTGACGTAGCATCATACACAATCAGAGAGTTCGACTCTCCCAAACCCTAATCAACGCAACTCCGGGAAGGAATATTGATAACGGATTCCGGAACCGAGACTTAGAAGGACGTAACGTAAAGGTGGAGACTTCGACTCAAATCGAGCCTTGATCGACGCAATGTCTGAAAGGGTTACCACGTATTCATCGCGGCTCGCAAAATTAAACTCTCGGGTCCTTAGCACGGAATCCACATCGCAGAGAAGAGGAAGGTAGGCAATGATCCCTTGACCGGGGCAAGAGGTCGAGCCCAAGAGATTGAAATACTTGATCATCTTCCGGAGATCAACATGAGACCCATAGTCTTGCGATGACTCGTTCGGGCTCCAAAATGATCAAAATGGGATGATTCAAGAGGCGCTAGAATGTAGACTCTGAATTCTACGTTTCTTGTTCAAACACCAGATCCATAAACTCGCTATAACTGGGTCGAAATCGCATCGCGAGAGACTGCAGCGTATTTCGTGTGAGGAATCGCTGAGCAAATTTCCAACCAGCCTTTAGGAAGCTAAGATTATCAAAATCGGACGATCCATATATCAATGGAAAGAGAAAGATATGATCCGCAGATCACCTTTAGATATCGTCCCGAGAAACCCTCTCGAAAAGGATCAAAAAAGCGTTCGAAGACTGTTGTCATGAAAGGACGCAAATCACCTTTAGATATAGTCAGTATCTTGCTTCCTCCAAGATAGGATTGGTGGATTAAATTTTGTGGAGGTTTTGTGTGGATCCGTGGTTTGTTGTTTAAAGTTTTATGCCTTTCGTTTCAGAATGAGATTACACATTGACATTATTCAGTGCCATGAAATGCGTTTTTCGTAATTTGTTATATGCAGTATTTATTTTCTTTGTTCTTCTTGATCTATTGTTGCTTTGACTAATTTATTTGGTTAGTTGTTTGTTGTGAATTTGTGAATGGTTATGATTAAGTTCATCAATTGAGATAGCAATTTGTTCAACTAGGAGAAGAATTTGTACAATAGAAATATGACTTTTGTTCAGTTAAGACATGGATTTGACTCATTCCAATGAAAATAATTGTTTTGTTAGTCGTTCTGGCTAGAAATTTATCTATTGAATCCATCCAGCTATGCAAACTTTTACATGGATGTTGCTCTACGCAAACAAATTGACCATAGAGTTGTACAAATTTGACCATTGAGTTGAACATATTTGACCATTGATTGCACAAATATTGATGAACAAATTGACCATAGAATTCAACACATTGACAATAGAGTTGAACAAATATGAATGAACAAATTGACCATTGAGTTGCACAAATTTGACTATTGAGTTGCACAAATTTGACCATTGAGTTGAACATATTTGACCATTGAGTTGCACAAATATTGATGAACAAATTGACCATAGAATTCAACACATTGACAAATGGCAATAGAGTTGAACAAATATGAATGAACAAATTGACCATTGAGTTGCACAAATTTTACCATTGAGTTGCACAAATATTGATGAACAAATTGACCATAGAATTCAACACATTGGCAAATGGCAATATAGTTGAACAAATATGAATGAACAAATTGACCATTGAGTTGCACAAATTTTACTATTAAGTTGCACAAATTTGACCATTGAGTTGCACAAATATTGATGAATAAATTGACCATAGAATTCAACACATTGGCAATAGAGTTGAACAAATATGAATGAACAAATTGACCATAGAGTTGTACAAATTTGACCATTGAGTTGCACAAATTTGACCATTGAGTTGCACAAATCATCAATATAGTTGACTAAATTTTGTACGTACGCTAATAAAAAAACGAAAAAAATCGGAAAAAAACGAAAAAAGGGAAAAAAAACGCAAAAAACGCGTACAATACGCGTATTAAAAACGCGTACAATACGCGTATTACAAACGCATATTAAACGCGTGTAATACGCGAATAATTCCGTATAATACGCGAATAATTCGCGCGTGTGGCTTGCTGGGCTGTTTTCCCTCCGCGTGATGGACGACCGAGATTCATTCCTACCGGATCTGGACCCTTCGAGATTCATTCCTACCGGATCCGGACCCTTGATGTATTTATATTTTATTCGGAGTATAAAGAAATTGTGACTGAACTCGAAAACGGAGTAGTTGGGCTGTGTATAAGGATATCGAGGCCCAATAGGTTTACCTTGGAGCCTTTCCGGCCCGCTAGGCTTCATAATTCAAATTTCCATGTAGCCTTGATGAGTAACGGCATAAACATAACCCTATGGTAAGCCACGACCTTTAGATCCTCCTATAGCAATTCTCCACCGACCGATCCTTACAAGCCAAATCTTTTTTATTTTGTTTTTTATTTAAAAAATGAAAGAAGGAGCGTAAGCCGGTAAGCGGACACTCCGAAAAGTTTCAAATCTCAGACATCCCGCTCTTCTCCTAGAGGGGAAGATTACTAAAGACTCAAGTCTGAAGAGATCGGGATCCAATAGAGACAAAGCGATTTGAAGGGAAAGTAGGAAGATTTCGATTTGATCGAGTGGTGTTTGTTACCTGGTAAAAATGTCGAGTCGCCAAGAGAAGGAGAAGGGGGTGAACGTCCAAGTCCTCCTCCGCTGCAGGTTCGATCCTGCTCTTCCCTTCGACTTCCCTTAATTCCTCTTCCTAATTGCTCGAGTGTTTGCGGATTGATTGTTCATTATTATATTCATATTCTGGATTTGGGAATTAGGGTTTGAACGTTTTGCAGGCCGTTCAGTTCGGAAGAGCTTCGGACCAACGCTCCCCAGGTGGTGACGTGTAACGAGTCCCAAAGAGAGGTCGCGGTTTCTCAGAACATTGCTAACAAGCACATAGATCGCATCTTCACCTTCGATAAGGTATTTGCAAATCTTCTTCTGGTTTTCTCCGCAATTTGTTTTGTTTTGGGTATATGTTCTAGTCAAAAAGCTTGAGTTAAGTCGGTCAAATTCTATTAAGCTGTAAGTCAAAAGTCCTCTCCATAATTAGCATGCTCACCTGAGTCGGTTGTATAATATTATTACCAGCAAGCATTATCATTGGTTACTGCGTAGATGTTGATATAGATAGTTACAACTGCAGGTTTTTGGTCCTTCAGCAAGACAAAAGGATCTCTATGAGCAAGCAATTGTGCCCATTGTCAGCGAGGTTTTGGATGGTTTTAATTGTACCATCTTTGCATATGGGCAAACGGGCACTGGGAAAACTTACACCATGGAAGGGGATTGCAAGGGCACAAAGGTACAGCCCCTACATTCTTCCCATCCTTCGTTTGCTGCAAAGATGTAATTTGGGGTTTCTATGCAAGTTTTACATGTGGGTGGTCACCTAATGGAGTTAAATTTATAGCAGGGTGGAGCAAATGGAGTTTTACCTAGAGGAGCAGGGGTTATACCTAGGGCCATCAAGCAGATTTTTGACACACTTGAGAGTCAAAATGCTGAATACAGTGTGAAAGTCACCTTTTTAGAGCTGTACAATGAAGAAATCACAGATTTGCTGGCTCCAGAAGAGCTTTCAAAAGTTTTGGAAGATAAACAAAAGAAGCAACTCCCTTTAATGGAAGATGGCAAAGGTGGGGTTCTCGTGAGAGGATTGGAAGAGGAGATTGTTGCAAATGCAAGTGAGATTTTCACTCTGCTCGAGAGGGGATCAGCAAAGCGTAGAACAGCAGAGACCCTTCTAAATAAACAATCAAGGTTATTGCTCAATTCGTAGCCTTTTGATACCTTATACCACACCCCAAAGAGGAGATTGCTTGAGCTTATGCTGTTTTTGTTTTCAGCCGATCACATTCTTTATTTTCCATCACGATACACATTAAAGAGGCAACACCAGAAGGCGAAGAACTCATCAAATGCGGGAAGCTAAACTTGGTTGATTTAGCTGGTTCAGAAAACATTTCTCGTTCTGGAGCTCGAGAGGTTTGGATCTTTGCTCTCTCAAGTTTGCTTGTTAAGCTTAGGTTTTCCTGCTTCTAGAAATACTTCGTTATCACTCTAAAATCTATCCATAAATGTGAGGAAGGATGTGGATTTTGAGGGTCTGAAACTGTACTTGAATTATAATATCCTCTTTTCCATTATCCAGGGCCGTGCTAGAGAAGCAGGAGAAATCAATAAAAGTTTACTAACATTAGGTCGAGTCATTAATGCTCTTGTGGAGCATCTTGGACATGTTCCTTACAGGTCTGTGCTTACCTGCCACTCTTTAGTTTCCAAAAGGTTATAATGCCATATAAACCTAAAACTGCGATTGCTTACTGTATAGGGATAGCAAGCTTACAAGGTTGCTCCGTGATTCCCTGGGAGGACGGACAAAGACTTGCATTATAGCTACTGTATCACCAGCTGTGCATTGTCTGGAGGAGACTTTGAGCACACTCGATTATGCTCATAGGGCCAAGCATATAAGGAATAAACCTGAGGTCACATCTAAACTATTAAGCATGACTGCTTAGAAATCATATTTTGAGTTGGACAGATAAATATGCTATTTACTTTCACATGTGCTATTAGTTTGTATTTGCATATAGTACTATATTACCTTGTATTCCTGAAATGCCAATACCTTGTCCATTGCTGTTGCTATGATACCAATTGACGTTCTATATTGTCAGTTCAAATTCTTGGCAAACCATCTACTTTTTCTAATAGAACTTATGCTATTATTTTATATCCTTTTATGATATGCATGGCTGTTTATTTCTTTCATAGTTGAAAGTTTCCTTTGTAGTTCACATTAGCTGATATGATTGATCATGAGAAATTATAACCTACAGGGTGTGTGAGACCGGTCTAATGGATATGCTTTTTCTCACTGTTTCATAATTTGTGGATCATACTTCCACTCTACTCTTCTGTAAGCTGATGCAGCAGCAACAATTTTGTAGGTAAACCAGAAGATGATGAAAACAACTCTTATCAAAGATCTATATGGTGAGATTGAGCGACTTAAGGCTGGTAAGATACTCATCTCTGATGGACTCTGCTGAGATTATTTATTTTGTATTCCTATAGAAGAAAATTCACTTGATGCTTAATTCAGAGGTTTATGCGGCTAGAGAGAAAAATGGCGTCTACATTCCAAAGGAGCGGTATATTGCCGAGGAGACTGAAAAGAAGGTATCCCACTCATATTTGGCATCTTAGGAAACTATGATGAGTTATCTTTCAATAATCTGTACATGCTGTTAAGTAGTTTAACGATTACCTCTTCCAAGCTATGTATATAATCATTTAATCTTTTATCTATCTAAACCTTAACCTATTAATGTTTGTAATGACCAACAAAACTTTTCTTCCTTTGTCAGACAATGGCGGATCAAATTGAGCAGATGGGAGTTACAATAGACAACCTGCAAAAGGTTTGTGTGTGCTAATAGTTGAGTTCTTTCCTTTTTGATTGTGCGCGTTGCTAGTTGCTTACATCACATGACACACAGCAACTGGAGGAATTAAATTCAAAATATGATGATGAAGTTGATCAATGCTGTGAGCTACGTAGCAAACTTGATTCAACACAGGTAAGTTGTCCACATTTCATGTTTTAACGTCAAGTCAAAAGCCATATCAACATGAATGTGTATATTGCAGAATGACTTGAACGTTACAAGAAACACGCTAATGGGTACTGAGAATGAACTAAAAAGATGCAAGTATGCAATCAAAGAAAAGGATTTCATAATATCAGAACAAAGAAAAGCAGGTAATTATTTGATTGCTGAAGTATCAATCATATCGTGCTGAATTTCAATTTAGTATCCATAATTTATAAGATTTGGAAATGGAACAGAGGATGCTTTGACTCAAAAGGCTTGCAGCTTGCGTTCACAGTTAGAGAAGGCACTCCATGACAATGCCTCTTTGCACTGTAAAATCGGTATGCAATATGTTCTTAGTTATAACTCATGCACGTTATTCTTGTTTGTCTACTATTTCTCAATTACATCTGTTTTTGTTTTGACAGATAGGGAAGACAGACTGTGTGCTGAGAACAAATTAGCTGTGAACAATTACCAGGCAGACCTCACAAAGCGACTTGATTCTCTCTGCAGAACTGTGGCAACGTCTATGTCTCAACAAGGCGAACACTTGCAGTCCGTTGATAAACTATGTCACTCTCTATTTGATGGGCATAGTAAGGTAGAAACGTGGCCCTGCCCTGCTGATAGGAATTTCAGTAATGCTTTAGTGATCATCTGACTTTCCTTTCTGTTGTTTGTACAATTCAAACATACAGGCTGTAATTGACTTGAAGAAGAAAATGGTGGGGTTGAGGATGTTGTATGTTTCTCATGTTGAGGCTCTGCTAAATGTAGTGCGGTTGCACAAGGCTAGCTCTGATGCTAGCTTAGAGGAAATATCTTCTTCAGCTTCTGCAAGTGTCCATTCCATTGAAAAAGTAAATACAAAATGAAGTAAATTCTGGACAGTTTTAACCTTAACTGGATGATTAGATTAACATCACCTCAAAATATTTCTTTCTGAACAGTTTCTTGAAGCGGAGGGTGGAGAAGCAACTAGAATTCATGATGATCTTCAGACAACGTTGTCAAACCATCAAGGAGAAATGGCTGTTTTTGCAAGAGAGCTGAGAAAGGTTTGACAGGATTTTGTTATCAGTTTTTACTGTCTTATGTTTTTTCTACTTCTGAAGGACTCTTAACTGTTTTGCTGTTTTGTTTATCAAAATCGGAAAATCTCCAGAGGTTTCAAGACAATGCTGAGCAAATTGCTGATATTTCAGAGTCGATTAATGGGTATTTGCTGAAGATAACAGAAGAAGTAGGTAGGCTTGGTGGCCGTGCAGCTCAAATGGAGAAGGTTAAGTTAAATAGCTTTTGTGAATTCCAGCAGGCTTTCGAGGTATATTTTTGTTCCCTTTCAAATATTAACACCGAATAGGCATAAAAGTGCAGATAACTTATGCAAACAAAATCGGATGATGACTTCTGCAGGAACAATCCAAATCTGATGCTGAGAAACTTATTGCTGATATGGCCAATTTAGTGAATATTCATATCCGTCGTCAAAAAGAGATGGTGTGTGGGTACTTTTTAGTTGTTCAAAATTTCGAGAATGTGCTATTGGAACGATGAACAATGAGCATGGCTAAAGTTTTGAGCTTGGTATGGTAGGTGGATTCAAGGTTAGATGGTTTAAGGGAAGACACGCTTGCTGATAAGGCATTTTTGGATGGGCATGTTTCCTTAATGGATGATATCACAGCCAACGCAAAAAGGAAGTGGCAGGCATTCTCTGAGCAGGCTCAAAATGATGCTAATGATGGTGCTGCTTTTTCTGCTGCAAAGCACTGTCGTATGGAATCACTCATGCAACAATGGTGAGATAGCATACTCTTTATTAGCACTGAATATGCTATCTTGGGTTATGTGCAAAATAATCTTAGTTTAGCATCAAAATTTGTCCTTTTAATAATGGGCTGACATGTATCTTTCTTTTGTGTGTAGTGTGGACAATGTTGAGACAGCCACCAATCATTGGAAGAAGACACATCATTCATTGAACGAGATGTGTGAAGGACATCTCTCATCAATGGTGTCATTTGTAAGGTAGTTGTAGAAGATTGGCATCTGTTCTGGCTAATAGAATATAATTCTAAACAAATATTTTCACTGCCCTTAAATCTTGTTCTGTATTCTTATAAATTGCCAACAAGTTCCTACCTAAAGTTTCTAAGCAAGGATTTTCTTAACTGTGTTACTTGTTTATCAACTCAAAATGATGTACTGTGCAACTTGGATGAAACTTCACACATGTCTTTTGCAGAAATGCTGTGGATAGCAATGAGCAACATGTTGCTGAAATAGATTCTGCTAGAGCAGCAGCAGAGCAAGATGCTGTTAAAAACAGTGATGACATCGTTCAACACTTGGAGAGTAAGATGCCTGTTTCTATGTGCATTTTTTTGTTTATGATCTGTATATGTTGAGAGTGATGTCTCTGTGAATCTAAAATTCTTAGAAGAAATAATAGATCCTTTCAAAGATCTTGAACTATGCCGGGAATAGGTTAGAACAGTTGTATATCATTACTCTGAGACGGCAGGGAGTATATTTTGAAGTTTTGAAAATAACAAAAGCAATAAGTTCTTTCTGTATAAACCTGTCCAATACAATCAGCACACAAGCACACGTACCTAGAGGTTAATTATCCAAGATTGTGAATTGTTCATGCAGACCTGTCAGACCAGCAACAAGGAGATGTATCTGAAATCTTGTCCGTTACTAAAACTCAATCTGGAGATCTTGATGGTTTTCGGGAAGATCATTCGAGTCAGGCTTCGTGTATTGAGAAGGAGGCAGGGGAGACCTTCCAGCAAAGATATTTGGTTGGCTATGCTTTCTCTCAATCTTTTACTTTGTTTTGATATCATGCTTTTAAGTCCTATTATTATAAGTAAAGAAAGCCATTCCCGAATAAGCTGAATTCTTGAGATTGTATATTCACTTTAATTTTGGTTACACCTTTCAGGAATATGAACCAACTGGGACTACTCCTGTTAGATTAGAGCCAGACGTCCCAAGCAAGGCAACCATAGAATCCCTTCGTGCAATGCCGATGGACGCTCTTGCAGAAGGGTTCCGTGAGAACAATCCCTGTGAATCAAGTGATGAGAAGCAGCACACAAAGCCGTCTCTCCTTCCACGGTCACCCTTGGCTGAAGTAAATTAGAAGAGCTGTTAAAGTTGATTTCTGTTTTAGTTGCACCACATTACCGTGGAGAGTGGTGGTGAAATTTTGCACCACATTTGTGCGAAAATTCACTGTACCTGATTGCTGGAGTTTGTCAAATTAAAGAGTAAATTCCATCTTGGAATTGTTGTGGAGAGTCGGGCGAGTACAAGAGGGAAAAAGATGTAACCCATTGAGTTGCCACTACTGCTTGTCCTTTAGATGATGTATTCTAAGTAAACATGATACTTTTGGTCCAAAAAAAAAAAGTAAACATGATACTGTTTGTTATCTGTGTTGTATGATATGACCCTCCTTTGTTTAGTGTTGATCAAACGATCTTTATTTAGGCACTCTGTCAATTCTGAATTTTCTAAAATTGGGTAAAGCATCTATGCTGGAGCTAGCCAAACTTCAGTCATCTTGAATAGCTATGCTTTGTTGGTCAAACATAATCTGTACAAAATATATCTTAAATTAGACATAAATGCTCGATGGACAGCAAACTAATAACCCGAGGAACATGCAACAATTGAAGCCAGGTGACTGATAGCACCAAAAGAGAGACCACTAATTGAACACTATTCAGTAATGGCGTTTGAGACAGATGGCCTTGAGCATTTACGTTGTATGTGTTTGTATTGACCATACCGATGGCGTTTACATTTATCCTTACGTGTGTTGACTGTTTTGTTTGCTCCGTCATTATATATGGTTTTGGTATATGGAACCTTCGCAGTAAAGGTGGCGTTTCCTTTTTATTAACGTAACTATAATTTCAAGCCATGCACAAGATACTGTAAGCTTGAAGGTTATTAGAAATTTACAGTATTATATTTTTTTTATCTCTCACCCGGTTCGATTAGTCACAGTCAATCTACGCCCGGACCGGGTACTGCAGAGGCCCATTGTTGGGGGATTCAATTAGTCAGACAAATTTACAGTATTATTAGAGATGGAGGAAATGCCGAACCCGAGATTAGAAAACCATCAACCACCATCAACGATATGGATGCACAAAAATTAGTATTGAACAGTGAACAAAAAAAAGAGGAGAATACCATGAATAATTCTTTAAACTCTCATATAAAAGGAAGCAAAATTCATAATGTAACAGGTTGTCAAGCATCTGGCTACAAACATCTCCCATAAAGAACAATGTTCTATCATTAAGCCAGAATAAGATAAAAACTGAATAATGTGTGCCATTCTTGAAATGCATCTACTTGATCTTCTTCTTAGGCCTCAGCTGCAAGGTTAAATATAGTAAACAATATCAGACTGTTTCCAACAGTTCAAAACCTAGAGTAATACGATCACACACAATAAATGGATTCTTAAGCGGAATGAAAATATACACTGCAATTGTAGGCAGCAAAAAGACGCAAAGCTACTATCAATAAAAAGCAGGCATTGCCCGGAAAGTGCCCTTTGATCAATGTACAGAGAAAGGATTCACAAAATAGCTAAAATTTAAGCTATCTCCTCTTATACCCTTCTCATCATTGTTGACTGAATTTAAGCTACGATCTTTTTAACTATTCATTTTGAAATTCGCAAAATATAAGTTCGGTAAGCAGAATAGTTGACTGAACTTTCACAACAAACGGCCAGTAAACTTCTCATAGGTTTTGTTTTGCTACAGCCACAGTGGGAGATCAAGAAAGTTGGGATGCAATAAAAAACTCCTATATTGGGACATATAGCAACAACAAAGAATAAGAATAATTCATTATGTTTTACACATGCAACAGGTGTATTATCAGCCCATAGAAGGTTTGGGGTTATTTACCAAAATTAGCATTCTAAAACAAAATAAGAAATTTAACACGATGGCAGATCAAAGAATATTAAAAACTTGAAAATGTCAAATATAAGAAGTTTGGTAAGCAGAATTGTTGACTCATGTTTACAACAAACGGCCAGTAAACTTCTAGGTTTCATTTAGCTACAACCACTATGGCAGATCAAGAGAAATTTAAGAAGCATGAACACAAACTCCTCTCTAAGTACATATAGCAAACACACTGCTCTATCATCTATGTTGGTGATATGACAGTGATTGACGAATTAAAAATTATTTATAAACCAAACGACAACTGTAATACAACAATATTGATATAAGAAGTTGGGTAAGCAGAATTGTTGACAGCATTTCACAACAGACGGCCAGTAAACTTCTCCAAGCTTAAATTTAGCTACAGCCACTATGGCAGGTCAAGAGAACTCAGTATAAACAACTCATCTCTTGGTACAATGTAGCAAGCAAATGAAGCACAATGCCATATATTCAGACTAGTCCCACGTGACTAAATCACTTTTTTTTTTTAATTAGATATTACTCCCTCCGTTTCATAATAAGTGTCGTTTTAGCACTTAAAATTTGTTTCATAATATGTGTCGTTTTAGGTTTTCAAAGTGATTTAATAGGGGTGAATGATGATAATTTTTATTGGAATGAGTATTTATTGACTAAAGTTGTTCATGCATTGGCCAAAAAAATGTAATGAGTGGTAATATTAAGAAAAAGTTGTAAGTTTTAAAGTGAATGATTACTTTTCTTAAAAACTGTGTTAAGAGTTAAAACGACACTTATTGTGAAACGGAGGGAATAATAAACTTATATACAGACAAGAAAATGGAAAACCAAACTTGAGCAGTCGAGTTTCAGTGACTTGGTAGAAATTGTAATGTTATCAGTGAATAATACCTGATTGCTGTGGCCACATTTCTTCTTCCTGCAGTTTACTGCTCTGGGATGCAGACGGGCATAGCACCTGCAGAAACGATTTAAATCGTTCAGTTAACAGAGGATGGAAACTGTAGACAGAATTGAGAAAAGAAAAGTAGAACAATTCTAGCGTATGGACATTGTACCACTCATGAAAATCAACTGCAAAGAATGATTAAATCAGCTGATAAAGTTGAAGAATGGAGGGAGCGTTATTCTAGGGACCTTGTATATCCTGATGGGCATTATTTGCTCAAGAGGTTAAGTTAGAAGTCCCATTTTTTATAATGGAAGCAAGAAGATAGAAGAAGAAGAAGAAGGAAGGACTGACTTGCGACAGATGGTTTTGTCTTGGTTGTATTTACGAGCCAAAGCCATCAGGGAAGGCTCGATGATTCCTCCTCGAAGCCTCAGAACAAGGTGAAGAGTGGATTCTTTTTGGATGTTGTAATCGGCTAGGGTTCGGCCATCTTCGAGCTGCTTGCCGGCGAAGATGAGACGCTGCTGGTCCGGGGGAATGCCTTCCTTGTCTTGGATCTTGGCCTTGACATTGTCGATGGTGTCGCTACTCTCGACCTCGAGAGTAATGGTCTTCCCGGTTAGCGTTTTCACGAAAATCTGCATCTTCGTTTTCAACAAAGGAATACGGCTTGTCAGAGCTGTGCGTGGTAAGAGTGCACCATTTCTAGGGTTTATGGAAATGATCAAACCCTTGGGCTCATGGTCCACTTCATGCTGGGCCGTTGTCCATCTTACTCTTAATAATTCACTCTACTTAGTTCAAACAAGTTGTTTGTACATCTACTATAATCAATATCAATATATATTATAAAAGCCGACCGTTTTCGAGCCACCACGTTGATTCTGGCCCCACTGCATATTTAATAAAAATAGCTTTTATTTATGGTATTTCAATTAATCCAATTATATTTCTTATTATCTATTTATGTAAAAGATATTATCAAATTTTCAAATTTTGGTAAGATATTCTATCTTTTTAATATATCACTTATCTTTTCTAAAGTTGATTTTTGACCCACCTTATTTTTGATAAAAAAAAATAGTTTGTATTTGTGGTATTTCAATTAATTTGATATGATATTATTATGCTTATCTTTCCTCGAATAGCACCTTATTTTGCCGTGCATTACACATTGATAATGATATTCTACGGAATATGCTTAATTAAACAATCATAATATGCCTCATAATTTATTATGATGTACAGATAAATAGGAGATTATTAATATTAATGGTTGACATAATAATGTATTTTTAGTCATAAAGCTATTATTTGATAGAATATGTTACCCTATTATTATATTATTGAATAGAATATGTAACTTGAATATTTTTTGTCGTATACGAGCTTTTATTTATGTTATTTCAATTAATCCAAATATATTTCTTATTATCCATTTATGTAAAAGATATGATCAAATTTTCAAATTTTGGTAAGATAATCTATCTTTTTAATATATCACTTATCTTTTCTAAAGTTGATTTTGGACCCACCTTATTTTTTGTCATAAAATATTTTTTTATTTGTGGTATTTCAATTAATTTGATAAAATTATATTATCTATTTATGTAAAATATATATTCAAATTTTCGAAGTTTGGTAAGATATTCTATCTTTTTTAATATCACTTAATTGAAAACATGATTCAAATATATATCTTGAATTTTCGAAATATAATTACTACGAACTAATTATATTTGATTTACTTCATTAAATTTAGAATTTCTAAGATAAAATTTTAAATTATTTTTTAATAGAAAGACTAATTTTGTTACTTTATTATTTGATTTAATTGAATAAATTTAGCATTTTAAGCTTAAGTTAATTATTTTCTATATTTACATGATCTAATATATTTTTGTACCCATTATATTTTTTTTCTATCTTGATAAAAAAAATCATTTTTTAGCCAAATAATAATTTCTCTTTATATCTTGATAACGTACATCCTTTCATAGTTTTTACTCATTTACAAAATAATCCCACAACTTTCCTCAAATTATATAAACGCCCCTTATTTTCTTAATACAAACATACAAGTGGTCGTTTTTTAACCACACATTAATTTTGAACCTACCTCATATATAAAAAAAACGTAATTTTATTATTCACATTATATAGGCTTTTCTAATTGAATTTCTTCTTATCTATTTATAAGAAAAAACTTTTGTCAATTATTAATTCTAAAAGCATTACAGGGAAAAATCTTTCACAAACAAATTAAGAAAAATCTATGAATATTAGATTCAACTTATTTCTTTAATACAAATAAATTTGTGGTTTTTGACAATTTCTATTAAAATTTTATAAATTTTTTTATCAATTTATCAGTTGATGAATTTTTTAAATTATATTTAAATTTATGATAGTCGTTATTAATATATGATAAAAGTTGTAAGGAAAATATTAATTTATATTCTTATAATTAGGTTTTTATAAAAATATACAAATGAGTGAAAAAAAATTATGTCTTATATATTTTTGGGTTATATGAACTTCAAAAACAATATCACTTTTTTAAAAAAGATAAAAACATGTTTATATAATATAACTTATATAACATTTTCCATATAAATATATAATTATATTTTATTATTTTTAAGTAAAATAGTCGTGCATGGCACGACAGGTTAAGCTAGTTACAGTATAAAGCGGAACCCAAGTCTTTGTTAAAATTTGCGCCACATCATCAACCATGAATAAAATATTGATTTTATTTTTTGCATTGATTTTCAAAAAATAACTTATATATCTTCTTGATATCTTATCCAATTTCCTTATGTATACTTACTATCTTACTCAATTATATATCCTTATACAAATAAGGAAATTGAAGTGATTTTCTTTTATATTCCTTACAATTTTTTTCTTATTATTAGTATACATTTTTGTCATTATTGAATCTTGAAGAATAGTGAAAAACTTTCACATGTGTCAATAGTATATTCATTAATAATATAAATTTTAATAGAACTATTTTAGAATTAAAGTTGTATGAATAAAAGTACATATATAGGTCAATAGGTTCGGACTTTGGTCTATCGAATTTGGATTATAAGTTCTCGAGTTAAAAGCATATTTGTATCAAAATTCGATCTCAAATCGATTAATTCGGTTTTATATTTACATTACCCGTACATGGTACGGGGTTTGTACTAGTTGTAATTGAAAATACATGTACAAGTGTTGCGTTTTGCTATCGATACATCCATCGATTTAGTGTAGTACTTATATGAGTACTGGTATTGGTTCTCGTGCCTTAAAAGTACGATTTTGATTTAACAAAACATTTATTTTAGTTTTACATAAAATTATTCAAAAAAATAGTTTGATATAAAATCTTATATTATTTAATATTTATTTATTTCTTATGATATTTTTTTTAATAATACATTATTTTATTTATAATATATTCTTTTAATCAAATAAAAATTTATAGGTTACCTTATAGATATAAGAAAACTTTATAGAATAATATTTCAATGATATATATTCCTTCCTATTTAACATACATGTGGGTCTACAATCAATTTTTAACCAATTAAATTATTTTAATAAAGATAGATGATGTGGTCCAACGAGGAGTTGACACGTGTCGTGATAATTAATATTTTTAATCTCTGTTTTAGTATATAGTTACGATGAATTTGCTTTTATATAACTAGCGTTTTGGATGGGCATGTTTGCTCAATCAAAAAGGAATGGCGGGCATTCTCTGACAAGTGTTGAAACTAATGTCAATGATGGTCGTGAATTCTCTTCTGCAAAGCATTGCCGGATGGAATCACTCATGAAACAATGGTGAGATAATTTCTTCCTTGGCAAGCAATAGTACGTAAGCAGTCTACCCTTAACTTTATTCTTTGTTGCATTCGAAGCTCACCATTTTCCTTCTTTTGCCATCTTTAAACTTCTCTTATCGTGGCTAATTTTGAGATAGCCTCCAAGTATTGGAAGAAGACACATCAATCGTTGGATAAGATGTGTGATGGACATGTTAGTATCACTCGTAGGGTAACTTTATAAGCTTTGAAGATTTAATTATGAAGTTGTGTACTCTACAACTTCAACCGCCATTTGACCACTCCCCCACTTTCTCTCTTTTTTTCTTTTTCTTTCTTTCTCCTAATATATGTTGTGGGTAGAAATGAGCAACATGTATTGAACAATGAGAATGAACAAACCAAATACGAATGATGGAAAACGTACGAGAAAATTGATAACTCATTTGTATTTCTGATAATTGAAAAACGGGAAAATTGATAACTCATTTGTATTTTTGATAATTGGAAAACAGAAGTACAAGATATTGTTCAATGGAAACAACCCTCCCAGAGAAGCTCAAGACAAAATGCCCGATAACACACCAAATCTCTGGATACCTCCCCACTACAAACAAAACCACCTATATAAAGCATTACTCACTAGCTGGTGACCCACCTTAACAAAAATTTGACACCTTCTCTCAACCAAGAAAAAGATCCTTCTAACCTTTTCCCAACAAACTCTAGGCTTTGTTTGGCTTGTAATCCTTCTTTCTGGTGTACACTATATAGCCTCCCACTTTCTTACAACATGTCACTGAAATTGATTCTGCAAGAGCAGCAACAAAACAAGATGTTGTCAAAAATAGTGATGATATTGTCAGGGGCAGATTAGGCTTTGCTCTAGCCCACCCTAAATCCTAAATCCTAAATATAATAATAGTAGTAAGAATTAAATGCATAAATTAAATATAGCACAAGTTGCAATTGTGACCTTATGTATGCAAACATGATGATCTTGGTTCAAATCTCAATATCAGCATTGTTTTTTTTTTCCTACATACAAATGCTAGTTTTACCTCCTTTTCCCAACTTTTTTTTAATCAATTACAATTTTTAGCCTATCCAGAAAAAAAAAATCTTGGGTCCGTCCCAGGATATCGTGTAACACTTGGAATGTAAGATCTCTGATAGTAAACTTGCAGGGTAGTTGTTAAGTGAGATTATCAATCCAAGTTTCTAAATTTTATTTATGCACGTTTGTTGGTCAGTTAAGTGAGATTATCAGTCCAAGTTTCTAAATTTTATTTATGCACGTTTGTTGGTCAGTTAAGTGAGATTATCAGTCCAAGTTTCTAAATTTTATTTATGCACGTTTGTTGGTCAGTTAAGTGAGATTATCAGTCCAAGTTTCTAAATTTTATTTATGCACGTTTGTCAGACCAACAGCCAAGAGAATAGATGTGGACTCTTATATATTGTAAAAACTCAATGTGAGATAATGAGCAAGCAATAGTACGTAAGTAGTTACCCTTAACTTTATTCTTTGTTGCATTTGAAGCTCACCATTTTTCTTATTTTGCCATCTTTAAACTTCTCTTAGCGTGGGTAATACATGTTGCTTAACAACATGTCACTGAATATATATATAAATATATTCAAGATTCATATATATATATATATATATATATATATATTCAAGATTGTGAATCTTTTGATATTTAAACAAAAGCGGTACCTCAGATTATTTTAAAATCCAATATATATACATGTATGCTTTCTGCTTCTAAAAGAACCATTCTTAGCTAGGGACTATCTTAAGCTTGTAGCAAATCTTAGAGGTCAACGACAAAAGATGCAGCAGATTTTGAGTGAGAATAAGCAAGCATACTGTGTATCTTTGCTGGAAGGGCTCCTCTTCTTCCTTCTCAATACATGAAGCTTGACTAGGATGATCTTCGCAAAAGCCATCAAAGAATAATCCTATTAGTAGAGGGGTCTAATAGTATATATTTAAATAGAGGGGTCTGTTTGTAAAAAACGTTAAAGTATAGGGATTCATTAATGTATTAAGCCATTATATAGGTAGATTTTTTGGACAATTTATTTTTATCAATTTATATATCCCATTTCTTTCTATGTAATGTTTTTTTCTTTTTTTTCTTTTTTTTTGGTTTTTGTAGACGTTGTTGGTGAGTTGATTGAATTCACTGATATCAAGACATACGAGAAAGAAAAGAGAATATCCAAATTTTTCTTTACTAATTTTAATGATATAGTCTCATAATCATATCTAGGTAAATGTTTTCTATCAATTATTAATTCTTAAAACATTACATGAAATATTAATAATCCAACTTCATTCTTTAAATAAAAATAAATTTATGATCTCCTACATTTTCTATCAAATTATGATATCAACTTATCAAATTATCAATTGAAAACATGATAACTTTTACTTTTTATATTTTAATTTATATTCAATTGTAAAATAATAAACTTTTAAAAAAAAATTATATAAAGTTCGATGGAAGCCTACATATTTAAAGGTTGGTAGGTGGTAGAGGTGTCAAATGGGTCGGGTGGATCCGAGTTCAGTCTTTTCGTGTTCGGGTCAATTGAGTTACATGTCAAGTCAGGTCGGGTCTTGACAGGTTATTGTGTGTGTTCGGGTTGATCTAACAAGTCAAAAGCTTGAAAATGATTATTAAAATAATATTATGATTAAATAATAATATTTAATAATAAGATATTATTTTAAATAGAATTCTTTAATAATATTTTATTTATAATAAAATATATTATAATATTTAAATAAAAATAATAATTCTACATATATAATAACAATCTGGTCGGTCGGGTCGGCTTCGGATTAATCGGCTTCGGTTTTTCTCTTGCTCAATACTATTCGAGTCGGGTTTTAATCCTAAAATTTTCGATCGGTTCGTATCGGGTCAGGTTTTGACTGCTATGGTTTTTTGAAAAAAAGAATTATTCCGGTCGGGTTTATATATGACGATTCCTTTTCCGCCGATCGACCTCCACCTTGAGGGTTCTGTCGAAATGGCAAGAAGAGGTAGAGAAGTAAGGGCCTCCTGGCTTAGAGAAGACGACTCCCGAGACATCAAAATCTCCGAGGCTTTCGCTTCTGTAAATCAGAAGGTTCATCTCTCCGGCGTTATTGTCGAGAAGAGCCCCCGTAAACGTACCAACGGAACAGGTACACTTTCACGACTATTTTGTTTGTTGTATAAAATTTGATCGAAGAGCAGACCGTTAATACTAGGGGTTCGGTTTGGCAGTGAAGTGATGATGGCTAGGCTCAGAATCCTTGGATTTAGGTTTAGGATTCAAAGTGTACTGACTTTGCTCTGCCTCCAGTAATGGCGTGCAAACAGCATACTCATATTATGCTGTTTGGCTGGAAAAAGATTTGAACTTTGCTACTTCTACATACATCTCCGCTCAAACCTAGGCCGATAGTTGGAAATTGGCAGTATTTTTTGTCCCATCATGTTGGCCTTACACCTCATGACGCCTTGGAGGCAACGATATTGACCCTTGTCTGTGCATGTTTTTGTTTTTCTTCCACATCTACTTGGGAGCTAATTTGTGCCTTTTCTCTATACGTGTTGTCTCCCTGATCAATCGCTGTATTTTTGTGAGGCTCTTTTTTAATTTTATTTTCCTGCAGATTACCACTGCTCAGTCAGAATTGTTGATGCATCTCAACATGACTGCGGAATTCTAGTTAACTTTTTTGCGGAGGCGATACATAATCTTCCCCAGATTGAGAGTATAGGAGATATAATTAAGCTCTCTCGTGTTGAGGTAGACGGTTTCTTTTTTGTCTCTTGCCTGCTTATAACTTATCCTTACTTTTCTCAATCTACATTTATTTGCTTTTTCCACGTGCCATAATATGATTCTAAGCTCGAATAGGTTAAAAGAGTGTATGGTTCACTGAGACTGTAGAACTTGATGACAAATGACAGTGGATCCGAAAGTCCATGAAGCATGGATCCAAAGCGGATTCCTCACTCTGGTCACCCCAACCAGGAAAAGTTCTTCATAAATGATAATATTTTAATAGCGCCAATTTATCTTGCCATGATATATAAGATTGGACTATATGCAGAAAATATGCATAATTAGAGCAACATTATGCAATGAACTTTATATTCATAAGTACGAATGAGAACTTATTCTTAAGGCGTTTCGTTACTAGTTGCAGTCTGGTTGTTATTTTTGCATCTCTAAGTGTTTTTGCAACCAATATCAAACACATTGCTAGAACCAAAAAACTTCTGTAGCAATATATAGAGGCTTGAAGGAGGTTTAAATGTAAATGCATCTATACGTTCAACACAGAGAGAGAGCTGTGTGGTAACTGGTAAACCATTGTCTATGAAAAAGGTACCTCATAGAAAAAGGTGTAATGACAGTTCGACAATCCATTTATGTATTTTATGAATCCTCCTTAGCATTTCCAGGCTGGAGTTTCTTTTTGGGATTTCTCAGGGCATGCCAAGTTTGTGGCATCAACCTGTATCAATGAAATAAAAATTGAAGCAACAACCGTAGAGAGAGATATGAAACACAACTGACTGACCAGCCAATCTGATCTTATCAAGGCAGTAGGATTTGTCCTAGACTTACATGCTTCAATGACTAAGCGGGAGTGATACCCGAACTTACTTTCTCAATGCTGCTAATATTGAAAATGTAAACTAATATAACTTATAGTAATTTTCTTGTTCTTATCAGATCAAACCCTATCATGAGAAGATTAATGTTGTTTTCTCCAAAAGAAATTCTTCATTTGCCCTTTATGAGGGGAAACACGGTCAAAGCTTTGCACCATACCATTGTTCTCTAAATTATCATACACGAGAAGAGGATAAACAAGTTGTTGCTGACCTAAGGAATTGGATAGACAATTCTAAGCTTGCTGCAGGTATGACATTTTCACATTTTTAATCAAAACCTCTCATGAAGCATATACCAACACGCGTGAATGTGCACAGACGTTGGCTTCTTTTTCTATTCGTTGTGTTTTTGTTGTTTATTTAAGATTATTGTTGATGGCTTTTGTTGGCAATTAGCATTCTTCTAGCCATTCATTTGTACTTCCATGCCATTTTTTTACTGTTGGAATTACTTTTCTCCCGTGACTATATAACTAGATGGCTTGTCAGAGTGTTGGCATGGCTGCTAAAGAAATCTGGAAACTATTTTAATTGAATTGGTAAGGAAAGAGACATTAGAGGAGGAGCTTTCCTAAATCAAAACATAATAGGGAGAGGAGATTTGACAATTGGCTGGGTTATTTTTTGGGGGAACTTTTATATTTGGTACTTCCTCCTACACGAGTCTAAATCTGCATTTGGTGTAAATTATAGATGATTTGGAGGCTTAGAATCATTGTCATCTGCGGGTGTATCTGGCTTTAGAAATATCCTACTACTATAAGTTAACTTCATAACCTATTAGATTAGGCATGTTTTGTGACAGGGTGTGTGGTTTCATATTGCTGAGCTTTTTTTGTCATTTCTTGCATTTGGCTATTGTGTAACAATACTTTATCATCTCGTGATCTACTTTTTCGATTGAGTATATGCTTCATTTTGAAAGTAATTTTGCTTTTTTTTTTTTTAGTATCAAACAAATTCATGCTGAGAGAGATTAGCAAAGGAGAACAATTTGATCTGGTTTGTAAGGTACCTTAGTCTGATACTTAGATGCTGTACCAGTTTTTTGTTTTGAAAGTTTCAGTAATACAGCTGAGGTTAGTTATGTAATGCTATATCTTAATGTGGCTAATAGTTGCCTTGTTCCTTTGGAAGATTCTCCACATATGTGAAGTTAATCAAGATGAATTGATGTTGTTTGTTTGGGATGGAACAGATGTACCTCCGTGTATTGTTCAAGAAAAGTAAGGATTTCCTACTCTTTGGTGATGCAGAATTTTATTTCTCGTTAATGGAATTGGAAGCTTTGCAGATCATCTGCCTCGTAAAGAACAATAATTTAGTCCACAAATATATATATGAGACATCTTTGTGCTAAGAATGTACATATTGATATATAACTTTCGTGCCTTGAACATTTAGGCATCTAGCAGCTCATGCCTCATGCGGTTCACTTGATTCTGTTTACTGTGATAGCCATCCTTCCAAGTGACACATGAAATTCCGACTGACATGGTGGTACTGATATTGACATTAAAATATATTTAGTCTAAATATGATTAATATGGCTGAAATATAGTCGACCAAAAAGAAAATGACTGAAATATAATCAAATTTGTTTTGCTTTTTTATGTTCTCAACTTCTCATCTATCAGCGTGGAATGCTGTATCTGTTTGCATTCTTCATCTTTGGTGTGCGATAATAATAGACTAGCCCCTGAGGTGATTACTGAACCATGTGTACTCGCTCTACTTTTCATGTTCTTTTCAGGCTTGATAACGAAATAGAAAGCCCACTTCCTTTACAGCTAGAGGATGAGAGATTGTCAAGGGATACTTCATCCAAATTTCCAACTGTAGGGACTGTCTTACGAGTAAAAGTTGAGCAAAGAAAAGGGAACCTGGATTCTTCCTCTTTGATTGTTGGTAGATGGGTAAATCTTATCAATCTATCTGTTGATGTGCATGCTGGTTTATGGTATGGTATCTTTGCTCCATGCGCAAGAATTAGATACGTCTCAGATGAAGACCGCCTTGTATTGAAGTGCCTAAGGTCTGTGTGTTATTTATTTATTTTTATCCCTCTTGATTTAGTTGCATATGGTGTACCAGGAGTTACTGGGCTACTGTTGTTGCGGGTGTCAGTTGCATGTCTTTTAGGATTGCTTAGTGGCAAGCATGTATGTTAAACTGAAAGACTACTAACAATGGTTTAACGTAGTGGTTAAGATTTAGGTTAGACTACTACAGTTTTCATGTTCCTATCCCCATGAGTGTAATACTACTATCTCCCTCTTCGAACTCCAATAATGCTACCATCTGGTGTACGGTTTTTGAATACTGTAAGTGGTGCTAAACTTCCGTTTTCATTAGTGACTTTAAGGAGCGTTTTTTGTCTCACTGGGATCGGATGCCTTTTACATGCTTTCCTTGGCCTCCACATCTTACAGGTACTAAGAGTATGCCAACATTTTACAGTGCACTGAAGTTGTAGATTATGTTCAAACTAGTCTACTCATACCTTCTTGATCTTAACCTCTCAGCAATTACTTACTTACTTCTATTGGCACCAATGTCAGAACTAATTGTACAACTTATATTTCAGAGACTGAAAAAGAAGAGGTTGCCTTAGTAACATTAATGGATATTATAAACTATTCTCAGGTATGATATCCCCCCATTTTTGTAATGAAAATGCATGCATGGAGTATGTTGTGGAATTGAGATGTCTGCCTTTTCTGATATGTTGTTTGCTATGGGTGGATATGATTGCTGATAAAAATCTTTTTTTGATCTGAATTGCTGATAAAAATCTTGACAAGTTTAAGGATAATGTATCTTTGGTCAATTAACTAAAGAGAGAATTCATGAACCTTAAAAGTTTTTCCTGTCCTTGCAAACTTGGTCTGCTATGATTTGTTTTTCTTGAAAGAAAGGAAATTGTTATAACAATAAACTATTAGCGCCAAGTATAGAATACTCTGGGTTTTCTTTTTGTTGCCTTTCTGTTTCATATATTCTGTGTAACTTTTGGATATATAGCACCTTTCTGAGCCTCTGACCAACTATAAGGATGTAGTACCTGCAAACTGATGTTTCGTTTGTTTCCAAGTGCTCTATTCTATCTAGACTTTTCTTCCCAAACTTTCTGAATGATTAATAAGCAATTATCAGTATGCGTGGCGATATTCTACAGTGTATCTTTGGTGATTGTCTGGGGATAGAGGTGGTGGGTGTTGAGCCAGTGTGTTGCCTATTTTAAACTAGTGATGGTTTAGATAGGTCTCATTTTTATCAGAGCTGTGAAAATTATGGGATTTGATTCATGAAATGTGCTTCTTTTGCTTGCATATATTTGACGTTGTTTATATTAACATATTTAACCTTTCATTTGCAGTACTTGAGTAATCATTATCATCATGATGGCTGTCTTTTTCTTGACTCCCTGTGCTGTTATTCCCTAGAGAAACCTTTTACAGATGATATTTGTTTTACACTAGTTTGGCGTGAATCTCATGACTATATGTTTTATACTAAGAAGCATCATGTTTCGTTATATACGTCAGCAAGATAACTCTCAACTTTCAACTAAGAAGTCTAATGTTTTATGTTGTAGGTTACAGCTAAATTCAAGTGTGTAGTACGGGTAGTGGCAATGCTACCTTGGGATCCCAAGAATTTCCGTTCTCCAAAAGGGACCTACAGGATTCGTCTTACGCTAGAGGATCCTACTGCAAGAATCCATGCATATCTATACCATGAAGATGCAGTATGTGTGCTATCTCTCCAATTTTCTAATGCCATTAAAGTGTCTATAACAGTTAAGCCCCCTTGATATTGGTTATTATTAAATGATGTTGGATGGGCAGGAAATGTTCTTTGTCGGATACCCTGGCATCGAAGAACTGACCCGGAAAAGGAACAAGTTTTTAGGTATTGAGAGCGAAGCAGGTGAAGATGGTCCTAGAAGTCCTCCATGGATGCTGTGTGGGATCAAATCCTATTATCTTGACAAAAATAAACAATGGGAGACCAGGACTTTCAGGGTCTTCGGGACCGTGCTGATATGAATTTGTTTTTTTTTAAATTTCGTTTGGTACCCCCGAGTTTTGTACTTTTCCGGATGGTGCCCTCGAAAAAAACTTATTCTGAAATATACCCCTGAGCTTTTGCTTTAGTTCGGTCCATGCCCAATTTAGTTTCTCCGTGTCCAAATCCGTTTGGTACCTTCTTCACTCGGCGGATTCAACGCAATCCTTGCCGGCGTCCGATCTCCTCCCTCTGCACCTCTTAACGTCACTTTCCGGCGTGGATCTAGTGTTCCACAGTTTGCAATTACTCCGTATTGCCAATTTCTCTTCTTGGTTCGCTCTCGAATTTTGTAATTTTGCTAGGGTTGTAATTTTGTTGGCCAGAATCAACGTGGTGACTCGAAAACGGTCGGCTTTAATAATATATATTGATTTTCTTTTCCAGCTCAAATAGATAATAACAACTTTATATCTTTTATTTTTCTTAATTATTTATTCCTTAATTTTATCTTTAAAACCATACTATCTATCTTTAATTTTATTTTTCCTTAAATAATTCTACTAGGTAATTAAGTATAACCAAACCCTTTTTTTTATCAAATCATGTGAAATTTAATATATGAGAATTAACTTAATGTGATTTAACTTCCTATGAATTTTAATTCCTACGTTTAACCAAATGATCACTTTGTTTTCTTTTTTACTTTATCTAACATCATTCATTAATCTTTAGCTTAGTTCTACGTTTTTACAGTTTAAGTTACAATTAATTTTTAATGTATTATGTTCAACTATGACTTTTGTTAATTAGTGTATACTTGTAATATCTTGATCGTAATATTACTTAGTTCTACTTTTGTTAACAACTCTATATTATTTTTCTTAATTATGTAATTCCTCAATTAAATCTTTAAAGTCATAGTATCTATCTATAATTTTATTTTCCTTAAATAATTTTATCTTTAATTGTTTTGTATAAAAGATACCCAATGTATTATTATAATCACGTGCCATATAAAATCACGTACAAATACAACTAATATTGCCCGTTGATATAAAATCATGTACCATATATTATAATAAAAAAATATCATGTTTAGCTATTTTTATGTGTTCAATTGGAATTGGGTTTGCCTTGATTAATATTGGATATTTCTTGTATTTGTTGAATTAGTCCGTATACATTTTGATCAAATTGTTTTGTAAGCACTCAAATCCATTTGTTTCTCATATGTACAACCTTATACTTAAGTAGTTGAAGACCCGTACAATGTACGGGTAACAATTATTTTTTTGCATGCTCATATAAATTATTTGAGGGTTATTTTAATAATTAAAAGAAATAAATTATATGAGATGTGTGTAAAAGATAATTTTTCATTCTCATATCTCATATTTCTAACGTGTACATTAAAAGATATAAATTATATGAGATGTGTCAACGATAACTTTTCATGATATTTTAATTGGATAAGATTTTAACTGGTTAATAATTTTTCATTCTTGGTAAGAAATTGATCTCTTGATCCTGAAAAATATATATAGAGAGTCTAGCTAACATAATTTTTCATTTTTCATTTTGATATGTGATCCAATTATAGTGCATAATCCTGTTAATTTTTGGATAATGATTTTATTTTATTAATACTTGCTAAAATAAAAACATTATTTTATTCAGCCTAGATTACATAGTGTAAATAGTCTTTTTTATTCAACATCGATGAGGAGGTGCAATTTTTAACATTATATTAAATTAAACCATTAGGTATAGATACTCATACTATTTAATTTACTAAGATATTATCTTAATAAAACCATTAGGTATTGTTTGTTATTAAATCAATAAAAAATATTATTGAGATATTAGAATAATTTTGTTAAGAAATGATTGGGTGTAAATATACTATCAAAGATCGTAATTTATAAAAATATCAGAAATTTGTTATTTCTTTTACTTAAATAAACATATAGATATTATATAACGGCAGAATACATGTTTAGACCCCTCAACTTGGAACTTTTATGCAAATAGACCCTCCAACTTTGAACATTACCTACCAAACCCCCAAACTTAACATTTTTTTTCCTATTGAGCCCCTTTTACTGACCTGACGGGGCGCGTGCAAGTCACTCCTCCAACTGGCTGTGAAGGTTCCCCAAAATTACTTACATGGAAAAAAAAATGTCATGTGGAGTCCCAAACCCTATCTTCTTCTTCATCTTCTTCCTATTCGCAATCCCCCCATTTTCAGATCTGGGATGTCACGTGGCTGCTGAGTGGAATGAAAATGGCCCCGGTCAGCGCGTGTTATTCACACTATGAAAAAAAAGAGTTCATTTGCAAAAAAAGGCTCAAAGGCAAAAAAAAGTAAATTTTAGGGGTTCAATAGAAAATATTCAAATTTGGGGGGTCCATTTGCAAAAAAGTGACAAATTGGAGGGTCTACAGATGTATTCTGCCATTATATAACTAATACTCCGTAATACATATAGATACTCATAAACGTAAATAGATATTATGTCTATATCTCATTTTCAAATAACATATAGACTAATTTTACAAATAATTTTAGCTGATAACAATAAATGTGATAATAAAAATGAAGTTTTTAAATATAAGGTATATCAAGTTAAATTTTTATAATAAGGTTTTAGAAAGAAAGAAAATGTAATCAACTATAAATGTTGTCTTCTATGTATTTTTTGAGTTTTATAAATTTCAAAAACAACGTCGAACTTATATTATATTTTTCCATATCAATATTTTATTATAAAATGCCCAACTGAAGTTTAATATTTTAAAGTCAAATTGTCGTGACGCGACAGGTAAAACTAGTAATATATTAACTGCTAAATATGCTCTAATAATATAAGAATAATTAACAGATTCAAAGGTGGTATTGCATTGTGTTTCCCTCGATCCTGAATCCTGCTAGGGTTTTAGTAACAAACCTCTCAGAGCGAAACCGCGAAACCCCCCACCGGAAGAACCCTGTTAAGATGATCGTGCCATTGGATTCGTGGTCAGCCCTCACCCAGCATCGCCGAATTCAGCAAGGGGACCTCGTCATCGTCTACGAACGTGACGACCGCATGAAACCCGTCAAGGTTACTCCGGGATCCACTCACCAGAACAGGTTCGGGTCATTCAATCACTCGGATTGGATCGGGAAACCGTTCGGATCCAAGGTGTTCAGTAACCAGGGCAAGTTCGTCTACTTGCTGTTTCCGACCCCAGAGCTGTGGACTCTGGTGCTCAGCCACCGGACTCAGATCCTCTACCTTGCCGACATCAGCTTCGTAGTCATGTACTTGGAGGTTGTGCCCGTTCCGTTGCTCTGGAGTCGGGTACGGGTAGCGGGTCCTTGAGTACTTCGCTCGCCCGAGCTGTCGCTCCCAATGGCCACGTCTATAGCTTCGATTTTCATGAGGAGAGGGCGGTTTCTGCTCGGTAAGTGTCCTAATCTTAGTTTTTGTCAGAGGCTGAAGCATATACGATACTTGAAATTGAAGCTGCCTAATATAATATTGTAGGTGCGTTTATTTGTTCTTGTATAATCACTAATGCCAACACATACAGCTGTGTACTGATCTATTTATCTTCTTCTATATATGATGAATAAGATTGAAGAGGAGTTCTCCTCTTCTTTTGATGGTAGATTACAAGTTACTCAGACTGTTCAATCCTGAATGGCAGCATGATTGGGTACTTGACTTTTGTTTTCCATTTCATAAATATTGAGAGTGACAGAGAGTTGATAGCTCTCACATTATTGGTTTAGAGGCAATTTCTTACAACCATATGCTCTTACCTTTTATTTCTTCACTTACTTAATATTATTCTTTCTTTGTTTTTGTGGCAACAGAGAGGATTTTGAGAAGACTGCTGTAAATAGCTTAATTACAGTAGGAGTTAGGGACATTCAGGGTGAGGGGTTTCCCGATGAGTTTGTAGGGCGTGCAGATGCAGTGTTTCTCGATTTGCCAGGGCCATGGCTGGCAATCCCGTCTGCTGCCAAAATGTTGAAGCCTGATGGGGTTATATGCTCCTTCTCCCCATGCATTGAACAAGTATCACGTTCTTGTGAGACTCTCGGCATTGACTTCACTGGTATTGCTTTTCAGGTTCTTCTTATTACAACTTTTCTGATCTGCAATCTAATAATCTGTACGTCATTGTTTTATATTTTCTTTTCTTTTCTGTAGATATAAAGACATTTGAGGTTCTCCTTCGCACATACGAAGTGGAAGAAATCAGAACGGAATCCTCCCTAAGTGGATCTGCTGTTGGGACTTCCTATTTTCGCCCGTGCAAGAAGAGACAACGATCTGGGGACAAAAGCAATCCTGCAGAGGCCTCCACAATCATGGCAAAGCCGTCTGCTGAAGCAAGGGGCCACACCGGCTATCTGACTTTTGCGAGACTCAAAGCACTAATATAAGGTGACCATTGAAGTTTTATGCTTTTTTGTCTGGCTCATCTTGTTCTTAGCCAGGACTGTTTTTGAGAGCCACATTAGTTGAGAACCTTACTCACCTCACAGAAAAATGAGGGTTGCAAATTTTTGAGAGAGCCACATTAGATGACATTTGAAGGAAGTTGCAAGTCAATTCATTGATTCTTATGACAAAGGACCTGTTTTGATCTTTGATTTTGGTTTGCAAATTTCTGAGCTGGACGTCATATGCCTCATATAGCATGTGTATGTTCCTTGTAGACTAGTTGTAGTAGACATTGTTATCTACAGCTGTTTCTAAATCTCATTTCAGATCACTTTTACTATTGTTTGCAATTTCAGCCGGAATAATTTGTGTATCCTGCTGTAATAGGTCTCGGATATGTGTGAAACATTTGCCTTTGGAGGCCAAGGAAGACAAACTCCGTGCTGATATGAATGAATCTAATGAAGATACAATGTAGGGCATGTAAATTACTTTTTGGACTTTTTTGTGCATAACTGACACCAGACATGAGACTATGGAATCCTTCATTCTCTGGGGCCATGCATATTTAGTACTCCGTAGTAGCTTTTGTAATACTGTAGTAGATATGGATGGATGGATGGATGGGGTAGCAGTCCAGTGTATCTGTTTCTCTGCTTTTTTATTGTACATGTTTAGGATGTGGCCTGTTTGAACGTTAGCTTTGCTGTGGTATTATACCTTTCCTTTGTGGTCGGTGTAATGAATTCCTGATGTTCATTTTAAATCATCAAAGAATCACCACAAGAGAAATTTAATCCTAGCGTCCGAACCGTTCCTGTTGCTGTGGTATAAGCCTAGCAGCTATATGGTTTGATTGATTTCTCATTATCCATGTAAGAATAGAAAAGACTCACGAGTAATCTTGAACAGCCTTTTCTACCAACCACCCATCTTGACGTCTGAACGCATACGGAGTTGGATTAAGTGCGGTGAAAGCAACAATATATCCATCACAGCAACAATATATCCATTGGTGAATTGAATTCGATAGAATTACTACTACCAAGTCTCCGGCCATTAAAGTCACACGGCACCTTGAACAGTATAATAGAGACCAAGGGTAATAGGGTGTCTAATACCAAACCCAGCTTATGTTATGACCACAGTAGCACTAGGGGAGTTGGCTTTTGTTATCTCCTGAACCTTGGACAAACTCACGGCGCTCATCGGAGGTAGCCGTGATCACTGGCATCCAAATATTAGCTGTGCTGCTCAAAAGAGACTTCACCTGTGGGTCCGTTGTCACAGCACACGAGATTGCTTCGTCTACCTCCTCCAATTTTGTTGACAATCTGTCCAACTCTCCTGCTATTTCCATCTGGCCGGGAATTCAAAAGCACATTCAACAACCTCTTCGTTCCATTTCCCATGAACATATGTATATATCAATCAATGTAGGACACATATGTAAACACGCAAGTTTAGATTAAAATGACCTCATCAAGCTGCCTGGATGGCAGTGGGGGTACTTTTGTAACCTCTACCCGAAGAGCTTCAATTTTGGCCCTCAAGTCAACTTCTTCCTCGTTTGTCATTGATTCCACCTGTTCCACAAACATTAAGTGCAAATACTCGTACCATAAAACATGCCATTTGTTAGAAAATCAACCTGTACCCTTCCTCTGGGAATGGAGGAATTTTGCAATTTCAGCATATTCTATATAGGAGTATTAAAAAAATGGGGAGGCAATATTGCTGTTGGATGCTATCTGCATCATGCAAAAGAAGTTCAATACTTTTGCTGCTGAAACCTAAATCCATATTCTCAAAATGCACCTACGGTATAAAGTGAGCCCCTGAGCTCGAATTGGGTCTGATAGAAGAAGGTATCGAAAATATACAAGGTATATTGAGATTTTAGAATTAGATGAGACAAAATTGTGTGTATGTCAGGCAACCAAGGAAATGGATATGGGGAGGGCCAGTGTAGATTCAAATACAGTAGCTAATTTGTTAGTGCAGGAGGGAAACAATAGCGACCTCGTTAACAAGACTTGACAGCAGGTCGAACAGCTGCTCATTTGCTCTACCAGTCCCCACAGACATCTCACTCCTTTTTCTGCAGGCACAGCCAGCTGCTAATTTATATACGGACTGTATACATATGAAAGAAATCTATAGTTAGTTGCAGGCGTAGTAGACTAGATAGTACTCAAGACATCAGATGCTATACAAAACGGCAGGTTATCAGATCCGTCCCGCCTTCTATGCAGATGTCGCATCATATAATAATCCTATTGTATTTGTATAGAGAGAGAGATCTACTGTAAATGTTTTGACTGACATATAATCCAGTAAGTGATGGAGGATCAGAAAAAATATTCAATCTTGACAGATTATAGCTTGAGATTTTGTTTGATCGGCCTGTAATGGAAATCCCACAAACTATGCACTCTATTGTAGTCCTGTAGTATGTACTACGATTAACCCTAGGAGGAGTAATTGAGAGGTGAATGGCAGCGCGCAGAAACACTCAAAATCATCAATCACCAGCGATATCAGTTCATCTTATAATACGTGCTGACAGCTGAGAAGACTTAAAATTGGGGGAAAGCGAGATACCTGATGGGTGAGTCGCCGGCGTTGGATTTGGATCAGGTCCGTTCGTCTTCGTCGGTCATCCACTACCCCTCGTCTCGTCTTCTTTCACGCTTTCACTTTAATATTTTGGACGAATAACATCATCTAGTGGCGGGCTTCTAGCTTAACAGAAACGGGTCTTATATCGGGCTTCATAGGAACGGCCCACGGCCCAGGCTATCATGCTTTCAAAATCTAAGCCCTAATGCCAATTTCACATTTTCACCCTCATCCAATTCCCTAAACTCGATAGCAATCACGCTGGAGAATACAGATTACAGAGGACGACGAATGCACGCTGTTTTCACAGACAGTTTTGCATCTCTTCACACCTTTCTTTGCTCCCTTCTCCAATGAATACTTATCTGCCCTATTCTGCTCACATTTGAGGATTAAGCTTCAACGTAATCGGGTATTGGATTGCAGAGTGAGGTGCAAAGCTCATCGCTTTTGAATGATTATATCCAAATTCTCTCTCCTTCTGACAAGGCTAATTTTCTTACTTAGCTCGTATTCTGGCTCGCACCACCATTACCATTGCTAGATGTGAGTATTTCTCCTTTCTTAGAAGCCCTTGTTTGATTATGACCAAGAAAAAAAAATGAATCTTTGTTTGATTATGGATTTGTTTAACTAAAGTCTGCATGTCACTCAAGTGTTTTGGAGCGGCAAATGTTGAAATCTTACTAACAAATACATGAGTTTTCAGGGTTCAAATTCCGAGAACGTCATGAATTTTAGACTATTGGGATAATTGTATTTCTAGGTCGGTTTATTAAATTTCGTGATGTTGAACTTATTTGAATTTATGCTCTAGAGTATGAGGCGTTCTAAAAGGTTTTTGTCGCTAGATCAGATAAACAAAGATGTCACTCCAAAATCTTTGTTGTTCAGGAAGAAATTGTATGGGAAGCCTGAGGTGAGCTTGCCATGTATGTATGCTTCCTCCTTTCCTTGAGCAACTCACCTGTGGCCTGACTATTTTATGGTGTCCATATACAGATTAATTGGCACGAAAAGGGTGAATGGAATCCACCACCATTGCATTTCAACATATCACATACATCTTCTTTGATTGCATGTGGAATACCTATGAATTCTTCGGTAAAGTTCTGATGTACTCCCTTGTGTTGGTCTCAACTTAGCTTCAACTATTTGGTTACTGACCTGATCATGCTTCCAGTGTAGATTGGTATTGATGTCGAAGAAAGGAATCGGAAAACGAAGACTAATGTATTAGAATTCCCTCGCTGTTTCTTATCACCGCTTGAAGTTGACTTTTTTGGCTTCTATACCTGACCTTGAAGTTCAACTTCAACATCAAGAGTTCATAAAGTTACGGACATTGAAGGTGGGAGATGTGCTCATTTCAGTTTGCTAAATAAATAGTTCTTATCCTTTGCTTTTGTTGTCTTTTTCTATAAGACTGTTGATAAATTTCATTTGATATGAATTCAGTGTTATTGTTTGGCAATTAATTGCAGGAGGCGTATGTGAAAGCATTAGGGAAGGGCTTTTCAGCTTCTCCATTTAAGAACTTCAGCATCCATTTTAGGGCTCTCAGAAAAAGTGATATTGGTTCTTCCAAAGATGCTGACATTAGGGTATGTTCTATAAATTTTTAGACTTGTTTGCTGTATAAGTAGACTATGCTCCTACAACTTTTGAATATGTTGTCACCATCTATCAGGGATCTGAAGTAGCCATTGAAGCAATGAATATCATCAGAAATTGTCAGTTTGCACTCGTGGAGCTGGCTGGATCTCATTATGGTGCTATCTGCTTGGAGAAGGACAATTCTCTACAAGGTGCACAGTTTTGTAATCTGTTCACATAACATCTTTATAGTTTATGAACCTTAAATATTGCAGACGTAGAAAAGCACCCAATATACTTGAAGATTTGGAAGACTATTCCATTTGTAGAAGATGAGTGTGTGACTGGAACTGGCTCTATTGTTTCAATTGCTGGTTCCATCAAGCAATCAAGATGACCTCGATGTAAATCTGAAGTCGGGTCTAATTTAATGTTACTATTGGTTGTTTTTTCACGATTTGGTATAGGGTTTGTAATTTTGTATCAGGATGGCACGTTCCTGGATAGTCCTAGGCCTAGATTGATGCTGAGTGTATGCACTGGAAGTGTGATTTAGGCCACAATTCTTTTGACAGTAATTATTCGGTGTACTTTACACATCATTTGTGATTAAGTTGGTGAAGAAGTTGGTGTTAGAACATATCCTGTGAGCCCCTTGCTGAATCTTTATTTGACAGAAAGGACCTACAAGGAAATCGCTTGTAATTTGTTTTGTTGAAGCGCTGGAGTAGAACTGTGACATTCAGAAAACCAATCCACGTTTAAGAAAGAGACCATTTTACTTAATGTATTTGCAGACTGTCTGCACGAGTCTGGAGTTAATCTCAAGTGAATTGATATAGTAGCCTAAACATTCCTGTCGTGAAAAATAGCAACACTGATTATAGACAGGCGCACCTAAATAAGAGACGTATATTTTTGTGCTATGAGATTGAGGAAGATTGTCATTATGCAAGCACCATTCATGTTTTAGAATAGCAGAAAAAATTCTCAGCCCTTGGTATTTTTCATCCCGAAGAAAAAAGTAATAAAGTTCAAATACTTATCTCCCTTTTGTCAATAAATCTTGTATTTGATTCAGGGAAGAAAGAGAAGTTTTGGTCTTAGAAAACCAAAACAAGTTTGATCAACAACACCAAAGTTTGCATTAAGATGGGAGATAGAAGTTCCAGCTCAAAATTCCCAGCTGCTGATATTGATGGAGAATTGAACCCAGGAAGCAAGAGAGACTTTGAAACTGACTCTGTCTCTTCTGAAATAGCCAAGGTAAAATTATAAGTCCATCACATTTTCACCCGTTTGTGTTAAACCTGTTGTGTTAAAACCAAAAAGAAAATTTGAATGACTGAACTTAGCAACAAGAATACTTTATAATAATTACTCAAACACGAGAACAATCTATAACCTTATTTATTTTGATTTTGAATATGCTGGTGCAAAGGGCAATAGCGATATTGTATTTCCTAAAAACGCAGAGAAGAAAGCATGCTGCGAAAAGAAGAACAAGTGCAAATGTGGAGACAAGGGAGGGATGAATACTTTGAAGAAGACATTCATGGTATCAGGGGTGATCATGGCTCTTGCTGCTGCTGCATTTGTTATCACCAAAAAGGTGCAGGGGACCCAGAGTCAGAGATCAAAATGAATTCACATTTCACCATATATTGCTTCTAAATTGTACATACTTGAGTATATGTTTCTCTAGCTTTTTCCCTGGCTATTTTTGTTATATTTTTCGGGGGTTGGACTATGGCCTAATTTCTTCGGCCACTTGTAAATTTGTTGAGAGGATCGGAGTATAAAAGGATTTTAAGAAGAAGAGTAATTAAGGATGGAGTTTGAAAACCATCACCGTATATATCGCATGCATGTTCCACGTGAAACGAATGCTGCCGGTGACTATATCGTCAACTCCTTCCGATGCGTTTCGAGTTTGCCAATTTGGTCCAAGTCAGCCGCCCACGCGTCCGATCTCCTTCCTGATGTGAACTGCTTGACGACGGCCACTTGCATAGCAGAGCAGTTTGGCTTCCTCGAGCTTCTAGTAGCCTCCGATGATTCAGGGTGTTTATGGGGCCTGGACCCGAAAAGGGATCGGAAGTTGGCCCAGAAGAAGCCGGTTTTTTGGATCCTAATGCTTCTAGAGGGCTTGATGGCGGGGGGCTGGCTCTGGGCATGGGGGTTCTTCTTCGTCTTCTTGCTCCGGCCTCTCCTGGACCTGACCCGGCCGATACAAGAGACCCTGGGGGACGAGGGCTCCGTGAGCGCAGCCGCCCCTGATCTGGACTCGGAGGAGGAGGGGAAGAGGTGGCCCGTCCTTGTAGTAGGGCGCCGGTGCTTTAAATCAGTTGCCTGCTCTGCGTAGGCGGCCTTCTGCGACTTGGGGAGGCCGATGATGGACGGCTTCGTCGTCTTCACGTACCTCGGGTGTTGGACTTGGAGGGAGCCGCCCTTGCCCACCGAGTCCTGCCGCTCCATCACCAAGGCGTTCCGCTCGATCCACTCCAACTCCGCCTCCTTGCACACCATGAACGACTCCGGCGGATCACCGTCCTCCTGCAGGGTCTCCCACCCGATCTTGCTCTCCTTCCCGCTGCACCCTGACACCGCTTGTGCCATCATCCATCCATCCATCCTAGGCCCGGGACACCAAACACGTTAGATCGAGGATAAACTACGTACGTTTCCTTCCACCAAAAAGTAGCTACGTTTACGTGCTGTTGTTGGAGGAGTAGATACATAGGTGATGGATGGGATGACACCAACTCCCTCATTTTCATTTATGGTCAAACTGGGAGAGCTAGCCATCCAGGAAAAACAAGCGCATTTGGTGACTCAACTCTTTCTGGAATTCCTATTTGTTGACTTTCGACCACCGTCGCTTCTTGCACGTAGTAAGTTTTTCCACGCATACTAGTATATGGGACGTCAAGTCCGGGTCCCTATATTAATCATCCCTCCATGCCTAATACCGCCATTGCATTATTATATACAACGGAGTACTTGTTATTAACATAAGCTCACTTAATTGGACGCTATTGCATTATATATGCTCATAATCAAAATCAAATGATGATCACTATCTTGTAGCCTAGCATATATGCAACCAAACGCATTACAGTGTTTTCTCATTATCCTTTATTGTCTACCTCTCGTTACTTCTAGTGGTGTTGGAAAACATGATTGCAATACTCACTGTAAATTTAAGCATGAAAACCGTGTTTAAGAACCAATTGGGCGAGAGGTAGACAGCCTGACCCGGTCCTAATGATGGGCATGGACATAAGTATTAGAGCCTCCATAATCTAAATTTCTTATGAATAGATAAATCAAAGGAAAATAAGTTATTTTGCACTTTTGTCAGATTTATGCAGAGAACTGCAAGAATAAAGTAGAATTGAAGTAGAGAAAGAGATCATTGATGAATCTCAAATAAATTATTTTGCACTTTTGTGACACTTATGCAGAGGAAATAAATAAATAAAGATTTATGCACGTAAGGTTGTCAAATGAATATCAAATGTGTATATATTTTATGTTTAATTATACATTCATTTTCTAATGAAATAATGTCATATAATAGACATGCGATCATTGATGTTATCATTAGATTCGTATCTAGAATTGAGATGGTACACAGGATTATACTGCGCGTACGTATTGAGTATATTTATATCATTTTACCTTTACTAGTAAGATTTAATTATGAGATCGTTGTGCGGTTTAGGGATCAAAGGATCGCCAAAATCATAGAATTGAATCGAGGCAAAAAAAATACCCATTCTGCTAGCTGTAGTTATTTCTTGGCTGCCATCATCCATGTTTCCTTTTTTAATTTAAACTAATTAAACTAGCAAAAGAGAGGGCCTCATTTGAAGCTACATATAACAAGGAATTACAAGTAGAGAAAGAGCAACAAATGTGAACATTAATCAACACTAGCCATCCCGAGGTTTCAGCTAGGTACATATATAACAAGCATGAGATGGCTTATTTTATAGTAATTAATCACACAGGCGACCTAGCAAGAAATCACCTAGGAGCTTTATTCTCAAATTACAGATGTCATGGTATAATCAACTTGGGCATCCATAAGAAGAAGAAGAAGAAGAAGAAATGGTTAAGAAAGACTTTAGATTTTGAAATATGAGGCCATCAGAAACTACATATTCTCCACTCCAATCCTACCTGATCGAATGTGTTCTTCTGCCTTCTTTAACAAGGGCAGCTCTGGCTGACATTATCCCTTTAGGCACCAAATCGGAGTCGAAAGCCGAGCAGTCCATCCAGCCCTTGAGCAGATCTTCTTGGCCCCATGTATCCGGTATCCAAACTTTGCCTGCCACTTCGACTTTATGCCGTTTAAGCCTCTCCCTCCCACTCTCCTCTTTCCTTGCCAACAACTCTTCTGCGCGTGCTTTGGTGCCCTCGCACTCGCCTGTCTTCTCTTCATTCATCAAGCCATCAAAGGTTTCCGGTTCCTTACCATCATCTTCTTCGGTAAGAGGTGGATCATCAGGATTTTGGAACATGCATATGGGTTCTTCTTCTTTCATGGTTCTACCAACTGGGCTTCTTGATTCTCACTTGTTTTGGTATTTGTTCTTGCTGTTGTTAATTTCTTGTTGCTTTTGCAGCTTCTTGGGTACTCTCTCTTTCTCTCAATTATGTGTAGACCGGCCTAAAAGAGAAGGGATTAGTGTGAGGAAACATGAATGGGGATACTTGTGGTGGCATGTGGGGTATTTGTTTACACGTCCATAGGAAAGGGAGTCTCTCTTTTGTATGGTAAGTGACAACCTTACGTGCCTTACTCTAGTGATTGGATGCTATTGTGTGGTTTTGGTGATAACTGTCTCTAAATATGCAGAAATTAATTAATACCTATATGGGATATATATATAAATATACTTATTTAATTAAGATGGACAAATCAGTATGGCACTGTCTTAGAAAAGTATTTCTAATTCTACCCTGTATGATGACTAAACTCTTTCAAGTAGTCAAATTGTATGGCAGCCTAATTAAACTCCATCGATGTATTTTAATTAGTTTTGAAGTTGGAGGTTTAACACTAGCAAGACGAGGCTACGATACCCAATAAAACGTAAAGAGATTCAATTAAAGTATATTATCTTCACCAAATGCCTATTTGAGCACAACCTATATATTGTAATTAGTAACCATGGTCATTTATAATCTTGCTAATCTTGTAGATCTCCACCTCTTCACTATTTGAACACGTTTTAAACAATGCAAACCTCGTTGTTCATGAAATATTTTATTAACCGCGTTGTTCATGAAATTTGACAAAGAGTTGAAGTCATCCAGACATGTTCTATCTAATAATATTTGCAACATAACTTTCTTCGGCCAAAATGGCAATATGGTATTTAAAAGGGGTCATATTTTAACATGGGTATTAAGAAAAACTTTAGGGACAAATGAGTATTTAAAAAGCCAAAGCCGGTCCATGATAGGAACTGAAATTTGCTAGGTTACCTATATCTATGATATAACACGTCATATGCATAATTTTAATATGTTATATGCATGATTATAAAATGTTATATGCATGATGTTTTATTAGTTATAAATATGAATACACAAATCCGGGAATTATTCAAACCGAAATGACGTTACCTATATGCATGATATAATACGTCATATGCATGATTTTAAAACGCTATATGCATGATTATAAAAAGTTATATGCACGATGTTTTATTAGTTGTATATATGAATTATGAATACACAAATCCCGGAATTATAAGAATTGGAATTATGTTACCTATATGCATGATTATAAAGTTTAAATGCATCATGTTTTATTAGTTATATAATTAATACACTCAACTCTTATACTAAAATTGAATAACATCTTTGATGGAGATCAAAAAATAATATATTTCAAAAAAAATCAAAATATTTTTTTAATAAAAGAAAAGATTTATTAAAGCAGGTAAATTTGATCGATAATTTATTTTAATGATTTAATTTATTTTAACTTATCTATTTTAATAGTTTAGACTTTGAAGCATATATAAAATATCTTAATAATTTATAAACTTTATATATAAAATATTGTTCTTAGTAATTTGACTAACAAATTTCTCGGTAGTTAAACTAGTCTCTTATCAAGCAGATTTTGAAACAAAAATCAAGTGTTAGATCCCAATTAGCACATTAGACAAATTTTGTTTTTAACGGAGACGGGCTCTCCGTGTTTGTAAGTAGCAAACGAAGAAACTCGAACCACCGATCATAACTTTGTAACTCCAACCTCTTCCTCTCATCTGGTCCGTTTTGTTACCCTGTCTCTCGCTGATTGTTTTCTCCCACTTTCATTCTTCAATTTCACTATCTTCATTTTCACTATGATTCTCCTCCTGACCTCTTTTTGTTTTTTTCTTTGAGGTTTTCGCTCAAGTTAATGCATTAGGATGCGTTTGGAATCGACGAATCAGGATAGTTTTGATATTCCTAAACCCTAGGTGGCAAAATTAGAATCATCAAATCCGATTCTTCATTACGAAACCTTGGCCAATTGGGAGGTTGTCGTGGTGGAGGAGTCGAGAAAGGCGGAGTAGAGTTGCATGCTGGAGAGAAGAAAAAGCTTGGGGCGGCATGACTGGTGGAGATGGAATGTTTATGGTTTGAGCTAGGCCCCTAACTAGTGGTTTCCAAGAATTCAGCCAATTGATTAATTGAATTAGGGTTTTAAATCCGGTGGTTTAATCAAGATTTATAGTGTTTCCCTTTTCTAGTTGCTAAACGTATGTAGTATCTATTTATCTGTCGGTGGTTTAATCAACATTCTACGTACATGCTCTGATGGAAGGGGGAAAAGAAACCATAACTCTACGTACATGCTTATGCTATAAAAAATAATAAAATCTCATCTACGCAAATTTATAAACAACATTGTTTGAATATACAAGATTATTCAAATCTCTTGAGATGCGGGTATATTCCCAATATATGTTGAGGCATGAAATCGTGCCTTGTCAATATTCCCATGATTGGAGGCCACTGTATAACGAAGGAGCACATATTAAGACACTTTGATTAGTCAAGATCAAGTCGAGCCATTACTAATTAGCTTTCATGAGTATTATTAAAGCAATTAAAAGATTAATTTATAGATGATATAAAAGAGGAAGGATGGGTTGACTTACGCCTAACGTCTTTGGCACGACGCAAAGATGTCGAAGGCCTAGCTCTCGAAATAGGTTGGCAGTCTTAGCAAGCGACATGGTCTCCACAACAATGTAAGGCGAAGTGTTAGTTATAGGATGAAGATCCACATACATCTCCATCTCAGCTTCATTCAACTCTAACTCTAACTCTTGTATCTTTATCCCCTTTCCGGACCCTGGTTTAGCAAAGTCAAAGGACGAAAAACCCTTGGCTCCACCCAACACTCTTTCCTTAGTAAACTTTTTCCCTTTGAGCAAGACTAGAAGATGCGCCCTCAAAACCAACCCACAAAACTCCGACCCCTCAGAGAAGGGAGGCTCGTCGATCACCGGGAAGCCGTTATGGCCGGTAGACCTCAGCACACGGACAATGTTCCCGATCTTCTCAACACCCGAAAAGGAGACGAGGGGGCCAGTGAGAACATCGCTAGCATTGAGGTGCCTCATGTAGGGCTCCGCATGGAGCTCCATGAAGGGCAAGCCCTTCATCCTCACAATCTGGTCGTATACTCCCTTGTTAAAATTATCAGCCACGGATTTAGAAATAAGGAGCACCAACATGACAGATGGAAGCATGTGGAGGTCGTTTGTGAGCTCGAGGAGGATGACACAAAGAGACACGGTCATGCGCATGGTGCCGCCTAGGAAGGAAGCGGCCCCGAGGAGGGCGAAGAGGCCCTCATCAAGCCCACTCATGTGGCCGACAAGGGAGCCAAGGAGGCGGCCGTAGGAGGCCCCTGCTAGGATGACGGGGATGAAGAGGCCGGAGGGGATGGCGATGCCGAAGGTGGAGACACCGAGGGAGAGGGAGGTGAGGAAGTAGAGGAGGAGGGAGGAGCGGTGGAAGGTCTTTTCCGAGGTTGGGGTGAGGAGGCTGCGTATGGAGTCGTCGTTGGAGGTGAGCAGAAGGGACGCCAAGTCGTTGTAGCTTCCCGCCCCGCAGCTGAAGCTCTTGTAGTAGATGCTGTTGCGGCGACATTGCGGGACGCCTGCAGCGTTGGGAGGGCACGGGCTGCATGGAGCCAGCCATGGCAGCCCGAACGCGCAACATGAGGTGAGTAGGGTGATGAGCAAGACGACGCCCACCTTCACAGCCGGGCCTCTGCTGTTGATGGCGGTGTGAGTGCGCAGAACCTTGTCGACCAGATAGTTGTAGAAACTGCCCAACAGTCCACCAACCATGCCAAGGAAGACGAGGGTGAGGAGGTTGGCGATGCTGTAGGTGACGACGGAGGAGGAGGAGGAGGAGTGGTTGACATCGAACATAATGAGACCTCCTTCCCCAAACCAACCACACGATGAGGATCCCTTGTGCTGGCAGAAAGCCATCATGCTTCTCAGCACCACGGCCACCACCGCGGTTGTGAAGAAGGTCCTCCACAGCAGTGCACTTCGCCACCATGAGGAGACCTCCTCCAAGGCAAACAGTACACCCCCCACTGGGGCACGGAACGCGCTTGCAACTCCAGCCGCAGCACCACATGTGATCAAGTCGCGTCGGTCCCTATCATTCTTGAAATACCGCAGCCACTTGCATGTCAGCTTGTACTTTTTGGACCCTCCTTGGCCTAATAAGGACGCAATGCAGGCCCCTGTGTGCACCATCGGCCCTTCTTTCCCAACCACCAGCCCCGCTGCCACCCCCAATATAGAGCCCACAACCTGCAATCATCGTACATACGTATGTACGTACTATGCATCGTACATTATATTAATTGTGGCATCGACATAAAATATATGTAGGTACGTACCTTGACAAACAAGGTAGCGGGAGCTAGCATAGCGTAAGAATCAATGCCGTTGAGGTAGGCTTTGACCTCAGGGATGCCTGATCCTGCTGCCGCTGGCGCTACATACGCGCACAACGCCGCTGCACTCGCCGCTAGTACCATGTTGCATGCACTATAAAATGCAAACGCCTCGTAGTACCTACGCCGCCGCCGCCGCAATCCACCATTTATATATTTTCCAATATATAGTATATAGAGAGAGAGTAATTAAGAATACATGTTAATTAAGATATACATTCTTACTTTCCATTGCGCATGAGAGAACCCGTGTACATAGACTTAAACCCCACGACATTCTCCACCCCAAGGTTATTGAAGAACCCAACAAGCCCGGTTAACAGTCCGATTAAGAGAGCCAGAACCCATTTCATAAACATGTATTGTAGAATCTCCACTCTAGTTCTCGTCCTCCAATCCTGTTTCAACAACTCGTTCTCGAAAATCCTGAATATATACATGTTTGTATTGACACAAATTTAAAATAAAATAAAACAAAACAACGCGCTCAATCTCCAACATTAAATACATGATCCATCGAGTATAACCTATTTGGGTAGTACGTACCCAAGATATATATTACTACTCGGCCAAATTTTGAGTGTTTCTTGTGAATTTCCGATCATAAATTAAAATTAAATTGAAGGCACGTTTGAATGAGATATAATCCGTACTCATAGTCGAGGCTTTCAATGGGGGAGACATTGGCTCCAACAATGGCGAGTTGTGAGGTTTGGTTGGTCCTATTTCTCAACAATGGTTGCCTACACTCTGATGAATGTCGTGATAACGCCTCGCTAAACGACGTTGTCATCTCTTCTGTCTCTATCTCCGCCTCCATATCTTTCAATGTTCCTTTAGCCCTAATTACAACCAAGTTTTCAAATCTACCAAATATTCTTACTCGATTTAAAACAACTCATTCAATAATAAATTTGTTTGGAGGGTGGAGAGAAATATATGGTCTTCTATAGATTTGGATTGTTACAAATAGCTTTTCTTTTTTACATATTACATCTTATAAAATTTTTAAATAGATTTTTGTTGAATTTATTATGTTGGTAACAATTTCTATTTAAAAAATCTTTGTTTGAACATATCTAATTTAAATCAAGAATCAAATTAATTAGAAGGAGGTATGGAAGTATCAAGCGAATATATGAGAATAAATCGGTCCTTAACAAAACCATTGATTCATACTAGACTTCTATTAAAGAGAATGGGAAAAAAAAGATGAACATTTTTGTCAAATTATATATATTTTTCAAAAAATTATTATGAGGACGCAATAGCATACGTAGCGATTTCATCTTAGTTGTGCATCAAACCTAATTATTTAATGCATTTGTTTTTAAATTAATTACAAACTTTTTGCATAATGTACATCCATAATCCAATGTTTTAATTTATGCACATTTTAGTTAAAACTTTTACACTTATGGATATGATTAATGAATATTCAAAGGCAAAATCAATGGCTATCCCGTTGAGCTCGATGTCATGCATTGGAATAGGATTTGAGCTTGGTGAGTTCCTTCTCTTCCTATAAATAGAGGATGGAATTAAAAGAACAAGCACATCTCTCTCCCTCTCTTCTCTCTTTTGTTCTTCGGTTAAATCATACTCCGTAGTATGTCGGAATTCCCCCTTTTCACCTGTTGGCAATAGACCTTGAAGTGACGTTGTGGTTCGATCGAAGGAGGGCTCGTAATCCATCTTCTCGGCAATCTGATCACCTGTGATTGCGACTAATGATACCGCAAGTGCGGATTTCAGTCACCTCATCATTGTTGTAGCCTCATGCCCGCAGAAGGAAACCTATGCACGTGGCAAGCACCCACATTCGTAGAATTGTGGCAGAGGAGTGCCTTGTTCGTGTGCCATCATTTTCTGTGCTCCAATTCCATCGCCTTGTGCAGGTGCCTCGTTTTTTGTGCTTCAATATCTTGCCTCATTTTATGTGCCTCGTCATCACCAAGTCTCGGTATAGTATTCAAGTAAATTGTCCTTAAATTTATTAACATCGTTGTTTTGTATAATATTACTCCCTCCGTCCCATAATATAAGGCTCGTTTTCCTTATTTGGCGTCCCAAAATGATCTTCTCATTTCCATTCTTTCCATTTTTGGTCATACAAATTTACTATATTACCCTCATCAAAACCTTCAAATTACCTACTTTTTATCCCTCTTTCTTCTCTTTTTACTATATTACCCTTATCAAATCATCTAAATTACCACATTTTTATCCCTCTCTCTCCTCCTTTTACTATATTACCCTCACTAAATCTTTCAAATTACACATTTTTTATCCCTCTCTCTTATTCTTTTACCATACTATCCTCACCAAACTATCTAAATTACCCACTTTTCAAACTTTTCTTAAAAATTGTGCAAATGCTCAAATGAGCCTTATATTATGGGACGGAGGGAGTAATGGAATTGATATTATTAAGTCGAGAAATAAATTATTAAAGGATTAATAATTTATGAACAAGCACTCGCTAAGCTTAATCATTTACAAAAAAGAGGTTAGAAATTAGTTTAAGCTTAATCTTTAAATGAAACTATAAAAAATAATTTATATCATTTAAATATGTGTTGATCCCAATTTTGGTCAACCTTCAAATGGAGTTCGTTTACATTATGGTCTCAATAATCGTTCTTTAAAAATCTCTAAAAGGTAAGTGAATCGTTCTCTTTTCTATTGACAATCGTGAAACTATTTTTTTTTTTTTATCTTAGTCTATGTTGGGAAACTTGTTTTCTAAATAAAGGGCGCGGACTATGGTTTAATGCTTTAGAGATAATAACCGTTGCTATTATTCCTATTAGTGTACTATGTTAGTACTTGGACTTACGTTTTCAATGATGTGTAATCTTGGCTTGTTTCAAGTCTCTCTCCTAGACTTTGCTATGGAATAGTGGCATGCTTAAGATCATTGATGCCAAGTCAAAAATAGTTGTAGATCCGGATTAGATGAGCATGGAGGAGGGGAAGGGGCAGTGACGAGAAAATGCCAGGAGAGAACGAGAATGACGGAGAGAGAGAAAGTCAAGGTTAACTTAAATACCGACTAATTAGTAAAATATTTTTATTTAGGGATTACCTACTATCTAATCTAGGGTTGAGTAAAATCCGGTACAGGCCGGATTTTTAGACCGGTCCGAACAAGAACGAGGAACTTTCGGTCAGATCCTCGATCCATAGTTTTACAAAAAACACGGTCCCTAGTCTAGTCTAAAGCTTGTCCGGTCCGGATTGATTTTTTTTTAAAAAAACTATAAATTTATATAAAGAAATAATAGTTTTTATGTTATAAAACTTATTTTTCAATATTTAAGTTTCACTTTTATGGTATAATACTGTATTTTTTATAAAGTATATACGATTTCACTATCTAAATAACATTTTTATTAAAAATATATATCTTTTTCTAAAATAATGTGAATTTTTTAAATACTAAAATACGATTTAAAATCGATTCAAAAATAGATCGGATCGAAGATTTTGCGGTATGATCCTCGTTCAATAGAATTGAGGGAATCTTGTCCCAATCTAATCCCGGTTCGATCCAACTTGATTTTGGACATATGCTCGACCCTAATCTAAACGTATAAAAATTGGATTCATCCGTCCCTTCCTTGGGAAAAAAAGGTATCGAGATTGCCCATCCAATGACTACGGACAAACCCCGAATCACTCTCACTCTGTTCTTTCTTTTTCAGAGATTTGTACTTTTCCCAGCCAATTCTGCTAGCCTCAAGTGATTATTTCGTGGGCTCTCATTTTAAACGACCTCTCGGACTATGAAATCTATATATATAAAAGTTAGGTGGTGTCCCAACTAAATGCTTCATTTAGTGTTGGTTGCAATCCTCCCTATATAATAAACATTATGCAATCATAATCAAACAAACTACCATAGCATAGTGGTAAACCCTTCCTCTAATTACCTAAAGGTTTGGGGTTCAAACCTTTCTAGCACCATTTTTGTGTTGGTTGCATATTTTTTTAATTTGTATTTTTTTAAATGTAAATCACAAAATATATACCCTGAATCATAAAAATATGTATATTTTTTTAAACGTGTTTTGTGTGTATTTGCTGTATTATTTGTATATATGATTTAAGTATATAAATAAATCAATAATTTATATTTTTTAACTTAAATCACAAATTATGTTTATACCCTAAATTCATAAAATATGTGTATTTTTTTTAAACATGTTCTATGGGTATTCGTTGAATTATGTGTATATATGAATGTTTTCTTAACAAAGTATGTGAATACTATAGATCATAAAATATTTGTATTTTTTTAACGAAAATACAAAATGTATTTATACCCTAAATCATAAAGTTTGGGTATTTTTTTCTCTAAACTTCTATAGTTTTCATATATAAAAATATTTTGAATAGCCAACAATACTATTTTAATAATTTAATCTTTCATATGCTTTCTATAGTTTTCTATATCTCTCATATGTACGTAATTGCATTTAGATGCAAAAATGGAGTGCTTCTCTCGCAAGTGAATTATATTTTCAATTGATTTATTTCATATGGAATATCTATTTTTTTTATACTTAATATAATTTATTATATTTTATATTATCATACTATGATCCATTTTTTACATTCATGCAAATTTATGCAATTTTTCAATTAAAATTGATTAATAAAGTTTCAAAATAGTTTTTAAACGCACGGGTCATGAATTCTAAGTATGTTTTATACTTGGAATTCTTACCATTTTTGGAGAAAAAAAAGAACATTAGGAATCCTTAGTACGGTTTGAAGCGATAACAAAAAGTTACAAAAGCGATAATGCGGAGGATGGTGTAATAATGGTGGCGTTAGGGCCAAACTGCGGCGACTTCATTGTGCTTGGGCGATCGCAACATCGCCTGTATCCAGCAGCAGCCGTGAAGATGTCTTCCGAAGGTTTTCTTGCGAAGAAGGCTTATCAACCGCCTTCATGGGCCGCTCATCTCTCCCCATTCCCCTCTCACACCTTCTCCCTGGGACACGTATCCCTCCCTCCCTCTCGTCTATTCAATTTGAACCTTTCCCCTTCCATTTCGTTCTTGGATTCGTGTCATGCTTGTGTTTTTTAGGTTCAATTTTATCATTTTCTTCTTTTTCTGCAGCTTCCGACTCCAATTCACAAGTGGAACCTTCCCAATTTACCATTGAATACCGAAGTCTGGCTGAAGGTGATCCAAATTGAATTGTACCTGTATCTCCTCTTTTCGTGCTTCCTTTCTTGTAAATCCGTCAAATGCTTCTTCTTCTTCTTCTTCTTCTTCTTCTTCTTCTTCTTCTTCTTCTTCTTCTTCTTCTTCTTCTGTATTGCAACTTGTAAAGATCCAAATTGAATTGTTGCAAAACAGCTGTGAGTAAAGCTTATATATATTGGCCAGGTTTAGTGCTTCGTGAGTTGATAATTTTTTGTGTTGCCATCAGACTTGTCTGATGTATGATTGATCCAACTCTTGAGTACTTTTGCTCCATCATATCACCATTTCCAGCTATTACTTTTCTTTCTGATCAATTGTCTTATTTTATCTACAGAGGGATGATCTCTCAGGTATGCAGTTAAGTGGAAACAAGGTCAGAAAGCTGGAATTCTTGATGGCAGATGCGGTCGCTAACGGTGCAGACTGCATCATCACCATTGGTGGGATCCAGAGCAATCATTGCCGTGCAACTGCTGTGGCTGCTAAGTACCTTAATCTTGATTGCTATCTGATACTAAGAACCTCAAAGGTCCCCTAGCTGACCCTGCGATCGACTTTTTCCTGAAACATTTGATTTTGCTTTCTCTTAGTTGAGTGCTATAAAATGTGTAAAACCGCATGTGCAGGCTCTGATGGACAAGGATCCAGGGTTGACGGGAAATCTCTTGGTTGAGAGATTAGTTGGAGCTCATGTTGAACTTGTCTCTAAAGAGGAATATGCAAAAGTTGGAAGTATGGTATGCTAGTGCTTTATGTTTATGTGTATGTCCATTGCTTTTCTTATGGGTTTTAGGTGTTGTTTTTTCAGTGGTATTCATTCTAGGGTGTAAAAAGAATAATGGGAAATTTTTTTAATGAGAAGGGTGGACCATGTTCGAGATGTATTTAGGACTTGTTAAAAATCAGTACTTAATCACAAGGTGATTTAATTTGCAGACATATGGATTGTGAACCATTGTTCCCGGTACAAATGGAATGGATTTGGCTTATACTTGATTTCCATACCTCTCTGCTATTACCTTCTTTTGAGATTATCATTGAAATCTTTGACCACGCTACTATTGTAAATTTTGAGCTTATTAGTGCTGGAGCAAACAGCCTAATGCACAACTTGAACTTCTATGTACTGTTTCTTTTGTAGGCTCTATGCAATCTGCTAAAAGAAAAATTGATTAAGGAGGGAAGGAGGCCATATGTTATTCCTGTTGGTGGATCTAACTCTATTGGAACATGGTTAGCATTTTTATTGACTTGAACATTTTCCATCTATGATCCTTGATCAAGTGAAGTCTTCACATGTTAGCTTCTTGCTTTGATTTCTTGTACTATTAGCTTAATCCCAAAGCTCACAAAAAAATAATGTATCACCAGAGTAGGGATCTTATTAAACTGGTAGGATCCCACTAATCCAATGTTTCCCATCGTCCTCTAATATGTTTGGAAAAAAACATGTAAATTGATGCACATTTCCCCTCTTGCTGTATCTTTAGGGGTTATATTGAAGCAATAAGGGAAATTGAGCAGCAACTGCCTACTTTATCTGGTCCAAAGAGATTTGATGATATAGTTGTTGCATGTGGCAGGTACGCAAATGCTATTCTGTGGATAACCTCATTTCTGTTTGATGCTCCTCTTTTACTTTATGAATTAAGAATTTTCTGTTCCACACCACCCCCTACAATTTATTGCTTAGAATGTTTCAAATCAACAGTTAATTTCTCAACCAAGTGAAAATTAGCCTCAAGTAGTCCTGGAAATAATAGTCACGATTCATCTGAAATAATTTCAAGATTTTGTCAAAGAAGACTTTTGGTAAAAAGGAAGAACAAAGGACTAATTTTTTTTTCTTTCTCAAAATATGATTATTTGTAGTCTGATGGAGTTTTTCTTAACTTGCCAAAATATATAAAGTGAGGCAGCATTGATCTGATGAATATCTTTGACTTACATATGCTAAATAGAATGTACTGTTCATCCATGCCGTGATATGAATTGAGATGCTATTGGTTGCTTCTTTACTTAGCATGCATTTTACTGAGTACCCAATGCCAATGGCATTTGGAAACCACTATAGGTCATTGTTGCGTTTCTTTGATGCAGTGGAGGCACCGTTGCAGGCCTATCACTGGGTTCACAGTTGAGTAGTTTGAATGCACAAGTATGCTTTTACCATACTATTCATTAGTCATTACTTTATCATATGCTGGAAGTCTCTAGCTAATTTGATTATTCTATTTCCCAGGTACATGCATTTGCCGTGTGTGATGACCCTGATTACTTTTATGATTATGTTCAAGGACTGATTGACGGACTTAGTGCGGGTTCAAGTTCTCGTGACATCGTCAACATTCAAAATGTAACTTTCTGTTCTTTACTTTTAAAATTGGAAGTTCTTCAACTTCTCCTCAGTCTTATGATACCCTATGGAAGTACCTGGCAGGGTTAAGAAATCCTAAAAATTTATTTAGAAGCCTCTCTTCAAAATTGAAACCCCCAATTTTGTCCTAGATTGACTACAAACAAGTCATTTATTTCTGACCGACAAGGGCAAGTTTGAGGCCCTTGTGAGCAAATTGGGAAGCTTAAACCCCTTAAAGAGCAAAACCTCATCCCAACAAAATAGCACAACCAACAATTCAATCACCAGAAACAAGAGATAATGGAATGCCTTATTGTATTGATAAAGTATTGTAATAAATTAATGGTCATATTTGTCATGTATAATGATACAGGCCAAGGGTATGGGCTATGCAATGAACACCCTTGACGAGCTTAGATTTGTTAAAGCAGTTGCTAATGCGACGGGTGTGATTCTGGATCCAGTTTACAGGTAGTTCCAGCATCTTGTTTCTTCAACCATTGATATTCTTATGGTGTCACCCAGTTAGTGTCATGTGACTGTTATTTGCATTGATGTGGTGGGATTCCAGTGGGAAAGCGGCGTTTGGACTGATGAAGGACATGGCTGAAAATCCAAAGAAGTGGGAAGGGAGAAAGATCCTCTTCATCCACACCGGAGGGCTGTTGGGCCTGTATGACAAGGTCGAGCAGCTTGCTCCACTCGTAGGAAACTGGAATGAGATGGAGATCAACGAGTCTATACCGCGCCAGGATGGCATTGGCAAAATGTTTTAGAGACTGAGGAGTGAAGTGCAAAGCTGTACTCGATCGGTCAGTGGGTGCTAGTTTGTCTTTGGTTGGTTTGTCTCTGGCAACTGGCAAGTGGCCTTGGGGCACAAACACAGAGAAGAATACATCCCAATCCCAAAGAGACTGCTTGACATACTGTTTTTAGGCCGGCCGGTGCCTGACAAAAGTATTGTTTTTAGGCCATAAATAAGCGGGATTCTTTGAATGTGGGCTGTTTCTTGCTATATATTTGAACTTTTTCCTTATCTTAAAGTATCGATTCTAAAATTCGAGAATTTCCGCATGTGACATATTTAAGAAATGTAGTAATTAATAGCGAAGCTACAGGTATACACTAATGTGATATAAACGAAATATTATTACGCGCTGCTTGGCCAGTTGTACAAGGAAAGGAGAGTAGGCTGTATATATATTATTATATATAGAAATGATGTAACTCTATCGATTCTTTGCTTCAGGTATTAAACTTGTTTGTGACATAGTATAACGTTAACGTACGTAGGTCGTGGATGAATTGAAGAGAATACAAACGGAAACAGGCTTGTTAGAAGAGGGGAAGAGGAAAGGGGCGCCAAAATGAAGGAAGCCGCCTTGCACTAGGTGTAGAAATAAACAATAATAATAATTAAAAAAAAAAGGGAAAAGGCGTGTTTCGCAAGTAATCTCCTTGTTCGTCTTCTCTAGTACAGTATGACGCTACGCTAGTTGAATCTTGGGCATTTCTATAATGGATAAACCTGCAGTGAAGAATTCAAACATTTCCTCTTTTTTTTTTGGTCGAAATTCAAACATTTCCTCTTGCTTGTTCAATACAGTAGTATATTCGATCTGAAGAAGAAGAAGAAGAAGGCCGGGTTTTATAAATTAATTAAGTGAATCACACAACGTACAACCCCAACTGCTCTCTCTTGGTGTCTATCTCTTCGTACGTCCTCCTAGTTGATTGATTGATTAAATGATTGATTGATTGATTGAAGTAGGCCAGGTACGTATGGTATTCACTTTAATTTTTCATTCTTGGCGGAAACTGGAATTGTTGTTCAAGTCTAGTACATCTCGCGGGTGTTGAATGAGTCCGGTACTAGTTATTTTACTTTTCGCCACTTAATTCTCAGAGTCTTTCATTTATATAGTTTACATACATGGCTTAAATTCATGAATATCAACTTTGGCAACTCACAATCTCTCCAATTATAGAATTGAATTCGGCTCTCTATCTAGCAAGGTTAACCGATCGATCTCGAATTAATTAAGAAGCTTTTGGATGATCGGTCGGACCAAGTAAGTCATCATCGATCGATCAGCAGGCCAGGAAGTGAATCAAAATGTTGGGGGAATTCATGTGCAGAGTGCTGGTGTAAGCTGTAGAATCGGAATCTCTTTTTGGTTTAATTTAAAGTCTGTGTTGAATGATGGGGTCTTAATTATTTTGAAGAGAATTGGGCGCAGGATGATTGTAGGGTATGCATACCCAGCATTCCAATGCTTCAGAGCCATGGAGGATACTAGCAGAGTCGACATAGACCATCTTCGTTTCTGGTGCCAATACTGGTCGGCCAATATTGTTGGAATATATTCTTTCGCAGGATTATTTTTGGCATAATGGCATGTTACTCACAGTTAACTCCTCGATCATGCACTTGAATTGTCAGGATTATTGTTGCTCTGCTCTCAGTATGTGAAAAGTTTGGAGATATCTTCATTTCATGGTATGATCGATCAATATTAACACCTACTCCTTTCCTTTATGCTGACAATGCCATGTTGCTGGATATTCTCTTGCAAATTAAATGATCCCTACCTACGGCTACAGGGTTCCTTTATACGACGAGCTCAAATTGGCATTCATCATATACCTCTGGCATCCTCGAACCAGGGTAATTATGATATCTAATTCAATGCATAGCATATCAACTAAACGTACGTACGGTTAATTTGCTATCTCCATCTGAAAATCGTTGTTCCAAACAGGGCACAAGCTATGTGTACGAGACCTTTCTCCGACCGCTCGTCTCGAGCCACGAAACCGACGTTGACAAGGTTCTCAAGGATCTTAGACTGCGGACTTGGGATTTGGCCATATACTACTGGCAAAATTGCACTGAGCTTGGACAAGGCGCATTTGTTGAGGTGGTTCACTACTTGCTAACTCTGTCTCAAAGATTCAAGAGTGGCAACATTAATATTGGGGTTCCACTTCCACACCCACACCCACAGGTATTTAATTAATATAGCTAGCTTTATACATATGCAGCACTAATCAAGGAGCGGTGTACATAACATACATCTACCACAAAATCTCATACACAGTGGATTAAAATACTACTTCTTACCCACTACAGTAAGTACTAACCCCGCCCAAGTATTTTGTTTGAAAATGCAGAATAGTGAGGAGGGTCACCGGCGCAGGGGAGGATTACGGGCCACTGAGTTCGCACCGCCGCACCATGGCAGCGTCCCCGATCCGCCGAGCGGTCCCTTCAGGCGGGGGCCTCCACAACCATCGGCGCCGCCGATGCGATATTAGGTGCCGACGGAGCCAATTATATATATATATATATATATATAGTAGTAGTATAGTGGATACTACCTGTAACCAATTAAAACATGTTCCTTTTCTTTACTCATAATAAGAATGCAAGACTGGAACTATTGTATTCACCAGTCACCACAGCATCATATAATTCTGTTCCTACCATCAAGTCAACACGAAGTGGAGCCGTGAAAAGACGGCAGCGGGGGGGGGGAAGAATTCCGTTACCGTCAAAATCATGTCACCTGCAAAGAAGGAGCCAAAGCGCGTCGGCAAGCCAATTACAGGAATGAGCGAGTGCCCGCTTGATGGAGGACCACAAGGGCTTGGCAAAAGCAGTCCAGAGGCGGCGACCGGACGCGGAGGGGGAGGCCGCCACCGGCTGGAGGTAGGCCCAGGCTGCCTGCTTCATCAGCCGGTTGCGGATCGCCTGTGGATGAGGAGGGGTGGCCGGCAGTATGTCCCTCAGGGATGTGTAGTGCCCGTTGGGGGACGGGCTTCGGCTTCTGCGTGCTTTGATTGTTACCGGCCGCCGATCCACGACCGAGTCCTCCTCTTCCATCGGAGGGAGCAAATTTGGCAGGGAGTGCCAAGTTTCAGTGAAGGAAATGGAAACTTTATTAGGTGAGGTGTTCCAATTCCTTAGCAATAAATTGTGTGTATATACTACAGTATATGCATTGGGAGGGGGCGGACGGGACCCTTCTTTAGTAATTTAACACCGTTGTTGGTCAAGAGACGGTCAGATTTATCATTGCTACACCATTTCACTACTAATTGATTCATCGCAATAATAAACAACGATATGCTTGCTCCTCGACCGATGAATGTCAAACATGCACATGCACATCATATGTTCACTTAAGCTTTCAGCTATTGTGATGGCATTGAAGAGAGGCTACAAAACTGTATACTAGGTCAAAATTTCTAATGCACCATATCACATCATATATACAAATCGACTAGTGTTTACAAAAACCCTACAAAATTTGAAGGCACTGAAATGAGACGCGTCCCCCACATCAGTCCCTTGAATACTGCATAACCTCGAACCACTGCACAACCATAACATGAACCAAAAAGCAGAGCATATGAAAATCAAACTTTAACATACCCAAAGTTTCAAAAGAGACAATAGCCAAACTTTAACCTGTCTCAGCAAATCAGCCAGCGTTCTGGGAAGTGCTTCTATGTCCTGCAAAATAATGTAGTATGGGAACGGGAATTTGTCTAGGTACTTTCTTATTTTCACTTGCCCGCCATCAAACGACGCTTCCTGCAAAAAACACAACAAAAAAAATTCACCCCATGCCGTACATGTAGTATGCCCCAGATTATAAAAGTGGTAACATTTAAACTAGAACATACTTGAAGCTCCATGATCGGATTCTTGGAATCATCCAACATTAGAAACGCCACCATGCGTTTTTGGTTAGTTAACTCTCTTACGTAATGCGCCAATTTTCCCTGCCATGATTCCAAGATGAAGTATTTCAGAGTATATACAATTCAACTATTCAGATCACAAGGCTGGGTCCATTTGAACAATATAACAATAAAGGAATATGAATATAGTACCATCTCGGTTAAGTGACCATCGGCTATGATCAGAACGAGTTGCTGCAGTGGGTTTTGTCCAGAGGGGAGCCTCGCGTTGACCGCTGCATCATCGAGCATTCGATTTAAGTAGCTCAATAGATCAATCATGGGCGAATCATCAATTGTATTGTCCTGCTTGAATGTTAGGCTTGAAACCATCTGCACAAATAAAAAAAGGGTTTGATTAAGTCCATATATAGCAAATTTGATCTTGTTTGGCATTATATCAATGTAGCATCAAGTCAAGCATTATATCGGACATACCAAACAAAGCTTATTTATTTTTAATCCAAACACACTCACCTTGACCCCAGCCTCTCCAGTGAAGGGCTGCTCAAAGTCATGAAGTACCCGAACGTTCCCTTCCTTTCCAAAACTGGTAACTGCCATCTTTCCCACTTCCAGCTGAGACATAGCACGACAAACCGTAACCAGAGCTTCAATAGCAACGTCTCCACACCCACTCTCCAACATACTGCGGGAATCATCAACAGCAATCACAACTTGGTAGTCACGTTTATTGGGCCTTGTGCGTCTCAGCCATATCTTATCTTTACGGTAGTGACTTGCAACATAAGGAATCACCTGATGCATAGGTTCATTTTATTTAAGTCCAGATTCAGTAATCAATTCAAACATCTAAGGCCAAAAAAAAAAAAAAAAAAGAACTTGCATGTACCTTCTTCATGTTAATCCTTTTTCCAGTCCTATAATCCCCCATAAGCTTGCTAGCTAGTGTTGGTTCCATGACAAGACGCAACTGCTCAGCCAATTCTTGGGACAACCTTGTTGTTTGAAACTCGTACTTTCTCCATAAAGCGGTGGCTTTGTTGACATCAATTGGAGCTTCAACATGATTATTGTCCACCGTTATTTGCTGACGTGGTATGACAGGGACCACATTGGCTTCCTGCATGAATGCCCTCTCAACAGTGACTATATTGACCGACGGTCTATCTATCAAGCTATCATCATCCCCATTTACATCTCCAGGAATTTCTTCTTCAGTCAAATTTTCAGGACTGGGAGCTTGAATCTGTTCTTCAACCCTATTTCTAAGGTTCATATGATTCATCATGGCCTGAGCTTCAACCTGTTCATTCGGGTAATCTGTCTCCATATCTACAGCATTGTCTTCATATATTGCTGTCCTATCCTCATCAGGCCCATCTCCATTTATAATCTGCTCCGTCTGGTCAGCCATGGCAGGACCTTGGGCTTGAGCTGTTCCCTTATCAAGCTCAGAAGTAAATCCATATTCATCAGCATCATCATCCATTAAATCATCGCCTCCATCTCTATTATCATCTTGCACATCAGTTGACACTTTGACCCTCTCTTTCCAGCCTTCAAGTGCATCCCCAATGTTTCGCAGAGGGTTTGGTTGATTCTTCTGTAAGGATGCTGAGTCCTTCCGAGGACCTTCTGAATTAGGTTGATCTTTAGCGAGCTTTTCTCCATTTGAGTTGCCCAACTGAATACCAAGCTCCTCATTAGCATCCAAAGGAGCAAAGTCATTCTGATTACCAGAACCAGCTGACCATTTCACTTCTTGAGCAGTGCTCGTACTTGCTCCTTGTAAATTGTCTGTAGGCTGATGTGGCACATCCTTGTCTTGCAAAAGCTCATCATTTAATTCTGGATTTCCCTGCAAAGGCATATCATTTTTGTGATCAGCTAAGTCCATCTGTTCATCCCCTTCATCATGATTCTTGGAATCATCATTTTTCTCGGTTTCACCGAGTTGGTTCGATTCCCCTTCTTCAATTGGAGCATCATCATGCATTTCTTCAGCATCTCCATGGTCAACAAGCTCATCAGTTTCTTCTGCTTCACCTTCTCCAGTTGGATCTTCTTGTTCATCTACTTCCATCTCAGCATCTTCTTCAGGCTCTTTAAGTGGCTCAGTGAGGTCTAAGCCCTCAATATCAGGCAAAGCATCATTATTTTCTGCATTCATTTCATCTCCTGTATTCTCCAGCTCATCATCATCATCTGGGCCCATTTCATTCTTTTCACCATTTTTATCAGTTGTTCCGTCTAATTCATCAGTTGCAGCAGCTGAATCTTCTTTACCTCTAAGCTCTCTGTTGCTAGGATCCTCGTCCTTAACTGAAGGCCCGGATTCGCGCTTCTCATCTGCATTCTCAGGCTTTTCATCTTCTTCCTTATTCCAGAGCTTTTCATCAGCGATCTCACCATCATCACCAGTTTTTCCCATCTCGTTATCTAATTCATCAGGCCCATCATCTTCTTCATCTTCAGCAGCAGAATCTTCACTAACATCAAATGTATCGCCTTCAAAGTCCTCACCCATTTCTATGCCTTTGTTATTATTGCTTGGCATTTGATCCAAACCATCCTCTTCCTCCTTCTGTTGGAAGCAAAATGAGAAGTAAATACTTCAGAAAGAAAACATTGCAAGCACATTGCAAGCTACAGTAGCCTGAACATTATTATATTGTTTTATCACCTTTTCAGAAGTTCCAAGAAGTTGATCTTCGTCAGTTATCTGGTCACTAACATCTTTTACTCCGGAACCTTCACCCATGCCCGTTCCAGTAGCATCTTTAGTCATACCATCACTTTCATCATCCACGTCCTCTGTAGGCTTTTGGTAGCCCTTAGAAAACAGTGCCGAGAATGTTTCGGCAAGTTTGTGTGTCACAATTGCAACCTAGAAGACCATGCAATCTTTTTAAATCACCTATCTCATACGCATTTAACCATTGACACCAAAATTGCGATTTAAATTGCCATACCGTCTTATGTACAGCAAGAAAGTCATGCAGAAGCCCATTACAAAAGGCCAATATTAGATCCAAAAGTGAATGAATCTGCACAAGGACATTGGCACATCGCTTGGGGATAGTTGTCAGCTTTCCCTGCAGAAATTATAATAATGTGTGATATAACTCAAAAAGGAGAAATATTAATCCAAAGTCTACCAAACAAGAGCAAGAGACTTACCGCATAGAGAGCCGACACCGTTTTAGCCAGTTCATCATATACGAAATTGAGATGAAGATCTTCTATATGTGACTCAAACAAAGTCCTCCACAATGTTATATTCTCCCATGATATGTCAGATGGCGGGCGATCATTTAAAGATACCAGGCCTTTACAAGTATCCATGAGATATCCAAATGTATTATCGAGAGAACTCATTAGCTCATTTTCATGAAGCAACTCTCTCTTGCTGTCAGATCCGACTTCCTTGTTTGCATACTCTTCTTCCACTTCCTTTCCCTGTTAAGTTGAAACATAATTCAAATTTTGCCCAAAAAAAGATACTTAACAAAGAAAGGTTACCAATAAATGCTAACAGTTTAAGATTCAAGAGATCACCTTATTAGTAACATTTTCAAAATGCCCAAGAAGAGTCTGGACAATAGATATTTGATTTCCGTCTGCAACATCTGAGCAAAGTACTTTAAACTCTTTCAATACCTCAAAATTTTCGGAGATCAGCTGTTCCATATCTTTCGAAACAAGAACAGGATGCACTGATGTTGCCAATTTGACACCAGCTTTTCTGTTTCCAAGAAGATGACCATCCAGCACTTCCTGTAGTGTTTTTCCAGGAAAAACCAGTACGAATTAAATTGAAATTTCCCAGGAAGTCAGTTAGCAATAAGCATACCCAAAATTAACATTATATACACACCTTGGATTTCCTAAAACGCGGAACAAATTTCTCCAAAAGGCTGACGATTTGATTTGCCGAAGGTTTTACAGTTTGGCAAGAGCTCAAATGAGTTTTTTCAACAATTTTCAGTAGCAACGCTTCCTCTTGTGACAATTCACACAACGTATCAAACAGTACCTGCAAAATAATCAGGATACAAGGACCATATCACCTTAAAGTATGAAAGGGACCATCATCTGATTAAGCTGTAGAGATTATGATAATGGCGAAACCTTTTGCTTCCACAAGCATTGAATCGCAGCATGTTGGCTAGGAATAGGGAAGAACTGGTCAGCGGTCTCTTGATTAGAGCAGTTGATATAGGAACATATATTTTTTAAACATATGGTGACATCTGACAAGCGAATAATATGGTCTGAGAAATTATAGGCTGCCTGTCGTTGGTCCTGTTCTATTACCACCATTTGGCTAAGGAACGATCTTGATTTTCCAACCTGCAAAAGTGTAAATTTAGAATGGTCCAAATAGTTGCTTTCCACATAAAAAGCAGATAAGATGATCTTAATCATTTTTATTTTTGCTAACAAATGCTCACACGATTTAAATTGAAAAAAAAACGAGCATGGCAGAACCAAAACAAAAACGTGCTTTAGAAAAAATATGCACTCATAACTCATGAAGATGTTAGGCTGGAGATTTGACCTGTTCTTGATCAAAGTTCACACTTAAATTGATGAGATTCCGTACTGATGCCAAGCTTTTGAAGTAAAACTGATTGGCTATTTTCCACTCCTCTTCGAAGACTTCAAGGGTTAAACATTGAAGCCCCTCTGAAACGGGGAAATCTTCACATGTGAAGCCATCACGCTTTAACAACAAATGACTCACATCATATGATGGCATAAACAGCCACCAAGAGGACTCGCTGTGTTTTTGTATATCCTGCACGGTATAACACAGTCAACAGTACCCCTAAAGTGCCAGTCAAGAAAAATTGAGGCAATCGTTACCATTTTATCACCAGTACAATCAAACGATCCATAAAAAGGGTTCTCTTAGAGACATGATTTTGAAATCCTGTGAATAGTAAATGTGTTACCTCTTGAAAAGCAAACTTGTGCTTTGCCAACCCACTGCTTTCCAACAGTTTCATAAGACCACCAAGTGCTCTCATCTTTTCCGAGTTCTTTCCTTCCATACTCCATTTCTCTGAAGTATCCACAGCAGTCATGTAGAAGCCTTGAAGAGTACGCCAAACTTGACTCCAGCCTTCTTGATACGGAAGGCATGGAGACTTGAAAACTGGCAATTGCTCTAAAATATCCTCTGCATAGACGTGTCAGATACAATCAGTTAGTCTATTCTATGAGAAAGATTTAAAGAATGAAAGTGACCAGAGGGTTATAAAAAACATGAATGACTTGAGTCATATAAAGGCTTGAGACCTTTGGAGCAGATATCTGGGTTCTTCGATTGAATAATCTGCATAGCATTATCAACTTTCTTCTGCCAACCGGCTAACCAAACAGCTCTGTACCAAGGGTCTGGTAAATCACAAGCATCCCTAAAATGACTTGTTAACTTGTCAGCATTATTAAAGTGAGGTAGCCTACATGCAGTAGTCAGTGCATCTTGTTTCTTTAGGGACATATTGGAAGGATATTGAGTTGTTGTTCCAATTTCAGCACATTTTTGTTGGAGAATCAGCATAACAGGTTGCTGGAGGATTTCCTGCATAAAGTGCAAGTAGCTCATGCCAGTCAATCTCCCTCATTAATGCAGAGAACAAAATTTTGAAAAATTAGAAGCTCCAATCAAACAAAGGAACCTAGAGGCTGCAGAAAAGATCCATAGAAATGATATAGGACCAAACCAATTGAGACTCTATAGTGAACCAAGCAACGCTTTTGAAACTTATCAAGATAAAAATCTTCAAAGGATGGAACATGCATGAACTGTGAAGAATGATCATTATTAGGTGAGTACAGGTTTGTCTTTATATACAGATGCTTCAATAAATAGATGCAGGAAGTCATAGAATTTCACTAAAATACATATAGAAAAGGTTATCCTCAGAGACAATGAACTTTGTATAAAGAAGGGACACATATCTATGCCAGTGTACTCACAGTGTACTCGTGCATGATCTTCTTCAACTTTTGTCTGTTCCTTCTAGAATCCTCCAGCGGTAATAGTCTATCATTCCACTTTGATAGCTTGAGAAGCTGTTCCAGCTTTTTCTCAACATTTTTTCTGTTAGTGGTGATGTGCTCCATAATTCTATATAAACGAAAAAAAAAAAGATAAACCAGAGAGACATATAATTCTTTTGAGATCATTGAAAAAAATACACGAAAAAAATACTCACACTGGAAGGAACTGAATGTAGCATCCAAAGAGATTGAACAGAATCTTCTGATTCTCCAGCTGGAAAGGACTGAATACAACACATCAAAAACTTAGACAGACAAGCAAACGAAGATGCCCACAAGAAAACATAGACAACAGGAATTGATGGCACTAAATCCTGGACCATATTGATAGTATAATGAGCTAAAGCAGCTGAATATAAATCAAACAATGATTAGTAGCAGAGAGAGAGATCTCCCAGACATCAACAGACAAACAAGCAACATTGATTCAAAGTATTGGACTCATTGACTTGTACCTTGTGTACGATTTCAGGCTTAAACCAGCAGTAACATGGCCATAGAATGCAAGTAAGAGTTGAAGACGTCTTCTAAATTCACCAACATTAGAAGTTTCAATGAATTCCACTAAGCTGCAGTAGAAAAGTATACAACATCAATGGCACAGTAAATTATCATACAGGGGAAGGGTATTTCAAGTTAGAATAAGACTTGCCTCTTCACATGGTCATCTTCAGACATCTCTGTGGAACTTATAGGATGTAAAATAGAGTACAGAGGAAACCACAACTGCACATAGAAATAATATGTAGTTCAACACAAAGAAAAAACTATAGAAAATAGAGACAAGGAAAACTAATGGAGGAAGGGATAACGAAGCAGTAAACTTGTGCTATATAAGCAAGCGATACCAAACAATCACACATAATACTACCAGAAAGAACAAATCTATGTTTGCACAATTTGTATCCAGAGAGATTAAATTTTTTTTCCGTATTAAGAACATACTCTTTTGAAAGAAATAATTTAGAAGAGAATGATGCTGAAGCATCTAAGAGCAAAACGAAGATCAAGGCAAGGATCTTGATCTCCATCTCCACCATATAGCATATGGGTTGGTGTGGTTAAGTTATGCAAGTGATTTATTTCAATCACTAACTGAGAAATGATGCCAGTGCTTTAGTTTCCACACAGAGCAGCTCATACAACAAATCCTTCATTACCTTTGCAGCATTAATCTCAAATTGACGGTCCGCTTCATCGAGTACCATACGCCAAGATTCAAACTCCATCTTTTGCCAGGAGGAAGCCAGAGCAAGTATGGGTTCTAATTGATCTGTCCATATATACAAATTTATGAGGGATTAAGATAGAGAAATGGTAAATATATAAGAACAATTTCAAACACTAAACATGAATTTCCAAACTATATTTCTCACCATTAAGAGGAAACTTGGAACCTTCTTCCTCTAGCATTTTGACCTTGCTATAAAGGAATTGCAATCCCGAAAGAGCCTTCAAGTAATAAAACAATTGAATTATGATTTATGTTCTACTTTAGGAATTTCATTTAAAAATTATACATCCAGTAAAATGTTGAGAAGATACATATTACATTACTACCTTGGCAAGAGGGGTGTTTAGAGGAATACACAGAAGCATCTCAACTATAGCCAAGATCTTCTCAAGTCCAGGATGCTCCTCCCACTTGCTCAAGAGATCTAAAACTTGTCTTTGGAGTGCAGTAAGCAGCTTAACCATACTTCCTAGTACATTGGAATTTGCATCCTAGAAAGAACAATGAAATAAATGGATCAGCATTTGATGATTGAAACAAGGCATGTTATAATGTAACAAGTAAAAAAGAGAAACCGGTGACACCTTATAAAAGTTGAGCATATGCACTGAACTACCGGGAATGGTTAAGTGGCACTCATTCCCCAAACACAAACGCAATAGATGTTCTGGCCCAAGTTTTGCATCCATATAAGACGCGGATATTCCCTTCAAATCTGCCAACAAAGTCAATGAATAAGTGCACATACCATTGATGGTACACATCCAGGAGAGTTCTTAAGTAGCATTACCTCTGAGAACAACTGCACCTATAGTATATGAATCAATGAAAGCAACCAGTTTTCGTGCATCAGAAACTCCAATTACACCAGGCTGCATAACAGAATGACATTAAGAATGAGAAAAAGGTAACAGTTATTACTACACGGAAAAAACATCCTTTACATTTCCTCACAAAAAGAAAACTGGGTGCTGCAATTACGACTACCTATTTCTAAGACATAATAGTTTAAGTTCAACCACACCGCCAATGATTATTATTTCTAAATATAAAAAATGGACTAATATAAGAGTAAAAAAATTGAAAGCCGCACTTTTTCAAAAACATTTAAGAGGAAAATCAATAGTTCAAAGGGTTAATACTGTAAACCATTCCTATTTTTCTCTGTTTCCAAAGGTACAACTGCCCCTGTCATAGAAAGAAGGGATACTTCTAAATTTTAAGAGCAAATGGAAAAGGCCTAATGCTCATCGGCAGAAACAAACCAGGATTTATCCAAGTGGGAAAATACTTAAAAAGCATGAATACTTGTGCTTAATCTGACACACATAACTAGCAATACAGAGTAGAGGCAATGCATCACAACAAGCTATGCACTAATTAACCAAAAAAGGATAACAAGAACTCACATCGTTTTTGAGATCGGTTGAGCCAAACAACTCATTGTGTGTGGCCACCATCTTTCTCAAAGCTGACTCCTCTATGGCATTCCACATTTTCAAAGCTTCAGGTTCATCAACTGATCCCTTCTGTATCCAATAAAAATTAGCATGCTCATAATTGGTAAAATATGTAGCTTAAACAAACTTGCATAATGCATATGTGGACGTTACAATTTCCATATCGTCTCCTTGAAGAGCTTCGTTCCATTCAGCAAAGCTGCTGCTTGAAAATGAGCCCTTGAGTGTCGATAAATCAAATTCATAGATATCTTCAATCTTAAAAGCGCGAGGTTTGAACAGATATCCCTCATTTTTACTGCTTTTTGTGGTCTCTTCTTCAACTTTCATCTTCATCCATATGCTTGCAAAGTCAGCATACAGCTCATCCAAGAACTATTTCAAGCCAGCAAAGCAATGGATCTTAGCAACATCACAGAGACAAATTTTATTATGTTGGATGAAGACAGAAAATAGTTCTCACCGTGAAAGTTTCATGATCCACCACCCTTGTATTAGCCACCAAACTCACAACCCGTCCCACAATATCTTCGCAGAGGGTTGGTGAGACCTGTGAGGTAGAAAATGAACACTTGATTATGACATCAAGTCAATGCACTATCAACAAAAGAGACGTTAATATAATGGGCAACAACTTACCATTTTACCAGGGCCAACAACAATAGAATCTTTCAAAAACTTCATTGCAACGCGCATGTTCTCAACCCAACTGTGTGTACAGTACACAACACAGCAAGAAGGAAGCTCAGATGGCATTATTCTGACCTCCATAGAGGTTTTGAATCCACACTCACGAGGAAATCTCATAAATGAACATAGCGTATTCTGTAAGAAAGTAGCCAATTAGTTAAAATAAGCTTGATATTCAGATCTTGACGTGGAGATGGACAAATGGTATACTAATACAGAAGGAGAGGATTCAGTACCATGACTGGATCAAGGCTGTCCTCTTGCAACCGATAGGCAAAACCATTTTCTAATATGCTCGACACGATGAGGGATAATCCAAACTTCATTTCAAAAACAGCAACTTGAAATGGTTGGATTAAATCATCATATCCCGTAAAGTCATCAGATAATCGGTCTATGAAAGCATTTGCAGCTGCCTGAAGTGCAAATGAAATTGTAATTATTAAAAAAGGTGCATGATTTGAGGATAACACTAGAGCCACAATTAACACATACTAATATAGTCAAATACAAAATGGGGTAAATCTAGGCAGGGGTGAATCTAGACATGAAGTCATGAAACTATGTCAAATTTCCAGTTTGTTTCTTACATTGTTTACTATGAAATCACATATAATGTATTTCCATGGAGAATTTCTCTCTTAGTGTACAGGTCTTTTGCTTCCAGTTACCGAACACCTTTCATTAGCTTTGAGTTATATACTTATATGGTCAAAGGACAAATGAACCACTATCCATCATCATCATCGTCTTACTATTGAACTAGCAACTTTCCTTACAAAATACACCCGAGAACATTGAAGTCAGGAACTAGCAACTTTCATCACTAAACGTTTTTCTACCTGCCAAGACTTTGCTCTGTCGAGCATCTCATGAAGCTGTTCCACCTCAAAATTGACTGGCTCCTTGACCATAAGTATAGCAGAAGAAGCCATCTTCCGAAATTCATCACACTCCATCTTCAACTTCGAGAACTTCCCTGGTTCGGAACGGAACACAATCTTGGACATAGGGATTCAATGGTTAGCAAACATACGGACAAAAAAGCCTTCAACTATTCACATGTATGATGCATCATTATCTAAGGGTTAACACCCACAAACCTTTAAACCACCCATAAGGGGTTGACGTAGTAGAATTGTTTTAACATAATTAATTCAGTAACTGATGCAGCATACAATGACAACAAACCTCTTACAGCTGAAGGACTATATTAAATGCTGTAAATGAGAATACATGACGAAACTCAAAACGCAGGAAGATTGAACCAAAGATACCCTGACTGAATGAAAGCCCATAAAAAATCCAATTTCAGGATGAGGGTATGCTTGTCTCTAATGCATCACTTTGGCTGCAATACAACTATATAGGTACAATAGAATGCTAGGAAGCAGATAAAAACCATTATTGCCCAGATGAAACTGCATTTAACATTAAATTCAAAATGTACAGAAAAGGGGGGAAAAAAAAGATTTCTTTCCAATACCTTCTTTTCCAGCCTCTTAAGCTCATCTTTCAGACTGTCTAGTTTTAAAGATAGTTTCCCATTCACATTTTCGGTGGATAGCGACCCAGCTAAGTAAGTACACTCCTCTCGTATCTGCAAATATCAGAGTGCATGACCTTTGTCAATGTGCCGCTAGTCTATGATCGAAAAGATACTAAAACATATATAGTACAAAACATGCAGGAACAACACCATATACAGTACAAAAGAAACAAACACAGCAAAGCAATTCAATATGAAGCATGATGGATAATAGTGACAATATTATGAATTCCAGGATACACCACACTAAACACTAAACAGCATGCAGATCCTTTCTTTCGTACCAGAATTAAGATATGATCTATGATATTTGTATATAATTGTTGAACAAGATTCAACAAAGCTTTTACAACATTATCAATGTCGCGGATAGTGAGAACCCAAGGATAAATTATAACAGCAAATAGGGCATATTATGTTATGATAGGAAATCTACCAGAATTGTATATTGAAATAAATAGCATACTTAAATTGCACAAAACAACCAATCAAACATAATACTTTTGTCCATATACAAGTAATAGTCTTTATTCTACAAAAAAGCAGTATGGAATATACAAAGCAGCAGTTACCTTCATTTCAAGCTCAAGTGACGATATTTTTTTCAGCAGCCATGCGTGTTTGCAGGTATACTTAGCTGTTGGGTCTAGATAGTCGGAGCCAAGCAAGAGACGGAGCCTCAACTCGCCAAGTCTCAACCATGAACAACCAATATGATAAACTGGACCTTCGTGAACAGAAGAACAAACATGGGTTAGCATATTCAACTATACACAATATGATTGCCAGTACACTTCCAATAAAACTGCATGTATTTCAAAACAGTAGATACTACCTTCTGATGAACATTTGAGATAGAGTTCCTTAAGTAGAGGATGAATCCTCAGCTCTATCAAAGACTTAAATATAGGATGTGTAGTAGATTCAAGAAGCACAATGAGAGCTTCAATCTCCTTCTCCTATAGAAAAAAAGATTACGAAAACAAAAAGCTTTGTAATGAACTGCTGAAACTCAATAAAAATAGCATAGGACTCACCCATTCACAGAAAATTCGAGTTATTAAAAGCACGGCCTATTCAAATGTGCGTCCATCAGCATACATAGTTTGCATCTAACATGCTCAACAAATTGTCAAACCATTTGGATCCTTGGTAGTTGTTATATATACATTTATACACAAGTGAAAACTGCATCAATTTTACATCACATGTCTTCCAAAAAGTAGCAATTACTATACTGAACTTGTTTACTTTTCATTAAATGTCTGCTAAAGTGTGTCCAACCGCATACATTAAAAACATCCTATAAGCAGTTCCAACACCTTTTTTTTCGGGTAAAAAAGATATCCGGAAAGCGACCTTACAAAATCTTCCTTATAGTTCATGCATACAAAATTTCCCTTATTTGTTAATCCACTAGCAATTTAATCAAACACCACCATAAACTCTAGCAATGTATTCTATCTTCCATTTTGTTACTAAGCAACGAAATACAATAGAATAGAATGTCAAGAATTGTTTTACCTTAACCATATGACCCGGTGTTGAGGAGTCCAGATATCTGGACTTGATTGTAGCATATATACCATTACTGAAAGATTTTCTATGTGCAAATATGATCTGAAAAAGTGAAAGTGAATAAGTTTGTCACTTCAACAAAAGAGGTCATACTTCAGGTGGGGAATGGAGCAGAAGTAATACCTGCTTCAACAGAGAACGAGCTGAATGAAGGAAGGAAGACGTCAAATTCATCTTGGGTGCAACGCTTTGCCAAATGTTATTTGTGATCGCTCTGAGTTTTAGACTCTCTGCATGATAATCTTTCACAATGCTCAGGTTTTCCCTGAAGAAAGGGGTATAAAAAGTAAGGTTCTGCAGTAAACTTTGACATGCCAACATGACCTTTCATGTGTCAAAATACAATTTTCTGGAATTTAAGAAAATCCAGACACTGGACCAAAAAAACATTAGTACTACATGCACCCAATAAGAAATGTAAGCAATTTCTAAAACTAACTTGCCACCCGAAAGCATCAACTATATAGTACTTAGGCAGCTATACTTCATAACAACGAAAGATAATATGCATCAAGTTCTCATTTTTTTCGGTCGAGTGCATCAAGTCCTCATTAAAGAATGCAATCATTGTCATGTCTAATATGATTAAACACATGGCATGATGGCACACAACGACATACTTAACAATAAAAAAACGTACAGCTTGTTATGGACAGCTTCAGACATCAAAGGAGTAACGAGCAAATATGGACAGATTTCATTACGAACAGCTTCCGTAATAGACAGATTACTCTGGATAGCATCAACGCCCTGATGTTTCTGCATTCCTCAATGTCAGAAAATGAAATTTTACGCAAATGTTAATAAATGACAGATTATTCTCTAGCTTTGTAAGAACTTGCAAATTCATATGTATAATATTCTTGATATTTGAAAAACTTGCCTTTGCAGAAGTTGACAGATTTTTCCACAAAAAAGAATGCCATCTAAACCACATTTCAAGAATTGAACTTGAAAGTTTTGAATGAACTGCATCACAAAGAAGGTAAAAATGATTAGCATAGTGTTCTTATCAATATAACTGGTATTTCAGAACAGTACTGAAGGAAACCTGCACTAGTCAATGCCCAGGCATCAATTATCCACAAGACTCTTTGGTAAGGCAGCATATCCAAAGGAGATCTTGAAGAGAAGTTCAATGAAAAGTCTACGACTAGCTGCATATCTCCGGCCAAGTGAGAGAGTGCCTGACAAAGTAACAAGGGAATATAAGAGCAAATGCTTTAAAAGAGAAACACAATGAAGGAGGCTATATATAAATCTGATACTAGCTCCTTTAAATATATGAATTCATTTGAATGCAAATAACATAGAGATGCAGAGTATATGATTTAAATTCCATCTATGGTTCATGAAGAGATAATAGAGACTCTAATCTCTGGCATAAGTCAATGGAAATTCCAATATATATCATAGACCACAATTACAAACTTTATACGCTTATTTTTCATTGGCCTCCAATAGAACAATAGGAATATATAACTATATCTTACAACGTGAACTTCACTAGCATCAGCCGAAATAATCTCCGGCATCCGTTGAAGCAGTGGCAAATCCAAGAGAATGCTACTTTGATCAACAAGAGGCAGATTTCCAAGCCAACAGTTGTGACCAGACTGAGAGCATATTATCATAGGAGACATAATACAACAGGAAGCCGAATTTGCCAGAGCAGCGAGACTTGTATCAGAACCTGCAAGAGTCTTCTTTAACTCGTTCTTCTCCTTCAGAAATCTTTCAGAAAGCATCTGTATCAACATAGTCCATTAGAAAAGCTCAGGATGCGCAAGAAAAAAGTTAAAATTGAATCAAGCTTTACCTGATGGATCTTCTGTAATTCTTCAACCCTAACTTCATCATTTTCGTGTGTTAGATGTGATGACATGCAAACGCCTAGTAAAAACCCCCAAAGAGCAACATAAGCAAATTGTTAGCCAAAAGGGGAAAGCAATTCTCCAGCAGCATATAAACTAACCAGAAGTATATGCTCCATCACATTTATTGTTGAGCTTTAAATTTTTTTTACTTCCTATCCCTTTTTTGGTTGAGGGAGGGAGTTGAGATGTAGATATAGCTCAGATTCTTGAACAAGACAATGAGCAAAAGCACAAGAATGAATATAACAAGGATCCTTATATTCTGCATGTTCTGCCAACTTTTAGATTGGCTTTCATGGTTCATAACATGAATTTAATCACTAACGCTCACCTTGCATTGTCAAAAGGCGAAGTTCAGAATCAGAAGATGCGGCAATGTCAATGAGAAGATCATGACCATCAACTGCCACAAAAGGTTTAAAGACACTAAATACCAAAACTAATAAATGCTTTCTATAACCAGATTTAAGTTTAAAAATGGATACCACAATTCTCTAAAATTCTCTTGGATGGCCAAACCAATTGTGAGAAAGCAAAAAGCTGCTGAAGAGTATGATATACTTTTGCAGAACCAGGCATGAGAGGATGTCCTCCATGTATCCATAGCATAGGCTTAACTGAGCTCAGAGCCCATGAAAATTTATTGCCTTCCACCTATAAACAGTAAAGTTTAGAATAGAAATTAATCAGTGCAAAACGTTAGGGGACTAAAAATGAAGAATCCACTAATCATAATAATCAAGTAAATGACAGGAGTGAATATGAGCCAAACGGGAAAAACATGTTATCCTTTTTCTCTTTGCATTTACATACCTGCAACTCCCTTACAGCTTCTGGAAAATATTGCTCCAATTTCAGAGAAATCTTTATAATGGAGCGCCAATATAGTGGTTTATAGTCAGATTTGGAGACAAATTGGGACGTTGCCACACAGCTCCAGAATGATATGTGCTCTTCAAGTAGATCAGTGTACCATTGCAGGTGTAGATCAAAAGTTGGGCTCTTAACAATTTGATCAAGAACTTTCTCTTCAAGCCGCCTTAAGGATTTCAGGACAGGTCTGTAGTTTAGAGCATGATCATCATATTTATGTTTTTCTTCCGCATCCCATTGCCACAAAGAACGCCTTAGTAACCCGACACAATTAATAGCATTGGACATGATCCTTGCAGCAGATATTGGCAAGTATTTGGAGACCATAAGATCAACAGATTCCATTGCAAGAAGCGGCAACAAGCTCAACTGGACATCCAAGCCAGGATCAGATGCTTTCACTTGGACTGCAACTTTATGACGGATCTTGAGGATACGTTTCCATATGGGATGTTCCAGCTCCTTCTTGAATAATGACAAAAATAAATGGAAAAAAGAACAATATGGCTGTAAATGTGAATCAAACCAGCTGAACCAAAGAGTATACAGATCCAGATCAATTTCAGTGGCCTGGTCTACTATCCAATCAGCAGCAAACAAAAGCACCGTTGTAGCAAGACCAATATCAAATTCCCTTCCACTAAGGTTGGAAACAGCATCTTGCAAGATCATTGTATTAATCAAATACACAGACTTGGACTTCGTGGAAGAATCAGGTGCATTCAGAAAGCGGTTCTCAGATTTACTATACTGGTATGAAGCATATTGAGAGCCCAGGAATTCCACGTACATACAGATCTGCCTCACACAGGCTTCTTTCGAGTGCGAAACAAAGTCCCTTATACTTATGGGTAAGGGCCAGCCACCTGGCATAACAGTAGACACTCCTGCAGATAAACAGTCAGCTATTGACAAGTAACAAGCCTTTGCTTGATCAACAATTTCCCGCCCTTCACACTCCCCTAAAGAAGTCAAATATATATGCTCCCAGCTAGAATGGAGGCTCTCCATCAGTTCGTTTCCAGTCATGAGGAATTGCTGGAATAACTGAATCCATCGAGCAAGTTCAAGATGAGAGATCTTAACACTGAAATGTAAGCCCTTATCTCTGGCATGTATATGTGCCTTGGCCATCGAATCCACCAATACATTATTAGGAATACCTGATAGAACAAGAAATCTCTTGACATCACTCAGCTCAATCTCCTTCACCAAGTAGCCTCTTTCTGACTCCAATATCCATTTTGGCTGCATCATAAAAATCTCAACTCCTCTATTTCGCATAGCCCGAGAAACTTCACCATGTGTTGGGTTCACAGTAAGGAACATCCTAAAATTAGGGTGGGGTTGGAGAGTCAAAGGTTTGCCATCTACATTTCCACACTCATTTACCGTGATGAATCCATTTGATTCAGCTAATGAATTGATGCGGTCAAGAACCTGACAAAATTAAAAAATAAAGGGTTATAGATTAGGATAAACGTTTATTATAAGAGGGAGAATATGTATATACAATATCTCATAAGAACCTACCGTTGGATTGCAAAGATTGGCATCCTCCAGTATAATCCACTCTCCATTTTCTATAGCCCTTATTAATGATCCAGCCACCCACTCAAACTTCACAGGAAGTGGCCTTCCATACTGTATGCCCTGCAACTTCTGAATCATCTGCTCTATCCTACTAAGATCATCATGAGACCATGTCATTGATGTAAAAAGGTTCATCTCTAGATCTGTCCTTAAAATTTCAATGATCTCAACTATCAATGAAAGCGAAATCCCCCACTCCATCTCTGTAGAAATAGAGCTTGCCAATTTACCAAGATTGACACTTGATAGGAAGGATAGTCGTCTGGACACATGTTCTTTCAACTGTGCTGAGTGTGAGTCCAATGATGATGACAAGAGCTCGTGGCAATACTCTGTGACATAGCTTTGAACTTGGGAAACAGCAGCTTGGAAATTGCGGTAAGCATTGTATTGCTCAAAACACCCAAGCATTTCAGATATATCAGTTGCAGAAGAGATATTTATCTCATTCAGTATGTTACCTGTTAGTTGCGCAAGCAACCTTACCAGAGAAGTCTTGCCAGATGATGCCGGCCCAACTAAGATGCACAGCCATCTTTGCTGCACACATTGGGCAGCAGCTTCCAACATAGTTCGGATTTCTGGCAAAAGTTTCAGTTCATGGAAAATCGTATTGGTGGAGTGAAATATATTCCTTTTAATTTGAGTTCTGCCCACTGCCAAAAAGCGATCATTAAGCTGCACACGTGGGTAAGGATTTAAGAGTGGTTTGACATCAAAAACTTGTTCATAGAGGCCAAGTACTTCTTGGCGATCAGCAGCAGTGCGCATTCTTTGAATGTAGACAACATCCAAAAAGCAGAAGTATTTAAGATCATTAGGCGCATCTGGGACAAAAAAAAGAAACAGGTCAATCAAGCAACAAAAGCTTAGAAAAATGAATTATATACATGAAAATAGAGACAATACCTTTAATTATCTGACATGAACGAATCACATCACGAAGATTGAACTCCCAAGGAGAGCCGTCTTGAGCAAACTTGTGGTACAGCATTGTTTCTTCATATAGTTGCTTATTAAAGGATATCAATTTAGAGAGCAATGAATTTGATATTTCAGGAAAGAGTGAACTACAGATTGCAAGATAGTCATCTTCATTTAACTGATCCACATAAACCTGATCACGTAAAAAAGAAAAGCACAAGGGTAATTCAATCAACAAAATATGCATGCGTGATACCAAAACAGAATACACAAGTTTTAGTGTGGAAGTTGTGCATCCTAACTTACCTTTGTAAAGCGGTTAAGAAACGACTTTGGCAAGCCTTTTCTGCCCCCACCCTGATAAGTAGGATTTTGACATGCAAAAACCCTAAAAGATGGAGGGCACTTGAATGTACGGCCCAACTCGGGAATAAAAACTTCCGCTCTATGGTCTAAGATAGCATTCAACCCCTGACACAATTTCCAAAATATATTCAATATAGATCCGAGGCAATAAATTTAAATGCAACATAAAGGATGAAAGGCCTAACACAGGCATACCTCCAAAACTGACTGTGGAGCAAGGTTCAGCTCATCCAATAGAACCCAAGATCCTTCTTTAAGAGCCTGCAAGCAAAATTAAAATGTAAATGACTTTTGTCAGTAGCATAATGCTGGTAAAACTGCTTCACATTGTAAGTTGTCTGACCTGTAGTAGAATTCCATCAGACCATGCAAATTGTATCCCTTCATTACTTTCAATGGGCAAGTCAGAACCCAGTAAATCCATCAAGTCAGTCTGCAATATACATAAATACACAAACATTGCAGATCTTTCAAAAAATAACATAAAAGGTAACATCAATGACAGACTGAAGGAGGTTTGGACTCCCACCTGTTCAGATAGGTTTATCCTCACAACTTTGTGTCCCGAGTAATTTCCCAGGGCCACAATCAAACTTGTTTTTCCAACACCGGGACTGCCTTCCAACAGTACTGCAATGCCAAAAAATATTCAACAAACTTTGCAACTATTTGATACCCAACAAAAAGTTATAGTGATCAAGAAATCTTCAAAAAAAGTGAAAACGACAACCATATACATAAGTCTGAGCTAAGACAAACTTACCAGGTTTAGAGAGCTGCATAGCCCGTAAGATCCTTAACACATTTCTATGAGTAGTTGGTGCTAAAAGCTCAAAACCTCCAGCATTGGAAACATAATTACCTACAATATATATAAATCTGGTCATATTCGAGCGAAAAGAAAGAGGCATGTCAACACCAAAAGTAATTCACAATAGCAGGTACAATCATTTATGAGAACCATCTGCCATTTCTCATTTCATCTTAAAATATCAGAAGTACTTCATAAAGAGAAGGTAACGAACGTCTATTAGTATCTAGAAACTCACAAATAAACACTAACTGAAAAATTGAGCAAAGTAATAGTAAAACAACATACAATACTGGTGAAATTTACAGCTAAAACATACCCCTCTGTATGTAAAAAGGATCCATGCCAAAAAGATTGTCGCACTGCATATCACTTCTTCCTGATACATCTCTGTGCAAAGTAGTGTAACCCCACCCATAATTTTCCATCAACAGAAGTTGTGGGTCAAGCTCAGACTCCTGACATTACAGATTTTAATGTATAAAGTCAAACTACTACAGTATAATTTCACGAAACTAACCCGGGACATCATAATACACGATCGTCCAAATTTCTGAATATAATAACAAACTGGAGGAAGTGCAAACCAATAGATTATAACTAGCAGGTGTACTTTGAAAAACGAAGGTTCTTCAACTTCTAGGGCAACAGTAAGACTTGTGAGGATCTAAATTTAATTAGCATAGCAATATTCAGTAAATGAAAGAAAGTACAAACCCGTTGAAGTTCCTCCACAAGAAAATTGAAACATTTCTTTCTCAAATCTGTCGATTCAAGCTCTGATATGCCAGTACCTAATATGCATGCGGGCAAGGAAATCAGACCCCACCGTAGCAGGTATATCAACAACAACAACAGGCACATTAATTTTGAACATATATGGAGAAAAGCATAGAAGTTAAACGAGCAGCTGTCCAAAAATCTTTAAGAAAACAAAAATAAGAACACGCATGAAACAAAATGAAGAATATTATAAACCAAAAACGTTGGCTTTATAGAGCCGGCTGGATTATGCTCCTAGGGCCCAACATGCACTCGAAATGTGGACCAGCTGAGCGACTTTTTAGCCTGCCTTCCGCAAATTTATGCAGACAAGCTGGGAGTTTGGAGCAGAACGAATCTGATCTAGAGATCGGCCATGTAACCAAACTAACAAAAGAGCATGTCAAAAAAGGAACAAAACATTACCTAAACTCAGTCCATCAAGCAAAACAAGGAATGCTCCATGCAAGAATGCATATTCAGGTGCTAAAAATCTTTCACTCGTATTAACAAAGGCCACCCAAGAGAGTAGGTCTCTAACAGTGAGCGTTCGACCTGTTTCTAACTTGTTGAACCACTGCAAAGGTGACAAATACAAATACAAATACTCAAAGCATGCTTACTGTGTACGAGGCATGTTCTCATCATTAGTGTGTTTAGACATGGGCTATAGAGCAATGATTATGATTACCATATCCAATTGCACATCACTTGGTTACTCAAAAAAGAATTGCCCTAATGTGGTTTTAAGATTTTGCATGAATTATGTGAGATAACATAAGAACATTTAGTGTCAGACTTTCACAAGCTCAGGTGCGAAGAAATTAAGCAAGTGTCCAGACACCCGGTACCAAAAAAATTGTTTTTCTTTTGCAAGATCAATAGAAAATTAATGCTACTTTTGTACTTTTTAACATGCATGAGTATACACGCCCATGAATGTGGATTTTCATACTTATGTTTGCAGTCAGTAGAGCAACCTTTAGAAATTCCTATTTCATCCCTTTAGATCTGTTCCTACTTTGAAGTTTTGAGCAACTTTTAAAGATACTTTATAGAAGGCATGAGCATTCACAATCCCACATAATGAAAAGCATACCTTCCAGAACTCTAGCAGAGGACTCAGCAACTTGCATGAAAGTTCTGGGTTAGAAAATCTGTAATAGTTTTAAAAAATCACAATAATGTCAAGGAACTAGAAAGCCATGATACAAAAAGGATGAGAGAGATATCAACAATCAGAAAATTCATAAAACCATACTTGGCTGCAGCAATAGCTCCCAACTCTTCAAGGTCAACAACTGGGGGAACCCAAATCTCAGTGAACCTGTTGCGAAGTGCTGGAGATAATTCTTTCTTACCATAATCACCACCAGGATTCATTGTTGCGAGGAGGAAAAAATTAGGATGTGCTTCTATTATCTCCATGTCAGCTCCTCCTTTCTCAGGCAAAGACTGCAATATAATGGAGAATGATACCACCAATTGTTAAGCAGTCAAACAAGACTTCTTTCAAAATTCATCAGATATGCTGAAGCCAGCTCTGCCAATGGAAAAGGCAAGCAAGGACAGCAGAACGTTTACATATATTAAATATAGAAAATCTGGAATCAGCATGATATATGGAACTGGTATAGACTAGGATCCACCAAGGCACCAACTGTAAACCATCATTGTGCAAATTCAAGCACCAAAATGAAAAACATTGACTTATAAAAGATAAATGCAATACAAAAGAATCCCAAAGAAACATAAGATGAAACGTTTCCAATGGTGTGATTCACATTTGAACATCATAAGCTTGATGATACCAAAATACTTTGCTGGAGCAAGATGCAACAAAAGGTAAAGCACAGTAAATCGCTCACCAGTTTTCTTTCCGGTTCCAGCACACTGTTCAACCTTTCCAATACACTATCATCAGCTAAAGAGATCTCATCTACAAGAAATAGCGAACCATCTTTCATAGCATGCACAAGGGGTCCATCTTGCCACGTGAAAATGGTTTGCCATTTCTGATGCAGGTTAGACAATTCCTCCCTTATTCTTGCACAATCACAAAGATCTTGTTCACTAACAGCAGAATATTCTCCCACAGATTCTCTATACATGCTCACTATCTTATCCAATTTATCAAGGGTTGAAGGAGCCTTATTTATATCTTCTGGCAAAGCCTACATAGAACAAACAAGTGGTAAGATAGAGAATCTAACTTCCATTCTTGATACATGTGACACAATGGTTGAACTTACCGGATCCTCTTGGTAAAGGGTGAAAGGCGCCGTTAGCAATAGCTTCTGGATCAAACTTTTGAACTCTGAAGCTAAAGTTGATCTATCACGTATAGGATAAAAGCCCTGTTAACAAATTCAACATCAACATTTATTTCAACCATATTTCTCATTATCAATGATTGTTCCCAATATCACATATACGAAATAGAGAATACCAACCCCAATGAAATCTGATGTTTCTGTGTATTGGTGGCAATTGAGAATGTGCAGTTTCGACTGCAATAGGATACTGAGTAACTGGCAGACGGTAGTCTTTCCAGCACCTGTTTCGCCAACAAGCAGGACAGGTTCACGCATCTGATAGCACCTCTCGACGAGAAAATACAACCTTGACATGCTTTTGGTCCAAATGATACTGTAAGAAAAAACCAGTCATATAAATATACTGAAAACAGAAGAGCAAAGTAACACCAAAGAGAGCAAAAAATATTGATAAAGGTACTGAGACGTACTTCCCAATTGAAGAGTCGTGTATTCCCTGACTTACAGTAGCAGGTTCCTGAACAAGGCCAAGCTAAAGTCCAGAACGATAACAAAAGATAAACAAGACCAAATAGAAAGAAATTTAGATGGATTTGACTTCTGAGTCATCTGATCCATGGTCAAATAAATGAGTTTCAAGATACTAAAAAACAAAGCAATATGGAAAGAAATTAAAAGAGAAATAACCTGCTTGTACAGAACACTTGTTAGATCCACTTGAATATCTTTCTTCTTAGTGCCATCCCGCTGCTTATTTCCCAAAAGACGAGTTATTAGAACCTCTTGAACGTCTTTCTTCTCAGTGTCATCCCGTAGCCTCTCTCCCAAAAGATGATAACCACATATAGCCAAATGAATATATGACATCTCCAGTTTATTGACACGTTCAGCCCAACGAAGCAAATCTCTTGGGGTTATAAATCCATGTTTTCCAGCAAAAGCTTTACTAGTCTGCCGACGCAGCTGAAGATCCTTCATCACATCAACCATCTTGTTCGCATATGATTTAGGGATACGACATCTCTCGACCAAGATTGTTGATAGCTCATCTTCAGGGATTCCATCAACATGGATTTCAACAAAACGATTACGGAATGCACGAGAAAGCATTTTTCGTCCGCCATAAAAGGTAGGTGGATTCTGAGTAGCAAACAGCATAAAATCTGGGTGTGGCCGTACAGTCTCAAACAGTTCAGGGACAAAAAGTTCTCTGTTGTCGTCTAAGAGCCGATTTAATGCTTCCAACACATCTGTTGGAGCAAGATTAAGTTCATCAAGCACAATCCAATGCCCATTCCTCAAAGCCTTGACCAAAACACCTTCTTGAAATACCAGTTTCCCAGTAGCATCAGTGATATAAGAGCCTATATATTCCTGCAGATCTGTGTGCTCATGGTTGTTAATCCGCACGAATTCATGACCAGTGATTGCAGCAAGATACTTGACCATACTAGTTTTCCCACTGGATGTGGGCCCCTGTAGAAGAACAGGGTATCTTTTAATAAATACTGCTCGTGCTATGTTCCTCAGATTCTTCTGCACACTCTTAGTAAGCACAAAGTTCCCTGGAGGACTATCTGATTTGATTCTCAAGTATCTATGGAAATTTGTATTTGCTGGTGGCTTCCCTTCAAGAAGATATTTCATTATCATTTGACCCATCTTCTTTGCACTTTCTTCCTCCAGTGAACTCATGAAAAACATACAAAATCCATCATAAAGAGCTTGCTGAAGTCCATCTCGGTGAAATCCAAAAGTTCCCATGGTTTTCCGCGTGTATTCCAATGCACGATACAAAGATCTCAAACTATATTGAGGCTTCTGATTAGCACCATCCAACAGACTGGTGTCAGAATCCTGCTTTGCCTCTATGTAGAATTGAACTATCTTATCAACCAATCCCGGTGATGAGTGGAATATATCATCATTAAACTGACTAACAAACTGACTAAGATCTTCAACACCTAACACATCATCCACGAAGTACTCTGTGAATCTACTCCTCAATGAGCAAGGCAGATCCCGCTTACCAGCATCATTTGCAGGATTCATGCAAGCAAAAATTCGGAAGCTAGGATGCCTCACGATATTTTCAACATCTCCTCTTTCTGCCAAACAAAGAGAACCATGCTCTCCATCTAAAACACCAAGAATTCTTGACAGTGTCTCAGGAGGAGCCAAATTCACTTCATCAAGCAAAATCCATTCACCCTTTTGGAGGGCTGTAATAAATGCCCCTTCTACAAATTTAAACATCATACCAGAAGAAGTGGTTAGTTGCCTCAATGCATTCTCAAGTTTGACAAACATTTTTTGCCAAAAATCCAGGTCCTTTTCCAAATCCCTCTTCTGCTTAATTCCATGCTCCTTCTCTAAGTCCCTCTTACGCTTAACTCCATGTCGAATCTTAGTGTCCTTTATGCTTTGAGCATCCTTCTTCAACATAACCAACAACTGTTTCCAATTGTTTCTCTTGAAGCACATTTGGAATTTATTCACATGATTTGGATGTTTCTACATATGCATAGACAGAAAAAGGTCATATAAATAGGATATAACTTTGAAGGAATACCAAGAAACATTTAATAAAATGACAACCTTATCCAATGATGATCCACAAAAGCGCTCCATAAATTCTTTATAAAGAGGAATGCATATAGAACGTGCGTCCACAGGTTTGAATCCTCCCAATAAGTCAGAAACATCACTCTGCTGACTTAGATTCTGTCATACCAAAACGTTAAGCACAAATAAGACAACTTAAAAAAATATAAGAACAATGCTATATAGATCGGTGAAGGCGGAGAAGCATGGCTGACACATACCAAGACCGTGAGTTTTTTACCAAGCTTCATTGCCAAACTCTGGACAAGAGTAGTCTTCCCAGTACCAGTTTCACCGACTAGAAGAACAGGCTCATTGTACTTAACAGAGCAAGCTACTTTTTCTAGAAGAAGTAATGAGCTTTGGAGGTGAACAAAGCACTTCTCCTGGGGCTGCATTAAGAGAAGTTAATTAAAAACCAAAAACAGAAAAGAGTAATTGCACCAAGCCAACAAAAACAAACATGAAGCCGTTCATTCTTACGTCAACTTTTGAGCGCTCTAGTGTAACTCGACCTATTTGCACGTCTGAACCAAAATCCTGTAACAAATGCACAAGTTTAGGTAATTGATGGAAGTGTAAGCCAGCAAGCAAGGAGAGCAAACAAAGAAGCACCTGATAGCTGGGTTTATTGACGAAAATCAAGGCAGAAATAGGCACGTTCAACATCTTCGAAATAGTCTCCATCACAGACATTCGCATCTGAGCAGAAGCAAAGGAACATGCAAATATATCCACAGCCTGCATAAATGAAATCATATTCATAGAAAAAATTAGTACTTTAAACCATGTTGTGAACTAGATGTAAGTCAAACTACGAATAAATTTATCATAAACACACCTCTAAACAGATTCTACTCCACATGAGATGCGTCCAATTGTTTTTTCCTAAGCTGAGACCTAAGCTCGAAATCCGCTTGCAAAATTTCAAGATATCCCTGCCATCACCAACCAAATGATATCAACATCATTAAGAGAATCTGAATATAAGAGAAAACATTGTATTGCAAGAGATAAAATACCTTAGAGAGAACCTTTCAAGAGAATCCAAAGATTCTACAGCGCCTGACACAGAGGGCTTATGGACTGCCAAGGAAACACCTGACATAGGATAAAACACAAAGTTCAGCAAATAACTGAAGAAGATGACATATAAAGCCAAAAGTGAACAATCTACCTATGATATTTGACATTATGGTCTCCAAATCTGGGTACAAAGCAGTAACTATATTGCCCAAGTCTTCTCTACTTGGCAGCCTAATCATTATCCTTCTCCAAAGTGAAGATAGAGTTTTCCTTCCTGTTATCAGAGGAAAAAACATGAAGGAACTTCCTGTTAAGTATTACATGGTGAGGAAAAATAAATTCAGTAAGATAAACTCATAACACATTTAGACCGAAAAAAACACCTCCGTCTGATGGTTTCTGTGAAATGATTATAAATTAGTTCAATATATTAGAATTGCAAAGTTAGCTCCACGTGAATAATGTTTCAACTTAGTAAGTGCAAAAGTTTATATTTGCAACTCCCATTTTAAAATATCTCCAAAATTGCTAGATTCTAATCGGAGCAGGCTCATGCAAGAAAGCAGCTCATAGCTTGAAAATGAAAAGCATAGTTATAAGAACTATTTAAAAAAAAATCGATACAAGCTAGAAAGCACCAGACAGTAAGCAATGAGCCAAATGACACTACACCTTCAAAACTGTTGGATGCATCAAGCTTTGAACTGGTTATAGTTGAAAAGAGGCGGAAGCTTTTGGCAACCTGCACTGCCTGCAAAGTGACATGTGATTATGTTTAGACTGACATATATCATATCATCAGGGTACAAAAGCGTCTAATATTGATAACCTCTATCAACAAGAAACAAGGAATGGCAAGGAGCATCAAAGCATGTTATTTTTAATGGATTTATAAGGTTCTTCTAAGAAAATAAGCCACGTCCCAACCGTGACCCTATTGTTTCTTCAACATCTCTTACATATTTTCTCATCTTTTCAACCAATTAAGTAGTGGAAAAGTGTCTTGAATGCTCCATAACTGCGATATGTGAATTTTGTATTCAAGCCTCATTTCTAACACAACTAGCATCTGCAGACAAATGTCACCAGCTACCGTAGATTCCCTATTGGCAGGTATGAAAAGCTAACTTCCCTTTAGAGATTATCCAACCCATGAATACAAGGTACCTAGCTTAAGTGCGTTTTGGATTTCTACCAGCTCAAGTGATAAAACTGAAGAGCGAAAAAAGCGTCCTATTTAGTGCTAAGCAGAAAAGTGTAAGGGAACAAAAATAATTGGGCCAAGATTGCAGGAAAATAATTATCATAAGCAAAATGCATTATTAATTGCCCACATATATGGAGCATGTTCCCTATACTTACCTCTCCATGACCAGTTGCAAAAGAATTGTGACCTTCCAGCAGAGGTAATAAGATGGAATGAACATCAGATGGCGATTGGTCTATATTTTCAAAGACCACCCATAACCCATTTGCGACAGCCTGTACAAAAGAAATGTTGTAGGTATACAAAGTAGTAAGAACAAAAAAGTAACATGAGAAAAGCTGGAGGGGGAAAGGACCAAAACGTACCTGGGTAAGAGAACCCGGTTGCCATCTAAATTCACCCGGTTGCTCTGTGCAAACGTAGCTACCAACTAATGTCCTGCCATCAATTTGTTCATCCATGTGGATGGACAGAACTTCAGAAAAAATTTACAAATGAAAACGTTAGAAGGTAAACAGAAAAAATAAAACAAATTCTGACTCCACTCCAAGGTTATTAAACAAAACTATTGCTTTACAGAAAAGTATGAGAACATAGTTCTAGAGTATGGGGAATACATGTAATTGATACATGAGAGATTAGATCAGTACAAAATTTAGGTCAGACGTACATTCAATTAATTGTTCCCTAAGAAAAAGGTATTACCTTGATTTCCACTCTCCTGAGCCAACTTGTTAATAAGTGCAGTTTTTCCGCTGCCAGATGGGCCATACAAAAGAACAGGCCACTTCTGACTCACAGCCAAAACAACTCTTTCATAACTTTTCTTTATAGTTGATGTCATGACAAAACGGCTCCCACCTCTAAATCATTCCATGTGAAAAGAGAGCAAAGATCACATTAGTTTCTAGTACTACATAATTCAAACTAATGAAAGGATAAAGTAATATATAATGATGAATTCTGAAACCAAGATAGCCCTACGTTATACTTCCAACGACAACAGCAACAATGACCATACATATACTTCCATTAAACAAAAAAGATTTACTAAAATTTGCATCTAACCAATATAGAAACATGCATGAAAATGTAGTTCTATGAAGAAAAAGATGGATCAACATATGCAATAAACTTTTCTTTATATTCAAATGTCCCAAAAAAGTTTTAAAAAAAACATTAGTCATTATTTAATATCAAAATGACATTTAGACTAATAGGGGTAATTACAGAATCATAATCAGTAAAAGTATCCATCCATCAAATAGGAATATATAAATCTACCCTTTTGTGAAGTTTCCACTACTTCGGGGTAAATCGGTTTCAACAAGCTCTGCAGAAGGAAATGTAACTGAGCGTGCATCTCCAGCCGTACATCCTGAATTAACTCCTTGATATGTGTACCATTCAGCCTTCTCCAGGGAAACATCCGAACAAAACTCCTGCCATCTAAAAGACGAAGCAACCATGTAATGAGAAGATGCTCAAATCCAAAATGAGAGAGATGAAGAATGATGGGAAGGGAAACAAACCAACCGTAAAAAGCATGCAAAAGCTTCTTCTGCCTTAAGCCCATAACTAGGCACGGGGTTATTAGGAACATTCAAAAGAACAGACAGTATTTGTGCTCCAATCCATCGAATGTCTCTAGAGTCTTCATAAATATCATTCATGCGTTCAGTATCATCTGGATGAACATTCTCAAATTGTTGTAGAAGCTTCAATAATATAGACCAATCCCAAATGCTTTTATAGTGTTCAGGATCAGCAAGAAGGAAGCGGTAGGATATCTGGAACATTAATAGAACATGGCGAAAAGCCTACAGAAGAACCATTGTTAACAGTGATTCGGTAGATAAACAAACAAGTGAAACTGTAAGCTGCAGTCCTCAATCCCAGGTGTAACCATTGTTAACAGTAATTCGGTAGATAAACAAACAAGTGACACTGTAAGTTGCAGTCCTCAATCCCAGGTGTTAGGTAATAATCAATTGTCTACATTTCCGTTATTCCTAAATCGAGAACAAGAATGTACTAGACTAACTATTTCTTACCTTAAGAAAGTTGAATTTATGCCTTCATACTAATCTTCTATGATAAGTGAACAAATCTTTTATCAAAAATGTAGTCGGTTGCAGCCTTTTTCTCCGAGTACAAAAGCTGTATTTCTTATCGCTTTTTCAGAATTTTTGAAAGTCATTTGATATCAAGGGACTTCACCAAAAAACTTTATGAGCATTTTAGAGAGTAAAGCAAGTTAATTCATCAAACTAATCAATGAAAACATAGCCCAAAAACATTCTTAACTGGAGCTAACGAAACACTGCATATAACTTTCAGGCAAGGATGAACGCAAAGAACCTACAAACTCACCGTATGCGGAAGCAAAACACCATCCTCCGCCTTTTCAATCCTGACAAAAGGTGATGGTGCAAATTTGTAATAGCTTTGTACACACCTGAAGCAAAAAAAAGAAACAACATTAAGACAAAAGAAATTGTGAACAGTGTGAAAAAGAAGGGAAACTCAAGAACAGAGAAAGCGTACCCCTTTAGAAAAGGAGCAAGATCCACGGCTCGGCAGAAGGCAAAGGAAGCCAATTCATGAAGATCCAAAGCCCTACCTTTCTCTGAATAGAATTCAATCAAACTTGCAGCCTTTGCAAGATCAAAACTTTCACACCCCCTCAACATTCCACACTCTTCAAAACCCTCGTTACCATATTCAGACCTAGAACTTGAGGCGATAACAAGTTCAAGTTGCCTTACAACCCTGTTAACGATCCTCTTCCCTATATGGCGGAAACAGCCCGAAATTTGAATAGTGTAGTCTGGGTGCACAAACACACCAGCCAGGGCACTGACCAGCTCTTCATCGTCCACCGCTTTCCCCTTAATTAAATTCAAATTTCAGTAAAAACAATCAAACAAGGAGGAAGAGGGAGGGGAAACTACGATGTTCAGTACCTTTGCAAGTATCACACTGAAAGCAGGGTTGTATCGTAATCTTGGGCACCGAATAAGCAGCTTGTCTAGTTCAGACATCATAGTTTGGGAGGGGAAACCTTGTCTAGCTCAATCTAAACTCTGAGGGTAGCAGGGGATTGTTTCGCAGCCGCTCTTGAAGAATTTTGAAGAAGACGAGACATGCAAGCAGAGCGGCGCGGGGGTTTATACAGGGTAAGAGGGGTTTTGGCATAACCGACTCTTTTTTTAGTTAGGGCTCTTATTACATTTTAACTCCCCCTTGTTTTTGTTTCTACCAAAAAAACACCTTCTGTTTTCAATTTGCCTCTTTATCCGACCAAAATAAACTTTTTCTATAATTCAAAATAATTTTTTATATTTCCAAGTTTGTTTAGTGCGAGGGAAAAGACTAAGGCTCCGTTCGGCTGGTCAGAAAAAGAAGCTAACTGGAGCTTTTTCTAACGTTTTTTTGCCAAAAAAGTTACCCTTAGGGAAAAGGAGCTTTTTGAAAATGCTAAAAGAAGCTAGTGGGAGCTTTTATTTAGCATTTTCAAAAAGCTCCTACCCCCTAGGGGTAACTTTTTTGGCAAAAAAAGCTAGAAAAAGCTCCAGCTAGCTTCTTTTTCTGACCGGCCAAACGGAGCCTAAATGCATTTTCAGTTTGGGAGAAATTTTCTCTTACATTCCATAAACCATACTCCGTAGTATATAGTACTAATCTTTTTTTTTTTAATTTTTATTAAGTATAAATAAATCAAATGAGGGATACTCCGTGATAGTAGTATAAACCCATGTGATATATTTCCGATATTTGGATTTTGCTAAGAGTTCATCCTTGACTCAATGAGGAAAAGACCCTTTTTCTATTCGATTTGATTACTGGTATTCTTACTCCCGTAGTTAAAGACCATTACATGTGACAAGAAGACAAATATGATTGTCATTTTTGGTGAAATCAAACATAATTGACATGAATAACCGAAAACAAACATAATTGTCGTGATTAGAACATTCCACCGACTATCTTGGCATACAATTCTCAAGTAAAACATCATTGCAAATAATGCAGCGATTGTGTTCGGATTGTGCATAATGACACCTTGCAAATAATGCATAGACACCTTACTAGCTAGATATATAAAAGCAATGAGATTGGTTAGTCTTTCCAGAAGTATAAAGATGAACTTGGAACATTCACTTGTAATCAATTACACTGCACAACAGAAATATGTTGGATACATAATGTACATGGGTAACAGAATTCACAGTTTATGGACTGCCCGGCCTACATTAAGCTCATTTATGAAATACAAGCTAGCCAATTAGATGAACATTTAAAGCACACCTGTCGGCTGTTTGTATTGATGTACTGTGGTGATTACTGAATTACAAGAAAATCGGATATAAAAGAGAGGTGGTCGATGATAAGCTAATCCTAGTTCTCTCTCTGAAATTTAGCAAAACTTCACTTATCTTGACCATCTGCCATGTTGCCAAGATAATTATCATACAGGTAGGGAGCAAGTAAACTCTCCACATGAGATCTCTGTTTCTGGGTTTCCTCTGTTATCGATGCATATGCAGATTTACAAATCTCTGCGTTGGGAAACCCGAGAGTCCATCTTCCAGGCGCCTCATGATTGGAAGTGTGTGAGCTGCTTTGTTTACTAACCTGCCTTGAACTCGGCTCCCTTATCCGAAGGTGTAACCATGTTGGATGATTTTCATCTGTCTTTGGCTGAAAAAATGAATACACCGGAAACTCTGCATTACTACTAAGGTAAGTGAAAGGGATGCAAGAATCCAAGATAAGTTAGTACATGTTTTAGAACTTACACTCAAGCCAGCTAATGGAGCTTTGGCAATCACAATACCACTCCGAGAGTGAAAGGGATGTTTCTCCACTAGAAGCAATTTCCCCGTTATTCCTTTTGAGACTGGTATAACAAAGATATCATGCACTCCAGCGCTAGAAAAGGCAATTTTGCATGGAAATCCAGAGCCTGCAATAATAATTACATCACCCAGATCCATAAACAAGAGGCCTATAGACTGATGAGATTTAAAAGAATAATAATGTGCTTGTGTAATACCTACCTATTGGAACCTCTGACCCGAAATTAGCAGATGAAGCATCTGAAAAGTGGGTTTTTCTAGGACTATCCAGTAGTGACCTGCTTTTCAAGTTTATTGCTGGATCATCCGGGGGACGTCCGTTCGAGACATATGCCCTTAAATGAAGGAGGAGAACGAAAATCTGAAAACAAACTTGCCCATAAGAACTTCAAAACTGGAAGGAACAATTTCTATTCAAAATCATTAGAGTTTTACAAAAAGAATGATATGATTTACTCTCAGCCCAATTGGTTAACAAAGGATCCCCTAGGTAATTTAGCTAGCATATATGATAACATGATGTGACAGAGCACCATAAGAGCAGTGAAAGCAACAACAACTTCTAGGAGAAATTAGATACCTTAACTACATCAAGCATCCTTTGCCAACCATCAATATCCTTCCCTACAAAACATCAGAAGAACAAAGAAATGATCTATATGTATGAGTAACAGCCTTTACATGAAAAATGAGCAAGGAGGAACTAGGAAGCGAAAACTACTGGCTAGAACATCTATTTACCATGTATAGATTGCTTGCAAAATGACAGTTCTAGAATGGAAAAGGGATCTTTGTTTTGGGTAGACTCCTTCAAAACTGCATACACATATTGGGTGATGTTAAGAAAATCATAGCATACATCAGTACAAGGTATTAACAACATAAAATAGACTATCAGCCTATAGAAATGTCTTAATCAGGAAACAATTTGCACCTATGGCTTTCTCCCTTATTGCTATTTCTCAGAAGCAACCAGTATCAGCTAGAGAAGGGAAGAAGAATTGGTACCCATTTTGCAGCTTGCCCATTCCTTTTTAAAAGTATCAGGAATATAATCAAACCAGGATCCATTGAGTTCATCCACCAGCTTTCTACGAGATTGTTCAAATGATGGCTGACAATATAAGATACTACAAAGTAAGAATCTCAAGTACGTTTATGATTTGTGGCAGAATGATAAATGTACGGCAAAAAAAAATTGGGGTGGTGGACTTCAATTATTTAAGTAAGAAGAAATAGGGGGTGATTTTTATACAAATTTCCTCCATCATTATACTGACTCAAAGATAGCAAAGTTTCCATCTTGATCATTATGAATCAATAAGATATGGGTACAAGGGGAAGCAAAACATACGTACAATTAGCCGCATCCTTACGTTGAAAAGGTGCAACTCCTGATGACTCAGTGTTGCCCTCTGAAAAGCAAGAAGCTTTTGCAAAAACCACCCGACATGCAATTGCGTAGTTACTGGTGATGCAGCGGAGCTTCCTAAATGTTTCAACAATGCATTAAAAATCTGTAAATTGATCAAAACAAGTTAAAATAAGATCTGTTGATATAAAGAAAATAACAGAATGACATAATGAATCAAAGCATATTCCGTTAGATTTATACCTCAGGCATGCACTTCATGAAAATGCTTTCCTCAAATAACTTTGATGTTGAATCCTCGTCATTCTGAGAAGAGAAAATAATTACCTCAAAAAGTTCAGAAGTCAATGATACTGTCGATTACTTTTAAAAGTTCTAACTAAATCCTTCCACTCTATACCACTGAATACAAGTACTAACTAAAACCTAGCAAAAGAACCGATTTCTCCTATACCATTTCTATACATGAATGATGCATTTGAATTCCTATACAAGAAAACATGTATCAAAAGTGTATATCAGACATGGTTTCCAACCTCAACAATGGTTTGCGAAAATCCAATAGCTGAAGAAAGCAAGCAATCAAGATCTGCAAAATTTAACAGTGCACATATTGGAACTTAGATGGCAGAAATCTCATGATACTGTAGTATTTATATACTCTCATGGCAACCAAAGACCTCATCCGCAAAGCCCTTTACTTTACTTTACTTTATAACCCAGTGGAGTTCCTCTTCCGGGGAATCTGGGGGGTCAGGATGGGGGCACCCCTGGCTTACGCAAAGGGGGTGCGCCCGAAAGACCCAAAGAAAAGAAAAGAAAAGAAAAGAAAAGAAAACTGAAACTCAATTATGTGCCAATCATAACTGAATTTAGTTCAAATGCACCAAAATTGATGTAGGGGTCATATCCAACTCAAAGGCACTATAACAGCCAAAGAGCATGAGGATGGGGTCATATCCAACTCATCCGCAAAGCCCAAAGGAGGAAAAAGTACGAAACCATCAATTGGCATACCTTTACTTTCAGCCAAAATTACTAATAACATCAAAGATGCCAGCAATAGAACTTCATTATCCGAAAAAATGTATGACATGATCCCAGTCCTGGACAAGAAACATTACAATATTAAGTAAAAATATAATTGGAGCACAAGCATAGACCAATCAAACAATCAAGACACAGATAAAAACTTCAGCATAAACTACGACTCCACCAGTCAAGCATAAATTATTTCCCTTATTTGCGGTATTTGGTGGAAACAAGGGGAAATACTTTCCCATTCGAGCTAACATGACATTAAATTCAAGGGAAAAACTTTTTCCTAGCTAGAATTCTGAAGGACGTGTGATGCAGGAAATTTTATGGCAAATCAAACATGGAAATAGGATAATGTCCTACCTATGCACATGAGCCTATTGATTGTATCTAGAACTCCAGCTAACATCAACTGAATGGTGGTGTTACATTCCTGTAACCTTCATTTTCTATGCTTATGATTTAGCAGAACGGCCAAAAAGTAGATAAAAAGCAGTCCAGAACTCTCCACTATCAAAATACAATAGAAAATCTAAGTTTGAACAATCGTAGTAAGAGAATAATCCTAAGATATATACTGCAAACATTGACCATTCTTCACTTCTTATTTTAGCACCAATGGAGGGAACAACACCATTATTTAGTATGTAAAAAACAGGAAGCAAATTCCTTCTCTGCAAATATTTGCAGAATAAGAGATCACTCTGCCCACCTATCTCTGTGTAGGTTATCCCATAAAATGCTAACAAGATGCTTATTAGACAAACGGGAGTCCAATTTATGCATCAGCCAATGCTTCTGATTATCCTCAGACGTAAGACTGGATGATAAGAACTGTTCAAGCTGGTCAACATGTTGTGAAGAAAAATCCGCTTCTTCATCCAAAAAGCCATTGGTATTTGCTGGATTGATACCTCCCCTACTTGAGACTAGATGAGGATACAGAATGAGACTAGCAACAGAGTTCAACATCTCTGGTCTATCAATTACTTGAACAAGCCGTGAAAGTATATAGAAGGATGTGATTGAAGAGATATTTACCACCTGATACAAAAAGTCATCATCGATCGTCAAAAAATTGGACTGTGAAGTCCAACTAGATTGCAAACCAAATGGAGGTTTTTTGTAAGTACATTTTGCAAGTGAAGTTAGATTGTGTCCAATATCACATTTAAACCATCCCATGTCATTTTGGTTCAGTTACAGGTTCAAATTTCGAGTACAAACACAACATTCCAAGTAAAGTTCATCTTTTGTTTTTCATCCAGATACTTGCGAATGTCTAACATGTTATTTTCAAACAGAAAGTTCAATGAGAAAGTGTCTTACCGTTTGCTTCTTTAAATGCATCAGGGGAACCATTATAGGAACCACCAACAATCCAAGAAGCTTCTGAATAACCAGATGACTTAAACGAGATTCTCCAACACAAAGCACATCCTTGACATAGTACAAATCATCCAAAAACTTCTCAATATCAGACATTAAATGATTTCTCTTATTATCTGTGTATGACTCCCTGCAAAAAAGTAAGAACAAACCCAGTCCTTGTTAAAGCATCTGTGAATGGTTATTGGATACTAAAATCACAATACACGTACACGTAGAAATGAGTGTGTATATTCGTTTACAAAACCAAAGAGACCTACTTGGCTGTACTGATGACAGATTCAAACTGAAGGCACTGCTCCCTCAAGCTAAGAACTAAGTCGTCAAAGTAGACAGAAACTGAAGATGTCGTGATAAATTGATACACCATGTCATCACAAACTGCACAGTCAAAAACAATTCTGTCGCAAAATATTAAATTCTTGATACATCACATACCTATAATGAAGATAAGGGCAGACAATACATACCATTATAGATGTTGAGAGTTAGAGCCCTTATGGCTGTTTGAATCATTTTCTCCCCATGATGAGCAAATCTAATCGCTTCACTATATAATGGAAATGATACCACTCTATCCTGGCAATGAAACCAAAATATCAAATCTTTGAAAAACAGCAATGACTACAAACTTGGGGTGTACTTGGTATAAGAATGAATGGATAGCACCATAGCAGTTTTTACAATCAGACACAGTAATTGGATAAGAATAGAGAGAGCAAACAGAGAAGGATTCACGTATAACTTTTTTGGAGCAGCCAACTCGAGTTAGAATATAACTACATACAAAAATACAAGTCACCAATTACCTCTTCAACTTTGACAAGAAGACAGAGTGTATCTCTATTCACCTTGCTGCTCACAGTTCTGAAATTCACAAGGCTCGACTGAGAAAAGCCAATTATAACGAAGAAAATAGCTGTAAAATTTATAACATCATGGCATACACATATGTGAATTAAAATAGAGTGGATCACCTTAAAAACGATACATAGTAAGGCGCTAGATCACCACCCTCAAAATTGTAGTCATGTGTTATAATGCTATTAATATACTCGTTGCTGAAACAAAAATCTGCATAACACGTAGACAGACTCATCAAAATTGAAAACTTCTGAAAATTTAAAAAGGGCCTCTCGTTAGGAAAAGATCATAAGACTGCATAAAACCGAACAGTGAAGAAGAAGGCTGCAAATGATACCATGGATAAACAATGGCATTAAATGCAAGGTGACTGTTTTTTTTTAGAAAAAAAAAGGGGGGGACATAGCTGCAACATGGAGACTGTATGCATGGAGTTTATGGATATATGCTTACAAATTGTCTGATCACTCTGCAAATTCTGAATCATGATGCTTAGATATTGGAGCAATGGGGCCTCAATCCGTGATTTCCTACTAATCTTTAGCAAGCGAACAAATTCTCCCAGAACTTGACATTCCATAAAACATCTGTACAATAAAGTTTTTGGCCACAACATTAATACGGAGTACTTCATAAGAAATTGTCATGAATATTACATACATTAAGCACAAATGCTAGAGGGAAACACATACTCAAAAATTGATGGATCGTGTCTATCACCATAAGTGACTATCTCAGCTATGGACTGCAGTATATTAACAACTGCTTCCTACAAGGATGTACCAATTTGGTTAGAATGACAGTCAGAATCGAATCAATCTGTCAACAATCTTTTATTTTAAATTAAATAAATGGGGCACAAAAGTTCTTAAGATATCACAAAAAAGAATTTTATTTTTTTTTGATCCGAACAAAAAAGAATTATTTACCCTGTTGAGATTGTCCACCACTTTAATCCTCTGCAAATCGGTGACTATATACCTGGACGTGCAAAATTTGGGGAATGGTTAAGTTAAATATCATTTTCGTGACAAGCATACAACAACAATGCTCATTATGGAGTGGTTATAGAAGCAGAAACCACAAATATTTGTTTCCTTGATCAATAAGGTCAACACTCAACACTTGAGTAGAAAGATACTCAAGGCATGAATCTGGTACGTAGAGTTCAGCCTAAGAGCAAGCCCAAGTGATTCTAGTTGATAGTTGATATGAGTGAGAGGCGCTTCACATCTTAATTAACACTAGTAGTTCACCGCAAATCAAGTATGTAGAGTAGTAGGCAATGGAATCCATGGGGCAGAAATTGAAAATAGGAAAGAAACAAGGAATTACGTACTTGAAGTGGTGGAGAGAGAAGCGATCAGTGGATCGCCAGAGAGTTCGCCACATTAAGGTTTAAGGAATAACTCGTAGGGGCCGGAGACGGCGAATTGCACAGGCTAGAGATCGGGGAGCGATGCATTCGGACGGATCCGGAATCTTCTGAGTTCTGAATTGGGGATGGGGATTTGGCTGTTTGGTGAAGGCAAGGCAAAGGCAGCACCAACCAACTGTCAAGACCCACGAACGACTTTCACTGCTCGCTCTCTCCATCCTTTTTCCGGTTAATTACAGCTCGCTGAATAATTAATATTGGGTTGCAAGCTCATACGTTATGGGCCTCATTAGTTCACTTTTCTACTCATGGACCAGGGAGGCCCAGTTTATCAAAATTTGCTCCTCATTTATTTTTGATCAAAAAATTTGCTCCTTTCGACCGAAAAAATCAAAAAAATTGTTCCTCATGTAATCTATACATATTGTATGCTTATACGGTTATACCCTATCTACTCATCCCAATGAAACTCCAAAAGTCCAAATTGCCAGCAACATGCATAACGCCTAAACGATGAAAACGACCATAAACAGGTCATCACAACTTCCAGAGTTCCAGATTGAAAAATAAACATTCTAACATCTATAATACTATAAACTACAGTCGGAATCTGCAATGAATGCTCATCATTTTATCACTATCCTAAAGTTTTCATGTGGTCTGCCTTGAATTTTATTTAGATAATGGGTTTTTTTTATATATTTCGTTTAATACTATTGATGTGGCCGAATACATGGGGTTGTTGCTGTATTGTTAACTACACCTCAATTAATTTGATGACTAATCAATATGCCTAATTTACTTTTGGCGTTTTTTTTTCTCCTCCTCGGGCCATTGAAGAGTCGAAGACGGAGGGACGCCCATATGAAAATCCCAATCGATGCCCACATCCGCTCCGAAAATTCCAATCGTTGAAGACGGGCGGACGGATTCCTCGCCCTCAAGCTCTCCCCCACATCCTCTCCTCACCCCGACGCCCACTCCTTCGCCGCCGTCCTCCTCCGCAAGATCCTCTCCGCCGGCGACTCCGCCTCTGGCCCCGCCTCTCCGAACCCACCCGCTCCACCGTCCCTCTTCTCCCTCCACCGAGACGTCCTCCGCTCCGTCTCCAAGAAGCTCTGCGACTCATCTTCGCCGAATTGGCCCCGAGACTCCGCCCTCCACCGAGAGCTCCTCCCGTTCATCTTCCACTCCGTTACCTCCGAAAACCCTTGGCCCCGAGACTCCGCCCTCCTCATCTTCGCTGAATTGGCTCAGTACATCGGCCCTCCTCATCTTCGCCGAATTGGCTCGGTACATCGGCGAGACCCTAATTCCCCATCTACCCACTTTCGTATTATGTATATAGGATTGTTAAAATGCTTCCATTTTGATGTTCATAGACAAGGAGGAGGGAACAGAGAGGGTAGCGGAATGGCCGTCGTTCAATTCTCGCCGGAAAAGGCATGTTGCCGACTATCAGCTCCGGTCGCTAGCAACAGCTCTTGGATTTGGTTCCCAGCTCTTCGCTCTGTGAGTACACTCCCTCTTTTAACGTACTCTATTTATACCTTTATAATTCCAATCTTAATCTGAAATTGCATTTATTTGCTTTGTTTACATCGGAACGATCTTCATCTTCTAGATTGTCATATATGCACTTACACCAGGAATTGCAGGCTACACAACAACTTCCTTTTACTGTCAACTATCAAACTGGGTGCATTTCTTCATTTTTCTTTGCCTGGATAAATCCATTTCAAATTGCATCTGGTATTCAGATATTTAAGATTCCATTCTTTTACTTTTCTGACATGGCTTTTGACTCTTCATCAGGCCTCTTATCAATTGAACCGTCCCTTTGAACCAAATAAGTTAGTTTCAACAATTATTACTGTATAACATTGCTTGCTTGCTGAAGTCGGTGATCAGGGATAGGGCTTTCTTGCTCATCTCTGATAGGGTTGATATTGCATCTGTTGTTCTGCGTTTTTCAAACATATGAATTAAGAAGTTTTAACTGTTCCCCCCTATTGTCTACTGACAGGGAGTCCGAAGAACTGTCTAAAGATGAAAAGCAATTGGTTTGTATGCCTTCCTGATTCTCTATTTGCTCAATATTTACTTGAAATTACACATTTGACTTTTCCCTTTATGATCTAGGATGAAGATTGGAAGACAAATGTTGAGGATTCAATTGATAAGAGGTGTTGCATTTTTTATATTTTTTGAAATTTAAATCCATGCTTGATAACCCATCTGGAAGAAGCTAATTTTCTTTTTATCCTTTTAGATTCCAGGCCAAGAAAACGCAGTTCTTTGAATCTTTGAATGCCAAACTTACAACAGCTCGGGTGCAAGAGAAGAAATGTCGATCCTCTTTCGCCTCTTTTCATTACTACTACGGGCAAGTCAAGTAAGATGGCATGTGTTTTCTCTTTTGCTTATGTATCACTTCTTCAGCTATTACTTCAAGTTTGAGTTTTGTTAGCCAACTTTTTTTTTTTTTTCCGTTTCCTCTTAGGTTGTTGCCAGTGCCGATAACAAATCTGTAAAGAAAAGTCTGTTTCTTCTTTGTATGTTTTTTGCGAGGTTATTATTTTTATTGATGAAGGGTTACTTGGTTTGTGTAAATTTGTTGCATTGGAGTAGGTGAGAGAGAAGCGGAATAGGTGATAGAGAAGGTTGATTTCGCATCTTCTGTGATATTCAACAATCCTTTGAAAGGTCTTAGCACTCACACACAGATTTCCAACTTGCAATTTTCCGTTTGAGTCATTCTTCTCATGACCCTATTGTGATATTTGAACTTCAGGAACCAAATGCTGCATAAAGCACTGAATTAGTGAATGTTAGTTATATAAAGCATTTAACTTATTTACTTCCAAAAAGAGGTGAAAGTGAACCTATTCAAATGATTAGTTTTTTGTTCTATTGAGTGTTTACAAGTTAGATCTCCATCTGCCAAAAAATTGTGATGGAAAGAAACCAGTTGTAGTATTTGTAACTGGTGGAGCATGGATTATTGGGTGGGTTTGTATGTCAGTTTCTAATAATATTATGTCCTAACATTTGAGGTCAGCTCTTTCTCCGAGGTGCTGAATTATCCTCTCATAATGTGAGATAAGCACTTAACTTTTTCTGTCACTAAATCACTATTCTTATCTGATCCAGGTACAAAGCATGGGGTGCTCTACTTGGAAAACAATTGGCAGAAAGAGGCATCATTGTTGCATATCTTGACTACAGGCAAGTGTTATCTTATCTTCCCGATCAGAACATCGCATGTTATAGGGCTCTCCCAAATGATATCTGATTTTCTGAATTATGGATTATCGAGCTAAGGCTTTTCTCAAAAGCTTTAAAGCCTTCATAATAGTTTATGGTATTTCCTGTATAACAGGGGAAAATTATAAAGTAAATAGTCGTGTGCTGATGTTTGTAATACGACTTGACTCTTTGATTTTTGGACGTAGAAATTTTCCTCAGGGTACCATTACCGACATGGTGAAGGCTGTTTCTGAAGGGATCTCAGTTGTGTGCAATCATATTTCTCTTTTTGGTGGTGATTCTAGCAGGTACTTCGTCTTTATCTGGATATAGAATCTATCTTTGCTAACTCAAAAAACTCAACACTCAATTTTTAAAAATTGGAATGGATGTTCGGCGTTTCCCTTTGTATGACTCTCATCCTTGAATGCCTATTTCAATGGATTGAAAATCCATTGATATACACGTTAAAAAACATTCTGTATCAGGTTCTTCCTTACGGGTAATATGACATCACCTATTAGTGTACCTTTGAGCTGTGCATTAGACCCTATTGTATATTTGTTTTGTTTTGTTCCTCTATGTTCAATGTTTTGCCTTCTGATGTTAGTCTTTGGCTGTCCAGGTTCTCACCGGGTGACACTAATTTGGTTCTGCAGGAGTTCGAAAAATGCGGTGTCATTGCATCATGTTCCTGGACCAAGAAAAGCCAATTGGATGCACATTCTGTATCAGGTTCTTAGGCTTTTCCAAATCTGTTTATATTGCTCTTCATTTCTTCAATTGAATGCCTTCTTTTGTGCTGTTGAGCAATAAATTTAACTATGATTTTGATGTTGTTGACTTGACACTACTGCGAACAGAATGTCTTTTGATTTGGTGCTTACTGCATAGTTGTTTTCTTTTCTGGGACACATTCTGTCTGCTGTTAATCTATCATGCAATTGTGTAAGCAGTAGATATATATTTGATTATACTTTCATCTTCCTCCCACACTGCAAGGCAAGTGAAATTTACCTGTAAACAAACAAACCTTTCTTCATCATAAAGAGATTTCATCCTATTTTTTGTAGTTTCATCCCACCATGTATCCATAATAGTGAGCTCTACTGAGCTCCTTTCTAGAACTCGAGAGAAGATTTTACCTTTCCTTGCTCTTGAAAATTCCAGCACCAGGCATTACTCTCATGCCCAAGAAGCTGAGGTGCTTTCCCCTTTTCTCATTTCATTCAATAAAAAAAATTGGCAAAATTGGCAAAATTAGCAGCTAGATAGGCAGGGGTAGTGAGAAAATCTGCATTTAGCCATTTCAGCTGATGGTTGGGTCATAATTTCTTCATACTGAACAACAAATTTGATACACAAAACAAATTCAATTATGCACTCGAATCCACAGAATCTAATGATTGCTAGGTTTGCAGGTTAGGAGAGAAAAGATCAATCGATAATAAAATCCCTGATTAAGAATAAAACTCCGATCGAAGAAGGGAGAAGTGACGCGACGGTACCTGCGAAGTGGAAGACGGCATGGCTTCCTGATCAATGTCTTTGTAGCAGACTTGACACCAATAGGTGTCCTTATGCTCTGAGAGAGTAAGAAATTTAAGTACTTATATGCATAATCAAACATGTCATTTTGGCATTGCATTTGAAATGCTTTGTTATGATGCTTTCATATCTTCTGAAGTTTTATAGAGTGCCTATGTCATGATTGGTGCAGGACCCAAGCATTAAGGAATTAGTTTAAAAAATAGCAACTGATCCTAATTGCAATCAGATGGTTGAGCAGCTTCAGAAAAGATTCCATGTTGCTCCTGCTGAGGAGGGGATTCCTCAATTCGATCCACAACAGTATTACTCCACAGCAGTGTACAAGCTATTTGGTTGGATTCATAGTTTATATGCTTGAGCATAGAGCAAGTAGTGAAGTTTCTAATAACCAACCAATCTTATTCTTCAGAGTCTGGAGTTGCTGCAGCAAATCTGGTATGGACAATATTCCAGATGTACTAACGAGAAGATTCAGATACCCATACCTTTCTTTTATGGATTCTGCAGCTTCCTCAAATATAACTCTTTTAGATTGGTAATTATAGATTCCAAAAGAAACGGATTGGAAAGGCTAAACACATTAGATAGAAACACAAGAGTAGTTCAAGGGAGTGCATCTATGCAAAAAGAGGTGATGCCTAACAAGAAAATCAAGAATAATATGTGTGAAAAGTTGCCTGAAAGTCGTACAGATGACATATGAAGTGCAAGCAACTTGATCAGGCAGAAAAAGTGGCACTAGGTAAGCAAAGAAGACAGGCAGCCAGGTGAGATCGAAGACATATGAGGAATGAGGATGGATGTAACAGATTTGTCTGTGTGATTGAATTAATACTAAAGTAAAAATTATTGATTAAAGTCCATAAATTTTGAAAGAGGAGCAGAAACCGTTTTATAAGCCTACGAAATTAAACCCCAAGGGCTACATGTACTAATATATTGAATGACAAAATTAAACCTTATCGATTGATTTTATTAGTTTTAAGTTTAAATTGGAATTATGTAGAATTTTTATAACAGTAGTAACCACACCCATTGTTGGAATGAAAAATCACTTTGTAGTAAGCGCCGATTCCAATGTACGGAAATAATCAAAATATGCTTTGTAGTAAGCGACGACTTAAATGTACGGAAATACTCAAAATATGCAAACCAAACCGTTCAAACTATACCTTGAAAAATCCATACGCGTGCACGGGGCATATTAAGTAGATATTTACAAGGTACCACATGTCACTCCCTCATTTAGAAAATATTGTTGCTTAGTCCATATAATTTAAAGGTTAATATAGGTTTTAACATTAACAATTGACTTCGCCATCACATTTTTCTCAAACACATTTTTGAGATGATCCTATATTACTTTACTTCTCCTTTCTTTCTTAAACAAGCGGCCAACAATTTACTCAATATAAAACAACCATATATCGTGATTACCGATCCCTTCACTATAGTCCCCAAAGCCCGTGCATCGCACGGGCCCCGCGCCTAGTAAATAAATAAACCCAACCCCAAAATAAAAATAATAAAATAAATAAACATAATCTAGCTCTTCCATACATCTCGTATCCATGCGCACGTATGATCGATTGAATACAGAGTACCACTCTATCATACTGTATTAAAAAAAATAACGATTTTATTTATTAATAATATATATATACACACACGAGAGAGAAATGCAATATCCTAAAAACATCTCATATTAATATACGTACGTGGCATCATATAACTGCTATAAACTGCCCCGAGTTACGTACACAAATAAAAGTCCAAGTCAACCAATGAATATTCATGTAGCACGCGGGATAACAAAAACATTAAAACAATGACAATGAAAAAGAAAAGGGTGTAAATAAATATGTGTAGAATGAATAGAATATATATGGTGATCGATGGGCGGGCAACGCCTATATGGATCTGGGCCGGATCAGTAGTAGTAACGGCACTTGGTGGTCTGAAACTGATTGGCGGAAGAGGCCAAGGGCACAGACAGGTGGCACTTGACCTTGGGCTTCCACTTGCCGGTCTTGAACGCCCCGAGCTTCAACCTGACCCTGAGATGCAGCCTCACGAGAACATCAAACCTGCCCTCGCTCTTCTGGCTCTCGTAGTCGGAGCTAGACTCGAGCGCGATGGCGGACTGGCCGCTGAGCCCCACGGGCCCGATCTCGGTGGTGTTCTTCTTGGCCTGGTAGAACGTGTCGAGCTCCCTCATGGCGAAGCGGCGGTCCTGGTAGAAGGCGTTGGCCTCGATGGCGTCGTAGTAGATGCCGAGGCGGCGGTTGGGGTTGCGCACGGTGAGGTTGAGGGCGAGGCTGTAGCTGAGCTGGCTCCCCGAGTAGTTGAAGGTGGTGAGGGAGGCGTCGGTGACGTGGAACTTGGGCTGGTGGGGGTGCACGATCAGCCACACCACCAGGATCAGGATCCCGATGGTGACCAGGATGGAGAAGATGATCTTGAAGACGCAGCTCAGGAGGCAGCACCCGCACTCGCACAGGCAGTCGAAGAGGCAGCAGCACCCCCGGCTCCCGCTCCGGCCGGGTCGGTGCGATCGCTTTGTTGCCGGCACCGACGGCCCGTAGTAGGCGCCGTTCAGCTCTGGCTGTTTCTGGTACGCTGATGCCATTTTGATTGATTTCGAGATTAATTCGGATGATGATGATATGGATGGATATATAAGTTGAGATTGGGGTACGGTGGAGGGCTTTATAGAGAGAGAGAGAGATGTGTTTCAATGGGGGAGGGTGAGAAACCGTGGAAGCTATGAATTACAAGAACCCAGAGTTGAAGAATTTTACGCGTTTGCTTGAGACGCTTGAATATAGTAGCTAGCTAGACGACGTACGTGTTTTAATTTGTATTCTTAATGTAAAGTGAATTAACTAAGGCGGAATTTTCAACGGAGGAGTTCGTTTGTGAAGTTGATGGGTTTGATTCATTCGTAGGGATTAAGTAAACAACTGATTAATTTGGAGTTCCGTTTCGTCTAGACAGGTACTCAACCGACATGGATATTTACTTACTTGGCCGGGGGTTTCTTCGATCTAGTCCTTTCGATCACTTAACTGGTTTCTAGTTGATGTGATTTATGCAATGGCGAGGGAGGGTCAACTACTCTTCAAAGTTGGATTTACACTACACATACCGCGTTATATTAGCGCGCAACAATTGTCCTTTTCTTCCTTTGTTTGTTTAAGATTTTTTGAGCCAATAATCAGGGTCTAGTTGATGTCAGAATGATTTAACTATAAGAATACATACTGTACATAAAATATGCATGAAACAATGCATGCATTGTACAACAGTGCGTTGCGTAGAAGCAATGAAGGGCGATGATTCTAAGTTTTTTTGTAGGAAACTTCCTTCTCTACCCGGTTTACCAAAAGCTTTGTAGTTTGTACACAAACTACACACGGTTAACGGTTGAGGATTGAGGGTTGTGAACTCGTGATGAACATGGGGTCAATGCTCACAATTACTCGGTCGGAGGTTTTTTACCAATTTGCCATGGGCCTTGAACTTTACCAAATGTAAGCCTAAGCCCAATCAGCCCAACACCCGCCATACGCTATACACGGTTTCAATTGTTACTGTACGTGAACAAAAAACCAACAACACTTTACAAAGACTTTTGAGTTGTGTTTGTGCTTCTAACCATCGAAAAAACATACGGAGTATCAATCAATCTCAACCAACAAAAAAGTTAGCGAGTAGTATAATGTTGAAGGGATTGACAACATGCTTAAAAGCAATAGTAAACTAATCAACTCAATTAACAAGGATTACATAAAATTAAATAATCTTTGTATGAGCAGCCGATGTACGAATGATCGAATAAAGACCACAAGCCAACAACTCCATGTGGTGGTGGATGCAACAGGCGAGCTTGCTTGTTATATTATTCAATTCTGTAATATTCTAGGCAATTTATGATAGTGTCTTGAATTTTCCAGCTTACTATAAGACCAAATTGATTGAACCCTAGCTTATAAATGGATGACATAGGATAACGTTTGGGTTTATGAGTAATGGAGTTCTACAGGGCTTGTTTTATCAACCCAGTATAATATAATACTATGATTCAGTACAATTATGACAAATATATCAGTAGGGGGGTCGCCATATGGTACGTAGTTTAAACACGTTCATTTTAGGTCAATTTTGCGTGTTTCCTCGCATCTTCCTTGAAATTGGATTTTCAATGTTTCACATGCATGCACATTTTTTCAATTAAGTACGTCTATGTTTCGGTTTTTCCGCATCTTCCACTGCATTTGATGTTTTGATACCATATATTTACACCATAGCATATAACATGGACATCGCATAATTTTTTGTAAAAAGGCCGTTACGTTGGTTGCCAATAATTCATCAAATATAAATATAAATCAATTACGCTAATATGACATTGACGACTCTAATTTCTAATATGGCCGGATAACTAAGTTAATTTATTCCGTTTATCGATATCCAATCTTAATTTGCGCATAATGGATCGATGGGGCTTTCAACCAAAAAAAAATGGATCGATGGGGCTACATGATGAATTGTGACGACTAATGGGAGCCCATTTAATTTGGAATGTTCAAAAGTTTCTAAAATAATTGATGGCACCATTGATTCCTTAAATCACCGGGGCACAAGTACTTGGAAAAGTCTCTCATTCGAGGGCAATTTGCAAACATAGTGATACGGCCTTATGAACAGTATAATATTTGCCAAAATGCACGAGGCATCCCCTTGAATTGGACGGATGAAGCTAATAACAATGCATGGGATTGTAAATTAATAACAAAAAGTTACAAAATACAGTTATTATTATAAACCGTACGAGCTAGTTCCATGAATATATAGCAGAATTTGCCAGTACGTACGCAATTGTGGGCGCCGATGGATACATACATTAAGGTCAAACGCTAACACTACACCCCTGGAAGAGCTGATACTTAACGGCGTTATTGCCGACGACTATCCCGGCGTTAGGGGTGCCGACGGCGATAAACGCCTGGCAGTTGACGTGTAAGCGGTAGGTCCCAGTGACGAAGGTCCCAACTTTCCATCTCAGCCGTCCATCCATCTTGAAGTAAATCTGCAAGTTCCCCGCCGTCTGATCTTCCTGTAACGTGGCTCCGATGAAGGGCGCGATGGGCACCGACACCCCCGTCACGAACGGCGACCATATGTTCACCCCATTCGCGTCCTGTCCACCACCACCACCAAATTAATTTATTAGTACAGAGTAAATATTAAAATAAAAAACACTTCAAATCAATCCTATCGCCCGGATGGATTACGTTACGAAATTCTCTTCTTTAAACACTCGTACGTACCCATTATATATATTTATATTTTCATGGAATAAATACTAGCCATTCTTTTTCACGTCAAAATCACCTAAGCTTTTTATTAAATCAACTCAAATCTAATTTAACTAATCAAGACGACCACTAATCAATCAATCATCAATATATATTATAAAAGCCGACCGTTTTCGAGCCACCACGTTGATTCTGACCCCGCTTGATTTTAATTTTTTTTCCAACTCAAATATATATTGACAACTTTATATCTTCTATTATCCTTAACTATCTATCTTTAATTTTATCTTTAAAGTCATACCTCTATCAATAATTTTATTTTCCTTAAATAGTTTTATTTTTAACTTTATCATGCAAGAATTAAAATCAATTCATGGATATTGCTACGTACGTACATTAAATTCAAGAATTGATTTTCTTTATTATAAGTGATCATATGTATGTTTCATACGTACCCGTCGTACGTTAATGAAAGTACTTAAGTTAATGTATAATACGTACCCGTATGTTTAAATAATACCCGTCCTACGTTTTCGGGTACGTATGTTTCAAAGAATTAATTAAGTTAAGTTAACGACGGGTACGTTAAGAATTGATTTTCATACGTAGAAATAATTAAAATAATCTTTAAATAGAAATAAAGTTAATAGTTAAATTTTATTCTATTTAATTTTATCTTTAATTTTTATCTATTTAAGTTATGTGTGTTTCATACGTACGTTAAATTTAAGAAGTAATTTCGTCTAGAGTAAATTTACTATGGTATTATAAAATATAAGTACATGATTTGCATTAACATAATATTTTTCATCAATTATAGAACAATTAAAGACTTCTAATATTCGATGAAATTAAATTATGTCAAATTTTTATTATATATGCTTTCACACTAATATTCGATTTATAATATATTTAAAAAATTACAAAACACGAGTCGTGCATGGTACGACGGGTAAAACTAGTATAATTAACTAATAACTCGGTCGAGCTTCTTCTAATCAAATGACTCTTCTATCAAAAGCTAGCTAGCTAGCTCCATTAATTGATCAGAGCATCTAAGCTTCATCAGTAATTCAAACATTGAATTACTCTTGTTGAATAAAAAACTTCATCTTTTACTCTTGTTGAATAATTTATTAGGTACCTGGTAAGTAGGGGGAATGGCGGTGGGTAGAGTGATCTGTTGATCACTGTAAGAGGCGTAGACGAGGAGGCGATCGTAGTAGATTCCGATGTGGTCGTTGTGGTTGGCGGAGCGGACGGTGACTTGGAAGGTGGAGGTGAGGAGGTTGGGAGCGGTGACGTTGAAGGCGAAGAGGGTGGCGTCGAGGAGCACGAATCGGGGCTTGGTGGGCCTGAGGACGGCCCATACGATGAGGATGACCAAGAGCACTAGGAAGAGGAAGATCAAGATGCCCGCAAAGATCCTGCCCCGGAGCTCCTTCTTCTTGTCCTTGTGCTGCCCGCATGAGTACTCTTTCTTCTCCGACATATTATATATGCCTCTGGTGGTTTTGAGTTAGTGTATGGTGTGTGTGTGCCCTTGTTTTTGTTTGGGTGGATAAATAGCTAGCTAGACGACTAAGGGGCCGGAGAGGAGGTCTTATTATCAAGTGATCGTTGACCCACGTACGTGTACAAGAAGAAGCTGGTTGAGAGCAAGTGGCCGGGGAAGCTACAAAGTGTGGAGGATTGGTTTTCATTGGGTCTCAAAATTCAAGGCCTATTAATTAGCATGTATATATATTATCGACTTTAAGGAATCCTTGTACATACTTTATACTGCTAGCTGTACGTATTCTTGCACATGTTTTATCCGGCCTTATTTCCGGAAATGTCTTACAATTTTGTTGGCTTAATATTAATTAATCCATATAAAGCTAGATAGTTGATCAATTAATTGCTATTTAATGAAAATCTTAAAGAGGCAATGATGATAAAATCCTACAATAAATCCTATTGCATGTAGATTTCAAGTTTGTGCATTTTGGTAAGATTGTCCATATAATAGATCGATAAAACGGTATTTGTATTAAAGGGGGGGTTATGCGCATTATATTGTTTTGAAGAATGATTAATAGTACGTGTATATTTAGTGATGCATGAGTCATATGGCCGGTGTAGACTAATATATACCCACTGGTGCAATGTATTACTAATTAGGTATGTAAGGAGAATGGATAGATAGTGATGGCTTAATCGTTCATCACCAAGTGTAGGAGCGCGCTTGTACGTGGTCCCGTGGATGAGGTTTACACTATCCGCCAAAATTTTCATTATGTAAATCAACACCACCCAATTAATTTGTTTGTCTATGAACTTTCTCGGGAAAGAAATAGCTTTTTACTTAATTAATATACTCAGCCAATCATAAAATTTAATTGAGAAACAAAAGAGATACAAAAAGCAAACAATCAAGATGGTGAACTAGCTGATTAGTTTACGTACGTTAGTGTTTCTGTTAGATCTTATTAGTTACAGTATTAGAGTTCTACAATGAATGCTACTAGTAGTATATTGCTATCTGTTTCTTTTCCTTCTAGACAGACCGTATCTTTTAGTCTACGTACACTAGATTTAACGAGAAGAATACAGTATATAGGCTGTTCGCTGAGCCAATACCTTCTTTACACATCAAGGGCTTAGGACTTTAAGCTAGGTAGCATCGAATAGCATAAGAAGCTTTACCAGTTATATATATCGTGATTATTCGTATATTTAACTATGTAGTACTCCCGTATAAAGTTAACAATAATGGTGTGGTGTGGGGGCTCATCAGTTTTAGTACAAAATAGAAGCTTCCACCTGGCATGACTACCTTTAATCCACCGCCTACGAAAATATATGTATGTGCACTTACGTGCCCGACTTTTCCGTTGACCCAGCCGAATCCTCCATTACTTTCTTAATGCCTAACTTGTTAATCATGATGTTCATCAAAGTGAGTATTTACTAGATCGAGTTTTGATCTTACAAATCTAACTACTATATTATCGATCACTTCAATTTTTACAATTGATATTACGTGCTATTATATAAGATTGATGTTGAGTTGTTGATCATAACGGTACGTTTATATAATTTAGGAAAGGTAACTAAAGCTTCAATTATATACACATGTATCGTCTTAAAGTATTAGCATTTCAACCGATAGATTAACCGAGAGTGGGTAGAATATGCTTTGTTTTTTTAGGTTAATTTAATAAATTAGGCAGCCACGTACGTTCATGGCTCCGGCCACAGCTTAAGTTGGTCTTCCAAATAATCATTTGGAAATATCTTCATGGATTGGATGATGACTATATTTTGGATTTGATCGATCAGGATTGAATCATCTGTTAAGATTAAAAGACAACTATATATATTTTCGGAGCATTGATATCATATACTGTACCTAACGTGAATAAGTGGGTAATTAATTAGTGTACTAATCACCAATCAGGAAAAATTAACTATATCCAATTCTTTCATATAAAAAAACGCGGTATTTTGACAGTATTAGTATATGATACTCCGTACTAGAAAATGTTCCATATATATATAACAATTGACGATCTCAAAAAAAATATATAACAATTGACAAATCAATTCTTTGATTGAGAGCTACAAAGATGGCCAAAAATGGTCTGGGATCGGCCCATGGCGCGGGCGGGTTTGGGAAAAATAACTCAACTCAGCCCACCTTTTTTATTCAAGAACCCGGCCCAATATTCAATAGCCAACTTCTTTTTTTTTTATATTTGGCAACAGACAGGCCCAACAATTCAATCCGACCCGCAACAGAACCGGACCAGACCTTACCGATAAGCCACAAGTTTCTCTACAGAGCTTATCTCCAACACAACAGCGTGAGTTTCTCTACATGATAAAAGGGAATTGTGCGTATGTAAAACATACTAGTCACATATGAATGTTGAAAGTAAAAAAGACTAATCTATTATTTTATCAATTGATATCTGCGATTAAACCTTACTAGTCTTATTATATAATGGCTTATTATGCATGCCAATTCAGCTTTGTAGTAAATAATTTACTTTTGTAAATGAATGAGACGAGGCCTTTAAATTAGAGTCAAAAACCTGTTAACGCTAAGAGGTTGGTGAACTAAACTTCCAGCTTCATGATGGTCTTAGTGAGCAATTCAACTTTGTAGTAAATAATTTACTTTTGTAAAAGAATGAGACGAGGCCTTTAAATTAGAGTTATAAACCTGTTAAGCTCTAAGAGGTTGGTAAACTCAACTTCCAACTTCATGATAGCCTTAGTGAGCAATTCGTTAACATGATCAAGTGGAGCGGAGTTTCTCTTAAAATACTACTTGATTTTGAAGAACTCAACATGCTTTTAGTTGATCTATTGATCGAAGATAAGTCTCCAAATCCTCATGTGGACCCCTCATAATCTTTGCCTCAGCCTACACTTCCACCTCCATGTAAATCTATGTTACCCGCAAACTCTATATGCACCAGCCATCACATGACCATCAACATGAATAGAAAACCGAACTTTCTAAAACGTGGGGCATTCCTTGTAATTTTCCAATAAAAATAAAGAGGAAGAAAACTTGAACCTAACGAGCTATATTGTATCGATCGAGGACGGTTTAAGCTTGCTTCAACGTACGATTAATGTTCTCATGGGCCCTCTGAACAGAGTGAGTTCGAATTTGAGTAATCGATTGAGAATGAGACTTATGAATGATTGTGGTTGGAGATCAAAAGGAGGGAAGAACCTGGGTGGGGCACATGGCGGTTTTAAGGGTGGAGAGGCGGTGGTCGAAGGAATTTGTTTGGATTTAAATGAAGGAATTTTGTGCTGACTTATTTGTTTTGTCATAATGCGTCCTTTTCGATAATTAGTTATTCGAGTCCTATGATTTTGGATGAGGTCAATATACACATTCGCATGTGCTTTATCTCATAAACTAGTCAATATAAATTTAGAACGTATTTTTAACATAAAGAACATCAATTTTTTTTCTACCGTATGGATATCACACCAAAAGAGAAAATTCGGAGTAGAACCAACCATTGTCCAACTATAACCGAAATCACTTTCTATTTCTCCTCTCAATTCTGTAGTTGAAATTCACTTCCAAAAGTTGGATCAAAGCTGATTTTCAAAGTGAATCTTCAAAAGTAGAGATTAATATATGAGTTGTACTGTGTGAGGCTGGAATCTTTGTCATTTTATTCTAAAACTTTTGTGCAAAAAGAACAATATATGGTACTTGCTTTCTCTTATTTGTTTAGGTCGGACACTTGTCTTCTCCTTCATACTTCGTTTTCCCCCCATAAACATAACTTTGAAAACAACCAATCTCGTATAGTATCTCGACAGCATAAGTTAGTTAAAATAAATCTCCTTGGCAATCAAATCAGAAAGGCAAAAACTTGATATAGCCACACTATATGCAGTTACAAATGAAGTAGTAAGCAAGATGTTTACATCGTAGGATGAACAGCCTTTACTACAGCCACAAGCCCACATCTTGAACTACAACGAACTCCAAAACTCAAGTCGACCTATAAATACTAAACCATCTCACCATCAGAAAAAAGCAATCCAAGCCCTTGGTTCATCCATAGATCATAAGGATCTCACTACAAAATCAACCAAGCCAAAGAGGCAAGAGGCATCCACATTCCATCCTAGTAGCTAACACTGCACTCACAAATACGTGCTAATTCGGTTTATATATCCTATACAGGCTTATTGATTAATTACCTGTTGCAAAACTACCAAAAAAACTCAGACAAGCTCATCCCGTTTCCTTTCGGGGCGAGCAATGGGGCCGAACGGGGACCTAAAAGGAGGCGTGACGATGGCGTCCAAACCACAGGGATGAAAGTCTGCCTTTTGACCTTCTTTCTTGGCAACTTGGCACATTTCGCAGACCACGCCGGACGTGGAGGCCCCGTCGTCGCTGGTCAAGCTACTCCGGTAGGACGAAAGGTCCGGATCAGGAACCGAGTAAACGAAAGAGTTGAGATACCTCGATAGCAAGTACTCGTTCACCATACGACTCCTCTGGTAATCAGGATACTCCAATTCGGGGTAATTCGGCCAATACGTCGCCTGGACGGGGAAATTAGGGTTCGGAAACCTGAGATGGGGCGAAAATTGGGGGTAATTGAGGAGGCTGTTCTTCTTGTTGCGATTGCGGAGTCTTCTAGAGCGCTTGAGGACGACGAAGAAGAAGCAGTTGGGATCGAAGCCGACGGAGGCGAAATTGAACTTGCTGGTGACCGGAGAACGGCGATTGGTTCCGCAGAACTTACCGGAGTGGGAGGGGAGGGGGCCGCGCTCGTAGTAGGTGGTGATCTGGTTGGGGGAGACTCCGATTTTCTTGCTGACGATGGATTGGAAGGACTTGAAGTTCAAGCAGGGGTGGATGAAGATGTTCCCCATGTCCATGGTCGAATTGCCGTCGAAGAAGAGGAGTTTGAACGGCGCCGTTTCGAAGCGGGGTTCCGTCCTCATTCTTGAAAGAGAGAGAGAGAGGGCGACTCGATCTGGTGCTGGGGAAGACTGAATTTGGGGACGGTGGGAGAACCCAAAAAAAAGAAGAGGGAAAGTTTATATAGAGATGGGACAGAGACGTAAATTGAGTGTGGCGGTGGGGGTAGTTTGGGGATGAATTCGTGAATTAAGCGGATACCGGGAAGAGAAGCCTTGGGGCGCAAGTTGTTGATATTTCCTTTTCTTTTTCTTATTATGGACTGTCCATTGGGCTGGGCTTCTGCTTACATACGAATCGGATCCTAATACAAATAGGACTAAGACATCTTGGGCTTGGAAGATTGAATACGTTTTTCGGGTGATCACATATATTATTATTGGGCGTTTTCTCTTCATGTTAATTTGCGGCGAGTTCCATTGTCCATTAACTCCATATTCGATCATGGATGTAAAAAAACTGAAGAAAAAACTACTCGATCGGTGTTTGGAACAAAGACAAACTAAGTTGTTTTAACTTGCTACATATATAATTGACTCGTATTAACTTCACCGGTTCACAACTCCATACGTAGGTACACCTTTGCTCACGATCGAGACGTTGAAGACCCCATCAAACCCTTATTATTACAAAGTTATAAGAATCATCATATCATATGGACAAGTGACAAACAACTCTTGCACTAAGTTGAAGACCATATCAAACGCACCATACGAGATTTTCTCATTAACACGAACACGATGGAGGCTATACGTACTATATATATCCATTCTTCCCAAATCCATCTCCCTAGCTAAATCAATACATAATACAAAAATTCTACGCCCTCCCTGAAATCTTCTTCTTCTTCTTCTTCTTCTTCTTCTTCTTCTTCTTCTTCTTCTTCTTCTTCTTCTTCTTCTTCTTCTTCTTCTTCTTCTTCTTCTTCTTCTTCTTCTTCTTCTTCTTCTTCTTCTTCTTCTTCTTGGACACCCAAATTAGAATGTCACGGCTCCATTCGTCTCCGTCGGTGACCGTCCCACCGATGTTCGTACAAGATCCGGAATCAAGGACTCCTCCTCCTCAGTATAATAGCTATAGCTACGAAAGTATTGAGATGAGGAGCAACAGAGATCACCTGATGAGAGTGGTGCTCTTGGGTTTAAGAGGACTGGCGTCTCTCTTCTCCTTCTTGTGCTTCGTCATCATCTTGACCGTCAACGACTTCAACAAAGCCGATACTTACATGTACGTACGTTCAACCCAATCAAGAATATCAATGTATATAATGTATATGATGGATGGTTTGAAATTGCAGCTACGTGTTGGCCGTGACATCGCTGTCGATTGTGTACAACGTGGGCCAGACCGCCAAGGGAATCGACGAGCTTGCTAACAGCAGAGAGCTGATGAGTAGCGACAGAGTATCGGCTCTGGTTGATTTCGTGGGGGACCAAGTGGTGTCGTACATGGTGGTCTCAGGGGCGTCAGCGGGGATCGCTGCGACGAATGAAGGGAGGCAGTTGGCGGAGGAATGGAAGTTTCTAAAAGGCGGCTCCCAGGAATACGACAAAGCCGCTGCAGCCACCAGCATGTTGTTCTTCGCCTTCCTCGCCCTCCTCTTCCCGACTCTCCTCTCCTTCCACAGGCTCTCCCGAACCTTCTCTTCTGCCTAGCTCCTACTTAACTACACCCGTATAGTACGCGTCTATCGCGTTTTATCAACTCGATCGATCTTACTAGTTTTGCCGATTACATGATATGTTATAATTAACGTACAAGTGATCGATTAGAGGTTGGTTCTTAATTATACGAATTGAAATGTATCCCTTTAATTTCCAGGTCGTTCTAACAAAAGGAAACAAGGTTGTGTGGTGCTTGATGAAATATATATATCATTGTTCAAACGTTTGTGTCGTCGTCTCAATATATATTGAGGAGTTGGTTGTTGAGTTTAATGTATTCTACTAAAACGGCGGTATATATATGCGTACACGTAGTTTAGGGTGATTAAGAACCCGTATGGTTCTCTATGGATGTTGAGGTTACTAAGGTTAGAAAAACCCCAACTTGCACTCTTGTAAGTACCTTTAGGCAATCCGTCTTATTTCTTTTTTGGTGTTAATGCAATCTTAGCTAGCGTCGTCTTTCATGTTTTGAAGGGGCATCATATGCCACCCATTCTGATACCAAACATTTATGTTTGTTTGAAACTTCTTAGTTTAGTGAATTGTGCAAGCACTCCTTCAACTAATTTGAAGCATTGATCGATCGAGGTCTCCACGATTATGTTATTAATTTGACGGGAATGTGGCTTTTCGTTACCACTGAAGAAACCTTAATATATTATTATAAGTATTCCAACTTGAAATTATATGTGTCATCCAATCTATACTGCTCGCCGGGTATTAATCTAATCATATATTAAACGACCTTACCATATATATATATATATATATATACGGATGAGATTTGTAATGAATAGCTTGATTTGTATCTACAATATTCATTTATAAGAAAATAGAAATATAAAACAAAAATTAGAGAGATTCTCTCCCATATTTTATAGCCACCCAAATCACAATTATTCCAAATTCAAGACAAGCATTTGCGAATCACATCGCCATTGCAGATACTCCATATCACTATAGAATACCGGCGAGCCCCCACGAGTGAATACCGGCGACCGATCCCGCAAGCCACCGACGACCACCACCACGATAGTTTGCGCAAGCCACCGGCGAGCCGCCCAGCGTTCATCGCGGCTAGGGCGAATGGCAGGCAGCCAGGGCGAACGGCGACCAACGATAGATCCTCTTCTCACCGACGACCACCAGCGTGTTCTCACCAGCCACTAGTGTTCTGGCGACTGGCGATAGATCCCCTGCTCACCGGCCACCACCATTGCGCCGGCCACATCGAGCCACCATTGCGCCGGCCGTCGCAACACCAATTCGTCGAAGCCCCCGTCCAAACCACGACAACGAACCACGCCCCGTCGGAACCACCGCATCGAACCACCACGTCGCCAAAGCCACCACGAACCACCACGTTGCCAATTATTAATCGTATAAATATAGTATCAGGTAAATTTGTATATAATTTTTTCATTATGTATATGATTGATTGAATTTAGTATATGTTGTGAATTTATGTGTAAATTGTTTCTGTGACCTATTTCTACGGATCAAGATGTATATATATAAAGTAATATTGTATATGATAACCTGAGGAGTGTATATACGAAATTTGTTGTTGCTGGATTGTTTACGTGACCTATTTTTACGGATCAAGATGTATATATGTCCAATAATATTGTTTATGACAACCTAAGGGATGTATATACTAAATTTGTTGCTGCTGGATTGTTTAGGTGACCTATCCTTACATGTCAAGATGTATATATGTATATTAATAATGTATATGATAACTTTATAAGTGTATATACGAAATTTGACGTGGCTGGATTGTTTAGGTGACCCATTGCGCCGGCCGTCGGAACCACCAATTCGCTGGAAGGCCCCGTCGGAACCACCAGATTGAACCACCACGTCGCCAAAGCCACCACTAAAACCACGTTGCCAATTATTGTATATATGTATAGTAATATTGTATATGACAACATGAGGAATGTATATACGAAATTTGTTGTGACTGGATTGTTTATGTGACCTATTTCTACAGATCAAGATGTATATGTGTACAGTACTATTGTATATGACAACCTAAGGAATGTATATACGAAATTTCTTGTGGCTGTATTGTTTATGTGACCTTCTACATATCAAGATATATACATGTACAGTAATATTGTATATCACAACCTAAGGAATGTATATAAGAAATTTGTTGTGGCTGGATTGTTTATGTGACCTATTCCTATAGAATAAGATGTATATATGTATAATATATTGTATATGACAACCTAAGAAATGTATATACGAAATTTGTTGAGGTTTGATACTAATTACATGATTGTATGTACAACTAATGAAAAATGTCTCTTATATGTACGATTTGGATTATGTATACATTCGATAGCAGCGTATATACATGTAATTCAGTGTTAATATACATGACTTCGTATGTAAGCTATCGGCGAGTGGCGATGGTGGTGGCCGGAATTTGGGGGTGATGGGCAAGCGGCGACTATTATTGGCGAGGGGCGGTGAGAAAGCGACGAGGGGCGGTGAGGGAGCGACGAGCGGCGACGAGGATCGGTGGTTAATGTTTTCCGACTGGACAGGGCGGAAGCCGGCGTTGGAGACAACCCAGGTTCCGGCGAGGAGCGGCGACGAGAGCAAGGCAAGCGACGATGAGAGTGAGGGTTGTGCGGTGGTGCTAGCGTCCCGACGAGAGGATGTCCCGACGGCGGTGCAAGTTTTCCAGGAAACTCGTGTTTCCTTTTTTGATTTTTAAATAATTGGAATTTGTTTTTATTGTTGCTACAATTAAGGGGGTGTATTATCATAATTATTTTGTCCATTTTGAAAATCAATCTTAGCCATTAAAACCAATCTCATCCAAAGGCCCATAATTGTTCACCCGTTCACTCATATTTAGCTGTCACTATTGAACTTTATTCTATATATATATATATATATATATATATATTGTCTGTCGCCTCATATATATCAATCTCCTACAAAAGTTATTCAATTGGTATTTTACGTGTGTACGGATACAACTAGCTTGAAATTTTCGTATTGAATTAGTCAAATAAGAAAGATAAAGTGATTTTTGAGGTATAAGTTTAGGGTCTATCGATTGTTTAATGACATTATAAGTTACTAGTTAAAGACCCGTACCATGTACGGATAATGATCATTTTTTTCGTTAATTTGTATAACTACTATAATCTATACTATATATTAATTCTCATATATAAATAAATTAAGAGGCTGACTCACATACAAATAGTCCTTAAGATAAAAACTACAAATAAATACTAACCGTTAGATTCCCGAATCTAACGGTTGAGATTAATTTATAGAGGCAGATGTGAGATTTGACTTTTATAACGGGAAGGTGGCTTTTTTGTAGTTATGGAGAACTTGAAGGGCAAAATTGACAAAAACGCAAAACAAAGCCTGAGAAACACAATACGAAGGGAAAAGAGAAGGGCGATTGGCGACATCGGGCAAGAGCAATTCGCGATTCACACCATTGAAAAGCTTCTGCCGTTTGCCAGGAATCTTCGACTAAGCTAAAACGCCATGGGGAAGAAAGTCAATCGGAGGAAGCAATCGGAGGAAGCCATGGAATCGATCGGTCAAGGTAATCGCCGGTTTCTAGGGTTTCGTTTTGCTGTGTTTTTGCCCCGTGTTCTGGTCTGTAATCGGAGTTTCTAGGGTTTCTAGGGCGATTGGCGATTTGGTTTGATTTCGTTGTTGAGTTTGTGGATTTCCATTCGAGTTAGACTTAAATTACTTCCGAATTCGTCTCACTTCCGATTTATTTCCATTCGAGTTCTCCTTCTTTCCCCGTGTTCTGCTTCTTTCCCCTTTCAATGGGACCTTGGACCCAGGGGCTGAATTCGTCTCCTTATAGTAGCGATTATGTCGAGTCTGATGTTACACTGAGGGCTTTGAAGCTCGATGATGATGGCAATTTGAGGATCTACTCCTCTAAAGGCTCTGCTGCCTTCTCCCTCTCTCTCTCTCTATGTGTCTAATTTGTGCCGAATTTCCTTGTGTTCAGATCTCGAATGTGTGTAATGCTTGCTGTAATTTCTTTCTTAAAGTCATGTAACTGTTGTTGCTTGTTGTATGTGATTGATGATGCTTTGTCCATACTGGGAGTGGTAAGTGGTAACACGGGTAGGCAATTTTTGACAGTCATGTCAGGCTCACATGAAACGACCTTTGAGTAATGTGTATTGCTACGTGTATTTTCCTGTTATTATATAGCTTGGTTTTAGTGGATAGCTGCATCATTCAATAGGATAAAAACAATAACTCGTGGAATTCATATCGTTTTTTAGAAAGCGTGAAGATGGATTCCATCAGTTCAGGAAGGTTGTTTATGCTACCATATTCCAATGATTTTTCAATGATCATTTGATTGATTAATAGCAGTTTTTTGTGTGCTTGTCTCAATATCCATGAATAGGGCATGGTTGTGTGCAAGTGTATCTCTAGTTATCCCTACTGTTGCACTTTAGTACTTGCTGGCACCTGTTAATGAGATAGTGCTAGGCAGTCAGCATTGGGTAATATAATGGAGCTTTGACTTCAAAAACATCTGTGGATTTTGCATCTAAGAATGTTTAATAAATTGTATATAATGTTGGCAAAGTGCCCTATGATGAGACCAATGCTAGTATGGAATTTGATTTCCACAATAAGCCTCCTCTTATCAACTGTCAGTTGCAGCAGTTTTAGCATCATCATCCCTTAGCTACAGGCTACAACCACTTAATTAGCTACAGGCTAATTAAGTGGTTAGTGATTTAAATAAGTGTGAATACTTGTAGGTGTAATGTACTTTCTTGTACGTTTTTGTATATTCACATATTTATCTATCATGTTCACATATTTGAATACCACGTTCACATATTTTATGCGTTTGCTCACAAATAAATTGGTAGTGTTTCAGATGAAAGCATGTTCACATATTTGTCTTATTTGTTCATGTGTTTTACTAAGATGTTCACATATTTCTTTCCTGTGTTCAAAAAAAATGATTCTTTGTTTTCATTTATTATATGCTCTTTCTTTTATGTACAGAGGGGGAAGCTAGCAATCCTCCATCTAGAAAAAGAAAGCAAGGGGAGATTGATAAAGGAGACACGTCAAAGCCTAAAAGGGTGCACCGAACGTTGGCAACAAAGCACCCAAAATTGATGCTCAGAAACCTCCCCAAGTTGTTTGTGGAGACAGTTACGGACTTGAGCGCAGAAAAAAAAACAGTGGATAAAGAGTATGGGGTTTGGTCCTCTTCTTGAATTCAACATCACGCATGTACCCCCATACATGGCCTTTTATGTGCTGGATCATTTTGATGAAGTCAGCTGTGAGTTAAAGGTCGAGAATGGCAAGAGTATACACATTACAAAGGATGATGTGTACCTTGTCTTAGGGTTGCCAAAAGGCCCCAAACCAGTCTAAACTCAAAAAGATACAAAAAACAAGGCTGTTTTAGAAGAGTGGAAACAAATGATGAAGAAAAGTAAGGCTGCGAGCAAGGATGACAACATCAGGCCAACTGAAATCGCGGCTCAGATGAAGATTTGTGAAGAAGAGATTTGGTTCAGAAGGAGCTTTGTGGCCTTTTTCATCTCCAAGTTTGTTGAAAGCTTACAAAGAGGGGCCATTAGACAGGATCTGTTCATTGATGATGTGAGCAGTGTTCAAGAGATGAATTGGTGTGGCTTTCTACTACAGAGCCTCATTCAAACGAAGCTAGAGTGGAAGAATAAAAGGGAGGGATTCTTCAAAGGCCCTATCTTGTTTCTGACGGTAATATGCGAAATATAATATCTATCTCTCTTTCAAATATAAGTTCAATCAAATACAATATTTTAACTATACAATGGTCTTTGTTATGTGTTTTTGCAGCTGTTTTATGTCCATAAAGTGAAGATTCTCGGTGAGAAGACTCAAACAATCTTCCCAGTTTTCAAACAATGGGATGATGAAAAGCTAAGGCAGCGACAGAAAGATGAGGACAAGCACTCAGCATCTTTTAGACATGGGCATGTTGTGGAGAAGCCCATAGGCGTCACAATCACAACGGCAAAAGAACAAATGCCAAATGTTGAGGTATGAAAATAGTACATGTTTGAAAATGCATGTGTCGTTCATGTACATGAGTACTATGTTCACGGATCATGTTCACATATTTTATATATATGTTCACATATTTTAGCATGTTGTTCACATATTTTAGCATGTTGTTCAGATTGATGTCTTCAAGTTCCTTTATACATATATGTAAACGTTTTCGAATTTACACAATTATAAGAACATGATCTCTCTTTCTGAATACATAAAGCATGATCTCTCTCTCTCTCTCTCTCTCTATATATATATATAACGCATGATCTGTACAGATATAGATATAAAATGACAAGTTGGGTTTTAGTGAAAACAAATGCAGCTTCGCTGCATTTGTGAGATAATTCGATTGAGATAGCAAGTAGAGATAGAGATTACAGAATTACCTGTTGCTCCCATAAGTTGCATCAAAAGACACAACCTCACCAAAAAAAGTGAAATTCTTCCGAGATATGGGGTCACACCAGAACACACGTGACAAGCGGCCAGCTGAATCAATGTCATACTCAAAACAAAACGCAGGGGAGAGCTCCTTTTTCTTGGATAAGTGGTTTATGAACATCTGAGCATCAGAGTCATTTATATGAGCCAACATATCTCGACGGTGGTTTTTGAAATCCACAACAGAAGCTCCAACGTTCGAATAGCCACCCACAACCTCCTTATAAAGACGATGAGCTGATGAAGGGCCTATATTAGCCTGGGCACAGTCAAGAATAAATTTTTTGTGCCCAGCATTGAGATTTCTCCTCGTCTTCATAAACTGCCGATGACTTTCTATGACCAGCTTATGAGTGTGGCGTTCTTCAAAATCAAAAACAGAATATCCAGCATTCCCAACAAACTTTAGAGTAAACTTGGCAATGCAACCGACTCTGTTAGAAGACCTTGTGCGCTGACCCGTGTTTTTACTTCCATCTTTGAATCCTTCCCTATTGCAAACTACATACTTCATCAAAGGAAACTTCCCTGTGGAGTCATAACGAGTTGAGCCCATACGCGTGTCAAATCCACATGCAAATGCATAGTCCTTGTAAAATTTAACCCCCTCATCCAGTGTGGTGAATGTCATGCCAACAACTGGTTTCAAATCATCTGGGCAAACTGGTCGGAAATATGTAGACCCGCCTTGAGAAAAGCAAACTTCATAATAATCGTTGTGGTCTGGATTCTGAACCATCGTGTCATCAATGCTGTTGATGCTACTGGAATGAAACATCTCAGCCCACAAAGTAGTAGAACCTGCAAGGCAAAGAAAAAGTGGAATAAAAATCAGGATAAAATAAAGCATATTTTTACGTTCACGTGAAATGGAGGTATGTTCACATCTAAATGGGGAATGTTCACGTTAAAGCAGACAACGTTCATAATGAGCCAAACTAAAATCATAGATAGACGCATATTTTACGTTCACGTGAAATGGAGGTATGTTCACATCTAAATGGGACATGTTCACGTTAAAGCAGACAACGTTCATAATGAGCCAAACGTAAAATCATAGATAGACGCATACTTTTACGTTCACGTGAAATGGAGGTATGTTCACATCTAAATGGGGAATGTTCACGTTAAAACATAAAACGTTCATAATGAGCCAAACTAAAATCATAGATAGACCCATATTTTTATGTTCACGTGAAATGGAGGTATGTTCACATTAAAATGGTGTATGTTCACGTTAAAGCAGACAACGTTCACGTGTGGTTCACAATTGCAATTGCAAGTAACCCATCATGGAAGGCTAATTTTGATTACAGTACTCTTGAAGCTAATTGAACGTAACAGCACACCAACCAATTAATTGAGTACAGATCCATCGTTCAAGCTAATTGAACCTTTTTACACTTGAAATTCAGCAACCAAAAAAACTTGCTCAACAATGGAACCCTAACACAGATCTATCGATTTTGCAATCAGCCTCTCCAACTCCTCCTTCGCTCCGGGAACTTCGGCCGCCGGAAGGAAGACGGAATAGAGATCGGAGTCAATCGGGAGAAACGCGATAAAGAACAGGGAATCGAAGACTCGAAGGCGAATCGATTTTGTATCTTAGCGAATCGAGGCGATGGCGTCGAAGACTCGAAGGCGAGAGGTTGAAGATCGACGACTTCCGATGGCGTCGGACGAGAGGAGATGGATTGTGTCGAAGGAGACGGTGGACTGCACTGCAATGGCGTCGGAGGCGAAATCACTGCGATGGGGTCCCTTGAAGAAATCGCGAGCGATGGCGTCCACAGAGTCACGATGAAGACGCAGCTGTAATGTGAAAAGGGGCAAATTTACCAAAACGCCCCCGTGCCATTTAAGTTTAAATGAAAATGAGCTTCTAATCTGGACCGTTGATGAGCGTAATCGAACGATCCAGATTAATCCGCAGTTTTTAGGTTAAGATGCAGTTTCATTTGAACCGAAAACGGGAATTGAAAAGTTAAGTTAATTAATATGTATCTTTTATAGAAGGAAATTTTAAAGATAGATAATATTGTTTCAAAGATAGATATTAGATAAGTACGAAAAAGGATAAAATTAAAGGTTAGATAATTAAAGAAATTTTAAAGATAAATAATGTCTTTAAAGATAGATGTTTGATGGATAAGGAAAAATAAAACATATAAAATTGTTAATCAAGTGGGGTCAGAATTAACGTGGAGGCTCGAAAGTCTACGGCTCTATAGATTATAACAATGTATACACAGCGTTGGTACGGTGTATGATTAGAACTCAAAACTTAATTAATTCTTTCGTATAAAGCAAAAACGGAGTTCCTTCTCTGGAAAGTTGGAATGACGAATTCAATACAAGCCCAATGGATAATTTATGGGCGCAAAGGCCCAGGGTTTTGTTATCGAACAGACACATTTACTAATCAAGGGCTGTATTAGTCACATAATCAACCTCTTTTGTTTTTTGGGCCGAATAAAACATGGCATGCCCTTAATTGTCTTACAATACAATCATTTTGTATTTGCATCGCCCTAATGATCTATCATATATAAAGTCTTTTATTTTAGACATATGCATGGAATCACTAGCTCAATCTATATAATTAGGTAAACATCAACCCAATGACCTGAATTTGGATGAAAATGTCGCGGTAATAAAGACGTACGAGAGGGGCCGATCGATCGAGATAATAAGTGGCCGGGTCTCCAAATTAAATTTGGACTCATAATCCCATTTACTCTCTTTGCTTTTCCGCCGAATAATAGAGGGTTACTTCCAAGTTCCAACATATACTAACGTATAGCCATGACACGATCGAGGAACGTACTAGTTGCTACTTGCTACTTGCTAGGGGTATATCATACGTACAAATTACGGAGTAATAGACAATGAATTGAAGATTGTGGTCTGTGTTATGTGTCCCTCCTACTCTATCCATATATATATAGAATTAGGATCTGCGATCCAGATAAAAAAAAATATAGGGAAATTCTGGATGGTGCCCCTAAGTTTTGGGTTTTTTCGGATGGTGCCTCAAAATAAACTTTTTCAGCAAAATGCCCCCGAGGTTTCACAAAATTCCGAAACATGCCCTTTCTCTTCCATCTCGTCAAAACCTCCGTTAAACTGCGTACAAAAATGACAGTAGTAAAAATAAAAACAAAAAAAGAGAAGAACGAAGAGCGAAGGGGATTCCGGCGGCGATTCCGGTTGGGACCACTATCGAGGGCGGCGGATTTCGGCATCGGGCTGGACGAGGGTTGGATGAGGGCTGGACGCGGGCGGCGGCGACCGCCATCGAGGGCGGCGGACGGTGGTCGGGGCTGGCCTGGCGGATGCGGGCTGCGGAGGTGGTCAGCGGGCTGAAATTGATCAAACCAGACTCGAGTGTAATGCCATTGTTGTCACTTGCCAGTCTGAAGTTCATCAAAACCCTTCTTCTTCTATCAATTTTTGTGTATGCTTATTAATTATTAGCTAACAAGTAGCTTAAGCCCCAATTTGATTCGAAGGCAGACTTGCATCATTCTCATTTTGAATGGATTTTAATGGAAGGGTTTGATTATTTGTCACCAAGCTCACTAGAAACGAACAAGTATATGTTGGAATATAATTCAAATTCAAATTTAATATAAGAATTTGTTAGTTATCATAATTAAGTTGCTACGTAGAGTTGTTAGCAAGGTTAGTGGAGTGACTTAGACTTAGGAAGTTGTTAGTGGGCTAGTGATACGGGCATCAACATATTATTTATTTTATTTTATTGTAATCTTCTTGTTAGGTATAATTACTTCTTCTCGGGTTTCTTTACGGTTCTTTTTCCGGGTCGCCTTTTATTGAACCGTTAGGATTGGGTTAGCATTAGGGTTTTATGAGTTGGCTATATATATTGTAATCCTGTCATTTGGAGAAGGAATCAATTAATCAGAGAAATTAGACCTTTGCCCTAATTCTCTTTGGTGCCCCTTCTTCCTCGTGCTACCAACGCGAGCAGCTTGAACCTTGCGCCCACACCGGACGCGGGTTCCCCCCCTTGACCAACAAGGGTCCGATACGCGATCCACACCGGGTTCGTATCAGCTAGTGTTTAGATTAGTGGGCTTTAGGGATAGCTAGTAGGTAGTTACATGTATCTATATAAAGGTTTGTACGTGATCAATTCCAAACGAGCAATGAATGAAAGAATCGAGTCTGTCCACAAAATTTCTCTATCTTTAATTCAACATGGTATCAGAGCCGATGGTGATCGGGGTGGGTTGTTCATTGCTCAAACAAATTTATGAGTGTGCTTTCTAAAGGGAAGCAAGATAGAACAAAAAAAAATTGATGGAGAGATGGTGCTCCATAAGAAAAAGGAGAGATGGTGCTCCAAACAAAAAAAAGAATCAAAGTTCCTCGTAAGGAACTATGGAGAGAAGTGCTCCATTAAAGAAGACGATGATGGAGACAAGTGCTCTATCAAAAGATGGGATTCAAACAAGAAGGAAACCGGAGAGAGAAGGTGCTCCGACAAAGAAATCAATATGACGAGGAATACATCTACAAAGAAGAAAAAGATGACGGCAAGTTCATACACAAGAAGTTGAAGATTGAGATGAAAATAACATCTACAAAAGAAAACAATGAAGATTGGAGGAATATGATTAGAAGAGAAGTGTGCAGATTCACGGCAAATGCAAGATGCAAGATCTAGAGGCAAGTTTAGAAAATTTGAATTAAGGGATGGTGTTGGAATATAATTCAAATTTACTATAAGAATTTGTTAGTTATCATAATTAAGTTGCTACGTAGAGTTGTAAGCAAGGTTAGTGGAGTGGCTTAGACTTAGGAAGTTGTTAGTGGGCTAGTGTTTAGATTAGTGGGCTACGTACATGGTAGTGCCATCATTTTAGGGATAGCTAGTAGGTAGTTACATGTATCTATATAAAGGTTTGTACGTGATCAATTCCAAACGAGCAATGAATGAAAGAATCGAGTCTATCCACAAAATTCCTCTATCTTTAATTCAACCGTATATATGTGGTCTCATAAAATGGGATTTGCAAGATGAGCATCCTCAACATACATTGTGCAGCTTTGTGCTTGATCAATCAAAACTAAATTTGGAGGCAGTCTACTCTATTATATATATATATATATATATATATATATATTTCTTTTTCATAATACACTTTGCTAGTTTTTGTATTGTGCTATGGCTCAAAAATAACCGTCTTGAGAACAGCTACCAATCACATGTGTGCTAATCATCAAAAACAAGTAAGCAAGACAACATTTGCATCAGTTGAATCTACTGGTCTTGTATCACACCATTTTATCAATCATGAGATAATATGCAGTCAAGGAAATAACTGAGATCCTGAATTAACTCATTCCTTAATTCAATTTAGAGGATTAGCCTGAGGTCTGATGTGCTTTTTTATTGGCCCCTGTTCAATTTTGGCAGATCTATTATATAGGCGCATATTGTTGCAACTTGCAAGATCCTAAATGAATTCATGATTCAATTGTTACTCTCCATAGGGCCTTTTTTGGAATGCGCTGTTACCCATTCAAACAAACTAGTGCAAATATTAGCCTTCTGATTGAGAGAAGAGTTTGTGCCATTTGAGTTCAATCGTAGCTCATTTCATACTCATTTTTTTTCACCAAACATGAAATCACTAGATCTGGGAAGTTGTATTAGCAATTGATAAACAGCTTTTATTATAAATATCTACAATCACACAAGAAGTGCAGTTGACAACAAAGAGTTTGTATCACTAGATCTGGTTCAACCAGAAATGCCAGCAATTGACAACAAACCGTTTTCATTACATTGCAAACTTCACATCAGCAATCGACAAACAGTTTTCATTCAAAAACTCTGCAATCAAAGCAATGCAATTGAGCCAACGATTGCGCCTTCAAATCCTCGTCGTAGAGCTCTACCATGGTGATCGGAGCTGCGATAAAAGTAATAAACCGGCGCCCGCCAACCGGAATCATCGAGAACGGCGCCGACCTCGAAAGTCATGACATGAGCGGTTCTCCCGGTGTAGAATCGCCAGTGAACAGGATGGAGCGTGGCGACGTCCTTGTAGTACCAGATGAACTCCGCCTTCTCCCAGAAATTGCAGAGGAATCCGGTGAACTCCGTCTGCCCACCTCTGCATCCCTTGATTCATTCTGAAGGATCACACATCTTCCCACCACTGATCTTCATCCATCAACACAATGTTCACAATTTTCAGCTAACCTGCAATCCAAAATAAAATCCAACCCTAAATCCCCCAAAATGCCCTACATCCAGATTAAAACAGACCAATCCGGAGAAGCAAAAAGTGGAATTACAATCACAGCTGAAAGGGAAATGAGATGAAAGAACATAATACTCTATCACTCTTCAAAGGCAGAGCAGCCTTTCCGGTCTTAGGCTTAGTCTGAACCGCCACAGCAACACCTCCACCTTCCGCCGCCTCTCCCTCTAGCTCGTCCACGTCCTCCGCCGCCAGAGCGGCCACGCCAATACGCGAATCGGGTTGATTAGGCCCGAATACTTGGCGCCGGGGAGCCAATTCGGCCGGAGGATGCCGGCGCCGACACTTAGGGTTTTATAGCCCATCTCTGCAGCCCTCTTCGCTCGCCTCTACAGCCCTCTTCGCGTCCAACCCGACCAGACCGCAGCCCACGTCCGCCGCCGATGATGAAAGCGCCGTCCTCGAAGGTGGTCCCAACAGTCGACGGAAGCGCCACCGGAAATCCGCCCTTCGCCCTCTTCGCCCTCTTCGTTCTCTTTCTTTTGTTTTTATTTAAACTGGCTGATATATTTTGTTAACGGAGGTTTTGACGAAATTTGAGAGAAGGGGCACGTTTCCGAATTTTGTGAAATCTCAGGGGAATTTTGCGGAATAAGTTTATTTCGAAGACATCATCCGAAAAATCCCAAAACTCAGGGGTACCATCCGGAATTTCCCAAAAATATATATATATATATATCCGCGGTATGGATTGTTGCTGGCTACCTAATCTCACTATTTCTTTGTGATTTTGCACATTTATTTTCAAGTTTGTCGTAACTCAACAACATCGATCATGTTCATGTACACAAGTATATGTACGTACAAATGAGATTTTAATATGCATGGCCTCCAATGACCAAGGCCCCATTTATGTCTAAAAGCCCAAGTCCATTGAACTTTCAATCACGTACTACACCATTAATGTACGTACGTCGTATATTGACCAAGGCCCTATAATTTCTTTTTTAAAACCTATTCCCAAGTTTCTTTCGGATTATAATATCAAAGACTCAATTATAAATTTTAACAAGTTTAATTAGTTCAACCAAAAAAAAAACAAGTTTAATTACTACAATATATGGTAAGCCTTGTCATCCTTTATTTTCAAAAGAAAAGAAAGGACTTGTCAAGTTTAATTTGTGTACACATATATCTTGTACGTATATAGTGCATATGTAATGTAACTCATTGATCGAGTTAGATTAGATACCCATCGCTCTTTAAATTGTACGCATATAGTGCATATAATTAATTTATCGTGTTAGTATATATATATAACGACTATATAAGGACTTTTATTCACAAAATGAATTGAATTAGTTTTGGTGTATTGTGAGTGGGGCTTTGAAAGAGAATGTTGATGTTCATGGGACACTCCGGCCGATCCGCACAAGTGGCTCTTCTGTATCCAGCTCATCTGCTCATGTACGTACGTGTTTTGTCTCCTCAATATCATATGCATGCAGTTATTTTTTAGGCATATATTACACCAAACCAAACTATATGAGTAATTATTAATTCATTCATGTAGTTTGCCGATGGTGATTTATTCACTTACATTTTGGTCGAGATCGACGATGGAGGTTTGTTCATGGGTAGCTAAAGATATACTCACATGTGGGATTATACTCGCTTTGATTATGTTTTGTTGCGACACACTGCACTAGGAGTCTAGGACGTAATGTATACCATTCTAATCATAAATGGCTTAACAATTTCTAACTTATATTTCAAGAGCATAGGTTTAATCCTACTTTATTTTAGAAAGCCTTTGCTAATTAGCAGATATTTTGTATAGAGGTTATTATTTTCTTGTTTGAGCTTGCATTTTTTCATATCCTGATTTCTACAACGATCAACAAATACATTAACTTCGCCTGAGCTTAATTAGTGAATCAGCATAACTGCATAAGTCATAAGATATTATGGACAAGGGCGTCTAGGGTAATCTCAATGTGTTTAATTGGTATCGAACCTCATCAGTTTAACTACTAATTGCTGGCGGGGGTCCGTAACCATTACATAATGAGTTTGAAACTTCTCTCTCCCATTGTAATTAATGACCTAAATGTCATATACATCCAAAACAATAATTTGTACAATTTAATCGATGGCCCACGTTGATGATTGATAAAGATACTGCCTATCAAGCTAGTATATATCTCTTCATTAATCATAACAAATGTGATTAGTTGAGTTGTTAGAACAACTAGTGGGCATCGCCCGTCCGATGGACGGGCTCAATCATTGTGTATGAAGAATATGTATAGGTCGCATTGGATTTGTTATTGTTATCATTGGATTAAAAAATAGTAAGCTTAGCCCGTCCAACGTAAGCCTACATTATGTTGCTTGGTAATGAACCGGTGTTATTTTTGATAATTTTGTCAAAGTGTGAAGTGTAAAATTACATAGGTACTATATAAAATCTCAAATCTTGATGAAGAATCACATGAACAACTCAGCTTTAACAAAATAAAACAATAATAGCTGTACATAAGAAGTTTACAACATGCATGGTTTTGCTTTGTAAGTGCTATTTTGTTGTATCCTTCTCCTTGGGGTGTTTGGTGATCGTGTACGCTGTATGAATTACTGACATTAGCACATTTGCTGTGAACGAGTTTGTATTTTCTTTGTGATAATGTGACTCCACCTTCTACTTTCCTGGGCATACTCGTATATATAAACACTTGTATGTATTGAAAAATCCACCTTCTACAAGCAAGATTTTGGCTTAATGGTACAGATTATTAGCCATTGCTGAGTCCATGATATCCACAGAATAATCGATGTAGCTCGTTTGAATTGATGAATATGATCTCACTACCAACCGTCAGAACAGATTCTAAATAAGAAATTAAAAGTTGTTCCTAATTCTTTGCCTATTGAAAAATTCTTCTGAGGGACAAAAACCAAAACCATACAGCAAACGAAAGAGTTCAAGAAGAGTTGTTAACTACCCACTCCACCAAAGTCGACACCTAGTGGTGGCCGTTCCCGGTGAGGACGTCCTGGACCTGGCGGTTCGAGAACGCCACGTCATTTTCTCTCAGGACCTCCCTAGCGGCCCCCACTGACGACACCACGACTGTCGTCAGGGATCCGAGCCGGAGGGACATCACGGGCCCGTACGCCTTGGCCAGGCCCGCCAGCGACTGGTGGGGCTTCGGGCCCAAGTTGTGCAGGTTCCCGATTATGGGCATCGGCATCGGGCCAGGAGGGAGCCTCTTCGGGCCCAGCTTGCTCCGCCGGAGGATGGCGAGGAGGAAGTGGGTGGCGATCCATGTCACTACCAAGTACACAACCATGCTCATCATCATATGTATATATGTGCGTACTTCTTTTTTTTTTGCTGGCTTGTTACTACACCTTATTGTGTTATATCTAGGCTAATGGTCAGAGCATAATCCACCAGCAAGAATGCATATGGTTGTCTTATATACATTCAAGGAGGTGTAAGTGGAGGTGGAAGGTCACAAGGTGGATTCAAGTAGGCTATCAATTAAGTGGGGGTGGGGATTTGAAGTGGCCTAGAGATTTAAGTAAAGAAAAGTTTTAGACTTTGAAAGGTTGCTAATTTTTATAGTTTTATAGATTAAATAATTAATACTAATAGGAATGGGGTGGGAGGTGTAGTTATGGCTTAGGGATGAGGCTAATTTTTATAGTTTTATAGATGTCCATAGTGATTAATGCCTGATTAGTAAAGGTGCCTAATTTAATTTTGATGAGTTAGTTTATACCTTCATAAAGTACTATCATATCATGGGCGATTTGGTTTGTTTTTAAATATGATTAAGTATGAGTTGGATTGATTTGTTCTGATTTATTGTCCATCTGATTACGTTATCAGCATATGATGATCACCTTAACTGTCTTTTTCTCATATACTCCCTCTGTCCCATTTGGTTTGTCCATATTTCCGTTTTGGGCGTCCCATTAGCTTTGTCCATCTTTCAAATATTTCCATTTTTATCTATATGTTTTTACACTTTTATCATTATTCACTCTCATATATTACCCTCATTGCCTAACTTTTTCATCACCTTTATCACTTTTTTCTATAAAATTACAAAACTACCCTCATCCAATCTTATATATTACCTCCAATTATCCACCTTTCTCATCAACTTTATCACTTTTCAACTTTATATTAATTACCGTGTCAACCGCACTATGCGGACAAACTAAATGGGACGGAAGGAGTAACAAACATACAAAATAATCCAATCTTCTCTTGCATATATAGCGGGCACATGATACCTCTAATTAACAAACATTATTAAGCTATTATATAAATTCAATAATGATACAAAATTGTAATCATCTTAAACGTACTATTAATTTCTTAATGGTATACGGAGTATTCGAAACCGGGATAAACGGCATTCAAGTTTATCAGATTTGACATAGTGTAATTTGGTTGATACATATGAACTCTCATATATATATATATGAAGTCTCAAATAAAATTGACATAAAGTTTGGATTTTTATATGGGTTATGAGCTGTCTTTCTGGAATGCCAATTGGGTTCAAGAGCAGTCAAAGCGATCAACGATGGTCCAACCTGGCACATTTTCAGCCGCCGATCTACTACAATATAACTAGCTAGAATAGTAAAGGAACTACGATCCGCTCCCATGGTTACGAACTTTTTTTGAGCTCGAAAAAGCCCAAGGTGGGGGCACCGGGCACATAAGTTTGAAATGAGACATAAAACCTAATAGACATACAATTATTAATACTCCCTCCGTTTCACAATATGTGTAGTTTTAGGTCTCAACACAGTTTTTTAGAAAAACAACCATTCACTTTAAAACTTACAACTTTTTCTTAATCTTACCACTAATTACATTTTTTTGGCCAATGCATGAACAACTTTAGTCAACAAATACACATTCCAATAAAAATTATCATCATTCACCCCTATTAAATCACTTTGAAAACCTAACACGACACATATTATGAAACAAATTTTAAGTGCTAAAACGACACTTATTATGAAACGGAGGGAGTACTATTTAAGCAATCTTTACTCTATATCCCGCCCATTGTCGTGAAATATAAATAATTTTAAGTGTTGTTTTTACCTTACACTTTCTTTTCCGAATGAAAGGCAATTCATTCATTTTACCTTACACTTTTGGCCAAATTCACACAATATAATTTTCCATATAAAAATCAATATATGAATATCATTTTCAGGAATTGGTCCACGTATATAAAGGAAGAAATTTAGGTAAAAAAAAAAACAAGACAATCAAATTAAAACTTGCAAACAATACAAAAGAGAGCCAAACGTGCAATGTCCACTAGTGAGTCCCACAAAACATGCATCGAACACACATATATGGGGAGTAGCGTTTTTTTCATCACACAAAATCCTAGCTAGCTAGCATTCAAATCTCACACGCTTTGTACCTCAATTATGGTTTCCTTCCCATTAATGTCGATGTATCCCACACGCCCACCTCATTTAGTATAAATACACAACAATCTCCCCACAAACAACTCACTCACTTTTCCAAATCACCTAAACACGTACGTACTCAGTTCCACACGCACACAAAATGGAGTCATCATCATCTTCCAAGAGAAATAAGGCAATTGTAGAAGGCCTATACAAAGCCCTAGCCAAAGGAGACCACGAAAAGGTGTCAGCCCTCCTAGCAAGTGACTTGGAGTGGTGGTTCCACGGCCCGCCCAATTGCAACCACATGATGCGGGTCTTGACGGGCGGGTCCGAGCCCGGCCGCCCCGACTTCGCCTTCAAGCCCAGGTCGACCGTGGCCCCCCTCGACGGCGGCCGCTGGGTCGTGGCCGAAGGGTGGAAGGGCGACCCGGCCTATTGGGTCCACGTCTGGACCCTCACTCATGATGGCCTCATTACTCAGTTTAGAGAGTACTTTAATACCATGGTTACCGTTAGAGATCTTAGGGCTAATGGCGGTGATCATGAAAAGATTAGTAGTGATACAAAACGTTGGGCTACCATTTGGCAGAGTCAATTGCCTTGTAAGAATAGGGGTGGTGGTGGGGCCACTTCCATGCCTGGCCTTGTGCTTGCTATCTGAACTTAATAATGTCCATGCATATATCAATCAATTGTACGTGTAAAATAACGCGAGTGGGTCTATTATAAGTATATGATGTGATGAATAGGTAAAAAGTACGTACGATATATATGTAATAATTATCATGTGCGAAGCACTGTAATTAGTACATAAGTATTATCTTTGTTTGAAAAAAATTGTCATTATAAGCTTGTAAGCTTGTTATGAAATGTAATTGTCATATTATTTTTTTCAAATGATTTGTGGATGAATTAGACAGTTTAAACTTTTGTTTGGTAGAATTACACAGTTTGTTAATTACTAGAAAGTGTAGACATTAATTCTTTTTATTAAGTTTGTCTTTACTCATTGTTGGGATGGGTACACTTGAGAATGGCATGGGAAAGTTTGGACCATTGTTAGTTTAATAATTGGTTATCAAAAAGTTACAATATGTAACAAGTTTGTAGAAAATACCAAGGTAGACACATCCCACTGGGCCACTGGGATATTATTAGTGAATTATCTTATAGGTAAACTCATATTGCGGGGTCTTTAACTTTGATTAAATGTACGTGTGCTGATAAACTTGTTAAACCGAATGAAAGTGTAACAACTCTCGTAATATTCGTTGAGGGATGAGGACTAGCTAGGTGCATCATAATCATAAAGGTGAGGATCGGATCATATACGTAATCGACGAATTAAAGAGTTATGGGGATTATTATTGACTAATTTTGCAACATTCTTTCCTCGGATGAACACTTCATTAACTAATAACTATACATATATGTGCACGTTGCACTACTACGAAATGGGCCATATCCAATGTAGCTTGAGTCCTGAGCTGGAGTCAGGGCCATTTGGACCCTATTTGATGGGCCTAGTTTCAGTAGGCTTTCCAGTCCATTCATGTGCTAGTGGGCTCATCCTAAATGGCCTCAGAAGCTTACAATTACAACTTCCAAGATCCGGAAACTCGGAAATTAGATCAACAATTCTTGATTATGTTATGTAAAGTGTATTCAGATGCTAGGTCATGCGAGTCAGTTCTTGTTTCGTCCTTATAATTCGGATTTAAGTCACTTAAATTTAATGTATCATTTTTGTCATCCTATAATTTTCGTAGCTATTTAACTATACGGGTCTTTTTAATGTGTTTCAGTCTTTCAGACAAATACCCGTATTATACTACTCTACTATAGATGTGCTCTTCTCCTCTCTGTTTTTTCGCTTCTTTTTTTTTCTTGTTTTGATGCATTAATGTTACGAGTATTTTTTACCACGTTCACATGCACAATTTTTTAATTTTTGAGAACAAACATTAAATTTTGATTGTCCGTGACATAAAAAATCGAATTGAGATCCATTTACATTTCACGCCTTTCCCATGCCTACTTGAAAGTCTTCCTCCTATCAAGCCATCCATTTGAGTAATAAAAATTGACTTCTGACCTAAAATTTTTGGGACCAACTTTAGATCGCACGGGTTACGAGCAAATAATCACAATGCAATATGCTTAAGAAATGAATTTGCCTTCTATTAAATATATGTGTTAAGGCTCACAAGTTTTGCAACAAATTCTCAAGTTTTTGGGCCTGATAAAGTTTTGGCAAGTGTCACTAAAAGAAGATATAAATTGATGGTTAATTAATTAGTGCTAATTAATCTATATTTGTAAATGTTTTTTGGGTAGCTATTTGGTGGGTGTACAAAACCTCACCCACCTTTTCCGAAGGGCAAAGAATTCCCAATTTGGGTGGCATCTTGGGTTGGGATGAATTAGATCGACCTACTTTCTTATTTGGGCTTTATGATTTGTTTGGTTAACACATCATTTTCTTCATCCTTAGCTTCCAATTCAAGCTAATGTTGGTTGAAAGTTGCAACTAAGCTATCAGTAAACAACTAAACATACTTCAATTTGTTACCATTGAGGGGAAAAGGAGTTAGGATGACATATATATATGTATAATGGAACTTTTCAACTCAAAAAATGGAAGGATGATCTCATTTCCCTTTATGGTCTCATAGTTGTGCTTACTGTTAATAGCTTTTGTCCATTAATACTGTATGCACACCATATAGGCCTTTTAGGGCGTGCTTGGAAGCATCAAAGTGAATTTAATATCATAATACATTATTGGGTGCGATCCAAACATATCTTTAATTTTTGATTAGCCACATCAAATTTTTAGGACTATCAAATCAGAATATCCTATATGGGGAACGCTCTGGCGAGATACCTATTATGGTGCTTCCTTAGACATCCTATTAGCCATTGGATTAAATGAGATTAATGGTAGGAGATGATGGTGCATATTAGACACGATTTTGCGGGATTCTAGGGGATGAAAAATCAGCATTATTCCGGTTACCATAATTAAAAACAGCTCCTATAATGTAGGGAATTAGCAGCCTATTATGGTGAAAAATCTGGGAAGATCTTATTCCAAAAACGGTTACACAAATCAAGAAAAACACATAATTTCCATATTGAAAAATCCAAAATTCGAGTGAAATATTCTGCAGAAATTACTCGCAGTCGTAGGCAACATTATACTAAACCCTAGTTTTTGAGTTGAAAAAGTAATGTCGAAGAGTTGAAAAAGTAGTTGATTATACTAAAGTACAAACGAGTTGAAAAAGTAATGTTGCATAGTTGAAAAAGTACTGTTATATAATTGAATAATAACATGCATGTTACTTTACAAGAAAACGCAATGTTGAATAGTTGAAAAAGTTGTGTTTTATAGTTGAAAAATAACAATCATGTTGCTTGACAAGGAAAATTAATATTTACTAGTTGAAAAAATAACGATGTACAGTTGAATAATAACAATCATGTTTCTTTGATTTTGATTGACTAAAAAAGCAATTTCAATATACGGCAATAAAATTTTCATTATTGTGTCTAAAACAGAGTACATTAACAACAGGATTGCGTTCCCCTCCTTGTATAAAAATATTTAAATTTTTCAACTTGATGTATTGACATATTCATTAGATATGATAGAACATAAAGGCTAATTTTTTTGTCCGTTACAATGACTTTTTCATCACTACATATAAAACACAATTCATTTACAACAACCTAGCGTTCTCATCATCGCTAAGCTCAATCTTTGAATTTTTCAAAACGTTGTATATACTTATTCATTAGCTTGATATACTAAAAGCAAATTTTTTAGTACATCTAGTGCTACATATTTGTCATACATATTTTCCAATTCTCCATCATCTTCCTTAGTTGAGCTTGAGCTAGCGTTCTCATGGCCAAGATCAAAAAGATCGACATCATCGTCCGACTCGTCATGGTCCCTCATTCTTAGTCTCTTTGAAAAACCCAATATAACGTTTTGAAAAATTACATGAATACAAAAAAGAAAGAAATAAACTTGGTCTGACAAAAGCATACTCGTCCCATTTGCTGGTTCCAACTGCACAATCAAAAATAATTTAACCACCTGTTAAACCTACGTTAAAAACACAACAATGCATTTTTCAAATTGAGAACATTACATTTTCAACAGTGAGCCAGTGTCAACCTAAGTTTATTCAAATACTCGCATATCGTTTTTCATAACAAATTCATTTGTTTTCAAATGCCACATCAGTTTCTTTCATAGAAACAACAAATTATTACTATAATCGAATGGTATCTACATGGATTAAACACGTGAAACTTAATTTTTCAACTATTCAAAATGAATTTTTCATGTCAAGTAACATGATTGTTATTCATCAACTATACAACATTACTTTTTAAACTATTCAATACTAATTTTCTTGTCAAGTAACATGATTGTTATTATTCAACTTCACAACACTACTTTTTCAACTCTTCAACATCTCTTTTTCTTGTAAAGTAACATGATTGCTATTATTCAATTATACAACACTACTTTTTCAACTATTTGACATTACTTTTTCAACTCAAATATATTTGTGAACGTTTTCAATTCGTTGCGAGTAATTATTCAAAAAAATTCATGTAGTTATTATCATACGAAAACATGTCTTTCACGTATTGTAAAACATTATATTATGCATCTTGTTTACCTAAATTATTCAAAAACTAGGGTTTAGTATAATTCAAGGAGTTCTACCATTGGGCTCAAAAAAACTAGGGTTTACCTAAATTCAAGGATGCTTAATCAAAGAAACAACAACCCTACATATCAATTCAATAACAAGTTTATTCTACCAAAATTGGGAATCCGAAAACCAAAATCCTATTTCGAAATACTACACCAAATCTCCTACCAACTTCGAAATTACGAGTTAAAATCATCAAAACAACATAAATCGACATGAACGAACACAATGCGAGTGGTCACTTGCCTGAAATCTGTGGGTTTTGCTACCGATTTTGACGAAACCCTAAAGATTCGCAGTCTTCCAACCTCTAACCGAAATCAATCGGAGGTATTCTATGACGAGTTCCACCGCTTGATTTTCAGAGAGCACCGGCGAGCGACGAGCGACGATTTTCAGAGAGCGCCGGCGAGGATTTCTTCGAAGCGAAAATCGCAGAGAGAGAATGAGGGTAGTCTTTCGGTATGGAATGAGATGAAAAAGAGAATATTTAGTACTGAAACGAAAAAGGGAAGCAGAGAAGGTGGAGAAAATCAAGGGATTTTTTCAAAAATGGGTAAAAAAAATTCAAACGAGATTTTATGGATATTATCCCGTATTTTCCATTTATGGTGTAATAGTACACCTTAATCTCACTTATTATAGACCGTAGATCATCTTAAATCCAACGGACAGTATTTTGTAGTAGGAAGTACCACAATTGCATGCCTCTCTAGAGCGTGATTCATCCTATATATCCATTAATTAATATACCAAGAGAATGTTAAAGTAAGAAAATGATTTCAATGGATTTTTGTTTTTTGAATAAGGATTAGTACAAATAAATAACAAAATAGATATATTTGTTGGTCAGTATAAACAAATAATAAAATGAAGACTGCATGGTAAAATCATGCATATTCAATTATTCATGATAACACAGCATATGGAATCATATTTCTTATATGTTTGCAACTATGTATACAAGAAGTTAAGAAAGAATTAATTAGACGTATATGGACGACGACTAACCGGGGATGGGTACGGGTAACAAAATGATGCACATTTTGGCTGGTTGACGTATATGCACGTTACACGTACACTTAGACAAAACTTTATGCGCATCGTTATTACATGAACATAGCTATAGGTTAATAAAAATAAAAATAAAAGGGGTTCTGAATCTAGACACGATATATATTGAAAAACATACGTACTGTATTCAATTCAATTCCCGATGACACTTATATTGATATATGTATACACAAAACTTAGGCTTAATGAATCAATGTGACAACGTGGCACATATAATAAGTTGCACTATAGCCATCATGTCCAAAGACCAAAACAACGACCAAACAAGCTAAGCTCTAAAAGTAGTTATGGTCCTTATGGACGACGACTAACTAGGTCTTATCTAGCCTTCGAGCTGAGGTTGTTAGGTGGAGAGTCGATTCATCATCCTTTGTTGTAACGAGAGATCGAACGAGAACAATAAAGCAAGAACGACACACAGATTTACGTGGTTCGGTAACGGTGTGTTACCTACGTCCACGGGTAGAGAAACCGTATATTATTATGGAAGACAGAATTCGGAATACAGAGGTCTAGGTATTTCGAGAGCTTATATAGTGACTCAAGAAACCCTAAGTACAATTATGGGCCGCAGGCCCAAAACAGATTGCGATAGGCCCACAAAACAGGAAACATAGTGTACCGTGTGGCCCGGGGGCGACTCCGCCCCCCGGACCCCCCGACTCGCTGACCGGGCAGCGAGACCCCCGTGCTACCTGTCGCAGTGTGTGATTCAGATTCAAGGCATATTAACATCCTTTGCATTGACGAATGAGAGACTAATTCATTCGATAATCGGATTTTTTTTTGAAAGTTCATACAAGACGAAGCCTGAAAATAAAAAACGGTTAAACTTTTCAAAAACAAAATACGTACAAGGCCTCTACATCTATTGGTAGCTAATGGCCAAACCCGTATACATCCAAGAGACATTAAATCATGGATTGTAATCAATAGATCGAATCATTAATCAAAACAAAATTAATGTGTGTGATTTTCTTCTACGATCTTATCCTATGTATGCGCTAAGACATGAAATTTGAAAGCGGCGGGAGTCCGATATTTGTGGATCTCATTAAAATAAGAGAACAAAATCAAATTAAACATTACTCCGTACCTCGTTACTTTCAACCCAAAAAAAAAAAACATTACTTCGTTACAATGAAGAAAATTCATAGGCCCGAAGGAAAATTCATAGGCCAAATTGCCAAATGTTTGTTTCATACACATTTTCTTTTGGTTGAAAAAAAATAGTAAAAGTCTAGTCTCAACTCAATTCTTATATATTGATAAAGAAAAATTACAAAGTTGAATTAGCAAGGTTGTTGAGCATATACTGTGGTAGATATATATAGTTGGAAAGAAATTAAAGAGAAAAGGTGAGTGTGAATTGATATTGCCCTACATCCAAAGTAAGCAATTCCCTTCTCCATGTGCACTTGCATTATTTCTATATATACCACAACTCCCATTTGTACGTGTACGTATATCACCAAATTCCCCTTGGATCTCAAACGCAATCAACTATTAATTGAGTTTCCCTAGCTAGCTAGCTAGCTATAAATATAAACCTTTTGCTAGAGCTTCGTGTATGTGTGTACGTAGCTCATTAAGTTACAGATCCATGGAGCTAGCTAGGTGAGAGCGATGAGCAAGATGGAGAAGCAGGGCACGTGCATTACTAACCCGGCCATTTTCCACAACGGATCGTTTTCCATGGCCGGGAGCGGGAAACTAAATGGGTTAGTCCTTCATGTGCCTGTCTTCGCCATTTTGCCCGCCCTACCTCCATTACCATCTCTAAACTCAACATTGGATCGCATAACAAGCTTCATGTACATATACGTTGTCGTATATTAATGGAAGCTTGTTTATCCATCTCATGAGTCATGAGGCTTTAGTACGTTTCAGGTTAGTTTGTTAATTGGTTCAGTTGATGAAGAGGGCTGATGATGTACACATATTTCATGCATAGTACGTTATCCTTTGTCTTTCTTTCGTTCGTTGTTAACAATAATTAAGACCATAAGTGCGTAACTGGTATATATAGGGAAGATTCATTAACTATACGAGTACATTTTTAGCAACTCAAATTGGGAGCCTTGCTACGAATGGAAGTATCTTTTAGCAAAAAGTATTACTTTTATATCTTAAAATATGTGTCAAACTCTCTACTTTTTACAAATTTCAAGGTGAAAAATCACTACTTTCTTTAAAAAAGTACTTTCATACCTGATGTGCTAGCCTACCATACGCATATCGTACGTACCAGGGTACCACACACATGCATTATATATGTGATGTGATAGAGAGGAAGGCTAAAATCATATCCAGCCCCCTGTACTTTCACAAATTTGTCACTTAGACCCCTCACCTTTGAATTGGCCCTATTGAACACCCGAACTTATAATTTTGTACCTATTGAACACCTGTCGAGAGAAATTATTGTCGCTTGTATTACACGTGCGCCACGTCAACATACACGTCATTAAGGCAAAAAAATTTTAAGCCACATGAGCGAGCTAATTAAGCCACGTAAGCGGATACATTTTAACTAAAAAAAATAATTAGATTGAATTTCCAAAGTCCATGTTCACGATTCTTCCCCCCTCCCTTTCAAGCACACCCCCTCCCTGATGAAGAAGAACACACAATCCTCGGCGAAGCTGAACAACACTCAATCCTCCACGAAGAAGAACAGAGGATGAGAACGGTGCTCAATCCGAGCTAACTCGAAGAATTAAAGGTCAGTTTTTTCGAATTGGGAATTTAGGGCTCAAAACTGGGAATTTGGGGGTTTTGGAATTCGATTGTGCATGTGATTAGGGTGTTTGAATTTGATTTTGTGCTCGGGCTGGGGTGAATTATTGCGAATTAGGGTGTTTTTAGTTCTAGGGCTCGAATTTGGGGGGTTTTGATTGAGGGCTGATTTCTGGGAATTTGGGGGTTTTGGGTTGTAGGGCTCGAATTCGAATGAGAGTGGAGTCTTAGGATTCTTCATTTGGGAATTTGGGAGTTTCAATGTCAATGCTCATCTGTGGAATTATATATACAGGTTGTGTGTGGAGTCTTAGATTTTGTGCACTTGACTTCACTATTACATGTGGTTGCTCATCACAAATCTCTACATATACTGATATACGGCTTTGTGGGTGGGTGTACTCACCCTGCACTTGACTTCAATATGTATGAATCGATTTTTCTTTGTTTTTGTTTTTGATAGGGAAAATTTGACTTTGTGGGTGTGTGTACTTACTGTCCATGGATGAAAAGTGAAGGAGAGCATAGAAGGAGAGTGAAGAGGGAAGAAGATGACCCAAGAAGGAGATTGAAGAAGGACAGCAAAGAAGAGTGATGGAGGAGATCTACGGAGCAAATATCACGAAGAAGAGACTAAAATCATATTTCATTTTCTTTTTTCATATTAATGACATGTCACCTAAATTTAAATTTGTTTTAAGCAGCCACTCGCTCAAGAGAGCGCTATGTACATGTAACTGTCCAGGTCAGCTTTCGGGTGTTTAATAGGTTCAAAATCATAAGGTTAGGTACTCAATAGGGTCAAACTAAAGGTCAGGTGTCTAAGTGACAAATTTGTAAAAGTAAAGGGGACTGGATATGATTTGAGCCTATAGATGAATGGTTTAGTGGCCTACCATGCGCATGATGTAAATGAATGATAGGATCGAGCCTTTAAAGCATTCATCTTGATTTTACAGACAAAATCCATGTGAAAAGGCAGAGGTAGGTCACACAAATATATAGTTTTCAAATAATGATTTTCTTGTTTTCTATGAGAGATGGAAATTAAATCTATTCACATTTATACTTGTAGATACGGTTTTGCGTACTTCGGGTATATACGGCCAAGAACTTTGCTACACAAACATAAATACCAATCAAGCTACATGTACAAGTTTATGTACATCCTTAGTGCCCGCGCGCGGGACGTACGTAATTAGCATTGCTTCTATATATATGCCAATCTGCCATGAAGCTCAAAGTCTGCTCATCCTGATATATAGATAGCGTACGTGATTGAGCCATCAAAGGACTTCTAGATCGAATATCCGATCGATCTGGACTAGATCGGGCCGATGGAACCGGGTTGGGAAATCAAAACAGATCGAAACACGTACAGCAATTGATTGATCGAGGCATGTACGTACTTTCCTTATTAGTGAGCCGTATATACATAATGATAAGCTTGTTGATTCAGGCTATTTTGTATGGGATAACTCTTGTATTTTGAGATGATTTAGAGAGTGTTTAGGCTAGTTTTGAGCGTTATTGTAATATCGAGACCGAAGGCACAAAGTATGAAGAATCAAGAGTTAAAGAGCTTAAAGACGAAGATTTGCCACTGCATGGATATCGCGGTCGCGTTGTCTATGACGCGGGCGCGGTGGCGTGAAGGAGCGAACCAACCAAGACCCATGAAGGCCGCGGTCGCGCTGCCTATGGCGCGGTCGCAGTAGAAGCCGACTCGGACTTGACCATTTGAAGGCCGCCGCGGGCGCGGTGGTGGTGCCGCGGTCGCGGTGTGACTGACTTTCAAGCGGACGAGATTTCACCGTTTTTATCTTGTTTCCTTTCTTATCTTTCGGTTTCCTATCTTATTTAGTCCGAAAAGGTTGATCTTTGGGGCTATATAAGGGGAACCTTTCTAGGTTTTTAGGATATCCAACTTACTTGTCAATCAATTGTCTTTCAATAAAGATTAGAATTTTCTTTGTAATGGAGAACTAACTCTCCTCTTGAGTTTATTCAATCAAGGAAGTTTTATTATGAAGTTGTGAAATTCTAGTAATCTCTTTATCCCTAGGTCTTTATTGATACTCTTGTGCTTCATCCCATGATCTATGTTTGATTTTATGAGCCTGATCAACTTGTTTGATTGACTTAGATCTATCGTTTGATTTAGGATTGGTTGTTGTCTATGCATCTTTTCTATTTCTCGAAACAACTCTATTCTAGGACCGTGGACTAGTTTAGGGAAGAGTATTCAATGGTTTAATTGTGCATGAGACTCGTAGCTTGATTGCATGATTTGATTTCCTAATATCCCTGTGCTCTATGCTAATTCTAGGTTAAGCGTAATTGCCTAGGGTTATAGAATTGTTTGGACCGTGGACTTGCGATTGCTAAATATTGGGATTGGAATTGACCTAGGCATATAAAGAGGTGGATGAATTCATGATCAACGGATTAATAAAGTGGAATTGATTGGATAAACTTTACTTGATAAACTTTGATTGAAACCGACTTTCAAAACCCCTTTTTGATTACTTGCATGAAAACCATAAAATCTGAATAAAAACTGATTCTCTTGGGTTCGACCCCTTGCTTGCCTACTATACTTTTGTTTGCATGTTTGGAATTTGTTTTTGATAAGGGAACAACGACTTTAGCCGAGTCACTTGTCATGGAGTTGGGAAATATATAGCTCGCAAGTGTATATATACTGAACGAACGAACTGTCTTGGCTTGCGACAAGGCATGTTAGTGACACCAACCTCCATGCCCTATTCATCTGCCACCAATCCGTGTTTTTTTATGTTGTGTGTGTAGCATTATTTTTGATATTAAAGGCCTGTGTAGTTAACGGATATGGCCATATATATGGGGCAACTAACTCGGCTTCCTAAGGCAAACTATTTAGTCTACTAATCCATCTCAAGCATAAGATGAAGCAAATTGATATTTAATCTACTAACGGATATGGCCATATGGGTCACCTTCAATCTCAATTTTCTTCATTGTGAGTTGCATAGCTCTCCTAAGTCTGTCTCGTAGGCTCGTAGCGCTAAGGTTTCAACTTTTAAAGCTGATACCTTTTGATGTTTGGTTGTTGCTATATCAATAACCTTTGCTTGTGTTCCCCTTATTATAGATCCTGTTGTAGCTGTACCATCTGAAAATCTAGATCCATCCACATGAATCTTGTAGAATCCATTAGCTGGTTTTTGCCAGATCTTATTTTTCTTTTTTCGTTGATAAGGTTGTGTGTTATTTTTATTTTTTCGGGGTTCTTCCTCTTCGTTCTAGTGTTTTGCTTGTTTCCAATTATGGATTTGTGTTTTTATGTATTGTGTTACGCCTGCAATTATGTCAGCTGGGTCTTGTTGAAATACAAGTTTGTTTCTTTGATGCCATACTGCCCACCGGATGGTGGCCAGTTCTGTAAATTCCTCAACTGTCATTCTTTGTTGTAGTTCATTGATGAATTCTTTTGGGATTTGTGAGTTTGGGCTTATTAATTTGTTGGAGTGTTTGCATCGTTTTTGGGCTTATATATACATGTATATGCTTAGGCGACATCATATATATATGGCATGTATACATGTATATGTATTGACAATTTGACACATATATAACTTATGATTTCGATCAAAAAATAATATTGTTTATGATTTTATATACAAAAAAAAGTTGAAAGCTTGCGAAAGGCCACAACCTTCAGAAGCATCATGAGTTGAGTTCCCAAATCTCCCATTTTTTGAAATTAAACTTGACAAGTTCAAAGCCTACGACCTTGAAGTTGAAGGTATGTACCAACACAACAGCTATTAATTTTCCAAAAATAAACTGCTATTAATTTATACTTATTCGAGTCTTTGGGTCCTAAATTAATAAACTCTCACGGACTCACCCATTAAGTAGACTTTTGGGCCTAGAACAACACAAGTTATATCGGCTGGGAAAACGGGTGGTGTAACTTTGAGCAGGCCCAATTTGCATTTTTATAGGTTAATAAACAGCTAGCATGTTTTTTTAATACCGTAAATCTTTACTTCTTTAGGGATGGAATGTTAAGGTTTTTTTTTAAACCTGATCCTACTAATTAAGGGCACATGGAAACTAATATACCCCTTTTAAAAAAAAATCCAAATTATTCTTCACTAATTGGTTCGCCAGTCAACCGGATATTACAAATTCACACTTTGCTAATTTCGAACCCTTTTGCCTTTTGTTGTTTACATAGCTTTCGTTCTCTTCCTTCATAAACCCATATTTTTTTACCGTGGCAAAACAATTTCATAAGAGGAAGTTTGACGAATATAATGCGTGTTTCACTTTTAATTAACTTGTATTTTTTCATCAATGATTTTTTTTGGGAGATGCTATACATCACACACTTTTACTATACATCACACTTAAAATTACCTTAATAACCTTTTTTAAAAGAAAATTAATAAAAATAAAAAGCCTTATATGTTAAGATATTTTGTTGGATCCACTACCTTAATAAATCTCAATCGACTTTAAAAGGAAAAAAATAACTAATCTCAATCTATTTATCCCTTATTCTAATCTTTCATTTCTTTTAATTTTTTTACCATTTATTATTACAAAACCATTTATAAAAAAAAATCAAAACTTATCGTACTATATAAGAATAAAAATAAAAAATAAAATTTATATAGTGTTGTATATATAAAAATAAACTTTTTTTTGAGATGCTATAAATGACACACTTTTATTATTGTGAAATCATTTTTACCATTCACTTTTAAACTTATTAGCGTTTTTATAATAGTTGAAAAAACCATTATATAGATTAGAGTTTTTTCAAAAAGGAGAAAAAATCATTATATAGCTTTGTATTAATAATACATAATAAGATTAAATATTTGTTTATTGAAAATATTATTTAATGTAGAAAAAAGGATTTGGTGGGTTCAATTTTTGTAAAGTAAATATCTCGTTGGATGTAGTATGTAGATTTTGCTTAAGTATATTCTTGTAATTAAAGGTAGTTTTTAGATTTTGTTTAAGTTTTCCAAAATTAGTTTTAAGGGTATTATAGTAAAAAGATTGGAAAAGTGTGAAGGATATGGAATTTTAAGTGTGATGTTTAGCAGTTATGTTTTTTTTTTAGCCAAGTCATCCATGAATTTGAATAAAAGTTGAGGCTTTATATTATTATAATAGTGTTATTCGGCAAGATGAGATCGTCCAGCACCAGCGGCGAATAACTTATGAGAAAACAATAATGACAATATTAGGAAACTATGCATTAGTGTCGACATTTCACTGAATTAGACCAAATAATTAATACTAGGCTTCCACCCATTGAAGCGTACGAAACTGAGGAATTCGACCTTTTGTCGAGTGTAGAATAGATTTTGGGTGCAAAAAGCTTAAGCGTGGAATAAATTAATGTACATTTTGGAGTAAAATAACACAGACGAAAGAAGTACGGATTATAGTCTAACGTAAATGTTTAAAATAAGGTATGCTAATTAATTAGGACGATTTTAATACTAAAAAGAAGAAGAAGAAGAAGAAGAAGAAGAAGAAGAAGAAGAAGAAGAAGAAGAAGAAGAAGCTGATAGCATTACGTAAGTAACACTAACACTGATTTATGAAGGTAAAAAAAAAAGAGTGAGGAATCTAATAATTAATACTCGGTATATAGAAATGGAAAATAGGAATAAGTGGAAGAAAGAAATGAGGCCATCATGTACTCATATAGTATATCATACGTACACTGAATCATGCAATTGCAATTGAATCTGGTGTGCTAATTTTTGGACGCTAACAGATGTAGCAACAACAAACCAATTGTAAAGTAATTAAGCATGTGGAATGGGGCGGTGATGATGGAAGTAGTAGTGATGAGTCATATATATATATATATATATGGGTAGCTAATAAATGTGTTGCATTAGGACGTTAATTGTTGGTAGCATATGGTGTACGGGGTAATTGTTTGGTGGTTGGTGTGTTTGCATACCCGTACACGTGTAGTACGTAGAGCCTGGAAGGAAGAAAACCCAAAATCCAAAACATATATAGGAGGAAGATTGTGAAAACCTAGCTAGCTAGGGACTAGGGAGAAAGAGGTGAAAGAGGTGAAAGAGGTGAAAGAGGTGAAAGAGGTGAAAAGTGGTGAAAAGTGGTGAAAAGTGAAAACCCAAACCCAAACACCCAACACCCAACAGAAAGAAAGAAAGACAAGTGGCAGAATGAACCTCAAGGGGTTGGTCTAGTGGAGCATGACAGGGTATCGGTCTGACAAGTCGCAGGTTCGATCCCCCCTAGTCTCCTTGAGGTGAGGCATATGTAAATCCCCTTGTAAGAGCTCTTTGAGCCCTTGGGTCTTCCCTGCCCTTGGACTGGGGCACCATCCCCTCACCCTAAATTTTATTAACCGAAAAAAAAAAAATAAAAAAATACAAGTGGCAGAATGAAGAGTACGGGTGTCGTCGTCGTCGTCTAACACTGGGATCCACTGTATATTCATTCATTCATTCATTCATGAGATGGAGTGCTTGTTTGGTTCACTTTCAAAATCATGGGAATTGAAAAAACCCAGGAATTGACTTTAAATTCCTGCGTTTGGTTATATTTGTTTCACACCAAAATCATGGGAAATTAAATTCCCATGATTTGCACTTCCTCCAAAATGGAGGAATTGCAATTACCATGGAAGGGGTGGGTAAGATTCAATTCCTCCATATATTAAAAATAATTATTTTTTATTTAAATTATAAATTTCATTTTTGCCCTTAATTTACATTATAGTTTTTAATGGATAAAGGTTATTGTGGTAATTTCAAACAAATTCCCATGATTTTACACTTCTCACCAAACAAATTGTGGGAATTCAATTACTGGGTAATTAAGTATAACCAAACACTTTTTCTCAAATCACGTGAAACTCAATATATGGGAATTAACTTCATGTGATTTAACTTCCCGTGAATTTTAATTCCTACGTTTAACCAAACGAGCACGGAGAGTATATTGGCATTGGAGATATCGATCGAGAGAGAGAGAGTTGAAGAAGGATGTGGAGAATGCCGGGGCCGGGCGGGTTGTTTCCGACTGGAATTGCAATGGGGGATGTGGAGGAAGCCCGATGCAGGGTATGCACGGCCGTCCTGTTCCTTTTCAAGGACCTGGCCTGCTTACTCACCCATCTCGCCACCGCCCTGCTCCGCTGGCACCCTCCACGTGTCTTCTTGATTGATTCATTCGTGTTGAGTTTCAATCAATCACTTATAGATTGGAATAATGATCAATCATTCAAATGAGCTAAAACCTTGCATTTTATTTGCTTCCATAACTTAGTTTTCACACAAGGTGATAATAGCAAGCTACATAAGTACCCAATTCCACGGTAAATAGCAATGCTACATAACCAAATTCAAGTCCCAGAGGAGTAGAGGACAGAGACAACGAGGTGTTGACTCATCGCCCTCACCACACTCCATTCCTCCAATCCAACACACTCCTTACATCTTCGACATCGTGTAGTCCATTGCATCCGCAACAAAGTCTGCAACAAACATAATAATTTTAAAACCAAATCGCAAGATTTAACCAATATATAGAAAGAGTTAGCAACTTACCAGCATCTTCCTTGGTGAAGCAAAGAGGCGGAGTAATTCTAAAAACATTGCCATAGAATCCTCCTTTTCCAACCAAAACCCCATGCTCTGTTTGGTGAAGCAAAAAAAACTGTTAATCATATGTACGCATCAGCTGGTTGTTTAAGGAAAGCTCAAGAATTGACAAACCTTTCATTTGATCCATCACATGCGCAGTCTCAGCCTTTGCAGGAGTTTTCAGTTTCCGATCAGTAACAAGCTCAAGCCCCAGAAGCAATCCCCTTCCTCTAACATCGCCAATTACTACAAAACAGACCAATACCAAAATCAGAGGAACCCAAAATCAGTTGAAGCCATCAGATGAACAAGGGTTGACTGAAGGCTCTACTTTCATATTTGTCCTTCAATGCTGTTAGACGCTCTTTGAGATAGCAACCGACAGTAAAGGCGTTTTCTTGGAGCTTTTCCTTCTCGATCACATTCAGAACAGCATGTCCAGCTGCTGTGCATACAGGGTTTCCTCCAAAGGTGTTGAAGTAGCTTCGCCGTGTTAAGACCTTTGCAATCTCAGGAGTTGTCACCACAGCTCCAAGAGGCATACCGTTTCCGATTCCCTACAGAAAGACATACACAAATATTAACTTTGACTACTGCAAAACCACGTACAAAGAAATGGACAGTATGAAATAGATATGTAGAGACATTAAGGTCCCATTTGGTACCCCTATCAGGACGTCAAGCATATCATACTGTTATTTTGATTGATATAAAACAAGCACACAAATATCATGATATGTTACTCAATCCACAAACTTAATCTTATCCCTTGACTATAGATTAAGGGTAACTCTACCGGAACTGAATCCACAAAGATCACAATAAGGGTTGATTAAGCACAGATTGATATATACCTTAGCCATAGTGACGATGTCGGGGACAACACCATGAGCTTCAAATCCCCAGAAATGGCTTCCAGTACGAGCGAATCCAACTTGAACCTCGTCAGCAATGCAAACTCCTCCAGCCTTCTTTACTGTGTCATAAACTGCAGGTAAGTAGCCAGGGGCCAATTCTACAATTCCACCTACTCCCTGATTATACAGAAGCAACAAGAAAATTCAATCCGCAAATGAACATAACATAACGTTAGAAGTTAGAAGAATGACAGTTGTGATGCTGGATAGAACTTACCTGAATGGCTTCACTAATAAAGCCAGCAACATGGCCTGATGTCCCAAAGTTGATGAGATCCTGAACATCATCTGCATACTTCAATCCATCTGAGCCAAACACTCCTCTATATGGATCTGGGTTGATGGCATGATGTACTCCAGTCTGTTATTGATGTAACCCGGTCAGTATATAATACTAGTACTTAATTTCTTATTCATACAAAATATGGTCTATTTTCCAGAATTGCAAACAAGTTTCGGATAAATCATGACTCATATTTCAGAACTTATATTTCAATTAGTACACCTGTATGACATTAAACTTCCAATTACACTGAGCAGTGGCACCCATAGTTCCAGCAGCATTTCCATGATAAGAGTTCCTCAAAGAGATTACATCTTGGCAGCCCGTGTACAGTCTAGCTAACATCAAAGCAAGTTCATTGGCCTCTGTCCCTGAGTTGGTGAAGAAGACAACCTAAATCACAAAAAAAAAACACAATCAGAAAATCACCTTCAAAGCCATTTCACTTCACAACAAGGATCAATGATGAGTAAATTCCTAGGCAAGGGTTTAATGTTCACCTTGAGATCCCCGGGCATCTTAGAGGCCAAGGCTTCAGCAAAATTGGCAATTGAAGGATTAAGGTACAAGATAGTGGAGTGCTGCAACTTGTTCATTTGGGTGGAGATGGCTTGAATCACATCAGGATGGCAGTGGCCACATGACACTGTAGCAATTCCTCCAAAGGCATCCAGGTATCTTCTGCCATTCTCGTCAAATAGATACTGCATACGCCCATCTACTATGTTGAGCTGTCAAATCCATACAAACCATCAAAGTTAGGTCAACTGGTGATTTCACCAAATCAGAATACTATGGACATGAGGAAGCCTCTTTTCTTTTTCAAAGCAATAAACTAATTGAAGATAGGAAAGTTGAGCATGAACTGATCGTCTAGCCATCTCATCAAAATTACTATTTCAGCCATACTTAAGTACAAGAAACCACCAAATTCCTCCGATTTCAATAAATTAGGGGGAAACAAAAATAGAATTCCGTGTCCTTTTCTAACTAAATTGGAATCCTAGGGCACTGAGATCAAGACAATTATTCAAGAAATAGCAAAACTATGGCGAGGATTGAAAAGAAGAAGTGGTAAGAGGAGAGGATTGGTACCGGATTGTTGTAGAAGGTGAACATGGAAGGACTGAGAAACTCCTTTCGCTTGGCGAGGATCTCGGCGGCGGGGGGGCCGGTGTAGGGCGGGGGGGAGTAATCGAAGGGAGGCATCTTCGGCATTCCGACCGCCGAAGAGTCGTGATCGGCCAGGGCGGCCGTGTCTCCGGAGAGCGATCGGAGGAAACGGCGACGGCAATTGGCTCTGACGTCGCCCGAGAGCGCCTTCCTCGTGAATCTGGGCAGCATTTTCGCTTGGCACGAAACGGTGTCGTGTTGGGGGATGTCTCGCTCCGAGAAGGCGGGGCGGGGAAGAGAGGAGGGATGAGTGATGAGAGAAATGCGGCCCGTGAGGCTTTTATAGAGCGGGTCGAGTGAAAGTGGGGCCCGCCGTCGATTCTGAGAAGCGATGACGTGGACGGTTATCAATGATCGTTGGTAGAGAGGTTTATGGTGCATTGATCACCCATGTTTAAGTGATTTCCTATTAACACTCTCCTAAAACAGAGACGTAAATGGGGCGAGTATCTTCTATGAATGGCAACAAATCACTACTACTAATTCGTGTTAACATAAGTATGATAGAGGGATCAAATCATGTTGCTAGTTCCAAATCTTGCAACCGGAAAGCATGAAAGAGGTAATTGGGCCGATGACGCATACTCAATTCCAGTACTCCTTGATAACTAGTAAAGGTGGATCTTGAGATTCCCCGTAATCATCATTCATAATCCTAACCAATAGCTATCCGTCATGGACTTTATTATTTTTAATATCATAGATCACGATTTCCAACGAGCATTATAGTGCGGATATTTTCTTAATTAGCGTCAAATAATGAATGGTATTATACGAAAACAAAATTACCAAAGAGTGATATATAGTGTATATAAATCTTAGGAGTAGCATTTAGGTTAATTTAAGAATTTTATGGTAACAACAACCACAACAATATTTATCCTAATAATCCCATAGGTGCAAGATCTGGTGGGGTAAGATAAGGATTTTATGGTAAATAAAATGAAAATACGTGAAGACGAGGAAATTCTAGTGCCATATTTAACCGAGTTATGTAGTAGTATAAAAATACCGACACTTGTCTAATGGAGTCTGCCGTGTGTGCATGATAGGTTGATGAAAATCTTGTACTGCTAACATTATTGAAGATGCAACGTGTTATTTGGAAGGTTGCTTTGGGGTCACATCAAAACACAGTGCCTTTTGTATTTTCGCCAATCGATCGAAGAGTGAAGACGAAACAGGATTTGGCATTTTTAGGGTTGTTTGGCGGATACAAACCGGTTCAAAAATTATGATCCGGTCCAGATTAGTGGACCAAGTAATTTTTATAAACTTAGACCGAATCGGACCCAAGGAAATAGGTCTAATGCGTGTCTCATATTGCCATATTGGATGGGTATGTCACGTAACGAATAGGACAAACGTTCATCCAAAGTCCAAACTCGACCAAGATTGTTGATCATACTGATCGATCCACCTTATTATTATATGTTTATTTTGTTGCATTCCACCATATTTTCTAACAAGATTTATTTTATTTTATTTTAAAAAAATGATATCTTTTCCCGTTAGCCCAATTGGTGGATGTACGTACTTGTAATGTTTTTTTACCATTAGGTTAATATCTTTTACTACCTTAAATCGCAACTTCAATGATAATAACGTGGAAATTAACGAGGCCACACACATCTGCTAACGATAGATGTCATCCGAAACACATGAATCTCATTGGAAATTCTGATTTAATTTGCCACTTATGCTATATGATGGATTTATATTATTTAAATATCGAGTAAAATGATAGATGGATAGTGATGAAATATTGAAATAGCTTCCAAGTCCTACCACTAAAATGGTTGTTTTCGGAGCTTGTCCCCGATATTGCGATGTTTGGTGGTGACAACGATCGACTAAAATACAACTTTATTATTTCAATCTCATGGGGTGCGTCGTGTCACATCTTTATCTTATCTTTATTGAAAAATACAGTATTACTCTATAGCATTTAACATTATGTATGGTCTCAATCATTCTACATGTTTGCTCACTCAAGTTACACTTGAAATCACGATCATAATGTACAATGCATGTTATCATGGCCAAGTTCTTAATGCATGATGCCGATTAGTCGGTTACCATGGATAGGTTGTCAAGTTTTTAAAAAGCAGCAAGAGAGTACACATATATTATATTACTTTTTGTTTGTTTTGGGATGAAAGTGCCTTATAAATTTATAAATTTTTTAAAAGTTGAATCCACTTCTAGAGCCACGTACTACTGAGGGTTATATATCATTTTTGTTGAAAAGAGGCCGAGCAGACATATAAATTTACGTGTTTTATTGTTAACATTGTATTAGTTATATCTACGAGATGAGAAATAAAAAATATATATACCTATAGAGACTGATTCGATTTTTGTATAACAAATTATATATGAGGTATTTCGAGAGTTAAATTATATATAATTATATATAGAGATTAAAAAAAAGCATAATAAAATTTTTTGACAGTAAGTCCCAAAAATGTGATATGTCCAACTCTTGTGTTGTTGAGGAATCGGTCCTCGAATGAACAGACCTACACATATATTTGGTTTATTAAGTGTATAAGATGGTTTTTAATTAGTACTATTTTTAGATTACTTAATTTTAATATGAAAAAGTAATGAGTAGTTGATTGAAATGACATGTCGTAAGCTATCTCTCACGCTTGACTCCGATCCGATCCAATCTCATTTGTAAAGATGTTATAAGATAGTTTTTATTTTGATAGGATTAGGCTAATTCATTTATTGTATCAAATAAAAGGAACCCCCGGACAAATTCCAATCAATTAGTACATATTCAAAGAACGATAACGCATCTAGCTACCTGGCACAAAATACAACTTGGTTGCTTTGGCATTCATAAGATCTAGGCTACCACTTAATGATGTGATGAGAAGCACAATCCTAGTTTTCTTCTTCTTCTGAATTTATCTAAATAGATAAAAGCTTATTGTTCAATTTATAATACTATTATGTAGAAAGAATCTGAAACACATGTAATTTTTAATGATCAACTTTGTAATTATATTTTTGAATATGTAAGAGAGACGGTCATAAGATAAAATCCTTGATTCGAATAATACATATGTGGTGAAAAACATAAAACCATGCATCCTTCATTTCACATGTTCTTAATTGGGAAATTCCGCCCGGTAACCACAACGTTTTGCAAATTCCGCGTGGTGCCCAAAGTTTTTCGGTATTCCGCATGGTAACCACGAGGTTTTGCAAATTCCGCATGGTAACCTTGCCTATTATAAAAAGTTAAAATTATATAAAAACTTACCCATACTTTCTACTTAATTACACATATCACCCTTTCTTTAGTTTTTTAAAATATCTAATCTATTTTTATAAAACAACTAACTTTATAATTTTAGTATTATATATATATTTTTTTTTATTTACTCTTTTTACATGACAATACATATTGTTATTTTACAAAATCTTCCATTGTTTATTATTAAAAAAAAGAATCACAATTTTCCAAATTATATTAAAAAATCAAAATAGATTTGATAGGTTTGTTGAAAAAATAAATAAACAAACTAATTTATTATACCTAATGAGAAATATCATTTAAATATATTTTTTCAACAAAACTATCAAATCTATTTTCTTAAAATACCTAATGAAAAGTATTACTCAATGTATAATCTTTATTATTTTTAAATGTAAAAATATTATAAAAAAAGAATTCCTAGAGTTGTACATGTCATAAAAAGCCTATAATTTTTACACATTTTTAATGTCATGATATATGTACATTATGTTTAGAAAAACCAATTTTATTATATTTTAAAAACAAATTACTTGAACTAGTGCACCCACTTTTAAAAAACACCTCCTTAATTAAAACATGAACTATTAGTAAAATTCAAGTTTATATTTTTTTAATAAGAAATGGCAGTTTTTTGTTTAAATTAGGTATGATTTTTTTTTATTTGAAAAAGGAACTATTTTTTCATACAAATTTGAAAAATGTGGTTCTTTTTATAATAATAAAAATAGAACTTTTGTAAAATAATAATATATATTGTCATGGGAAAAGAGTAAATAAAAATATATATAATACTAAAATTATAAATTTAGATGTTTTATAAAAATAGATTAGTAGATAGTTTAAAAAAAACTAAAGATAGGGTAATTTGTATAATTAATTAGAAAGTATAGGTAAGTATTCATATAATTTTAACTTTTTATAATAGGGCATGGTTACCACGCGGAATTTGTAAAACCTTGTGGTTACAATGCGGAATACCGAAAAACTTTGGGCACCACGCGGAATTTGCAAAACCTCGTGGTTACCAGGCGGAATTTCCCTTCTTAATTATATATGTCATATATAAAGTCCTGGTGAAACACAGTTTTCATTTGAAGATATAAACGCAGCTTTGTGTTCGTTATTTGCACAAGCAATTGCCGGCGAAGAATTTGACCCAGATTTATGCATACACCATCATTAATTAATCGATCATTGCAAGCAACCACCTAAAGAACGTGGATATGTATTTTTCCAATTTTTATCAAATAATTATTACCAAATATAATACCATCAATTAGCAGCTTAACTAGTAAAAACTTGCATATATACAACTTGTATTTTTTGCGCAAGAAAAATAACGTATATATATTTGGTTAAGTACATGGTTTATTTGGAAGGAGATGAGAACGCCAGGTGCAACACTACGTACACATTCCGAACAAACACACATATATACCAGCTTCTTCTTCTTCTATTAAGCAATAAATTAAAGAAACAACTTAAAAAAAGGTAGCGTACCTAAATGATCGATTCTTTGTCGATTATTGCCAGCCAAATACACAGCTTAATTATGTTCACTGTACGTGTATTTAACTATTTAAGCCTCATATTTTTATTATATTTCATCAAATTATACTAATAAATCAAAGTATTGCGCTAAGTACGTGGATGTGGATTGGTTTTAGTTTCATTCATCCTTATCATTCGACACCAAAACTTTCTCTGTATTTATTTAATTTAAGTGACGAAGAGCATACGTCAAGTTAGCTACAAAAGCATCCAACTAATCACATAATTTAGCATTAAGCATATTCAATTCTACTCTTTTGGCAACTTACTGATCATGCATATTCTACCCTTGCTCAAACGTTACATGTATATAACGCAATCAAGTTACGAAGCTAGCTAGCACTCTAAGTCTAAGATAAGGGTGTAGGTAAGAAAATCTCAATTATATGTTTGTGTTATAATTTAGTGGCCCCTTAAAGGCTCAAAAAAATATATTAGTTGATATAGATAATTCAATAATTGATGTTTTTTTTTTTGCCGAAAACGAAGACGTTAAATATATAAACCTAGCTATAAAACAAATGATATTCTTGTGTAAAAAAAATATCTTGTTAGAGCTCTCATGCATGTGTTAGCTCATCTGTAGTGTCGACTAGGATCTGACAATTATGAAAGACAAAGACCCTACTTACCATCACTTTAATTTGTTGCTTGATTTACGTATATAGTGTATATATAAGCTCGGGATCCATCTAATTACCGACGAGATACAACAAAAAATTTGCAAAAATGTAAAATAGAGTGTTCGTGAGAAAAAAAAACCAAAATGATTGCCTATGAATGAAGTAATAAAACTTAAAAATGAATCATCCGCATTCTATCAAGATTATGGACTCGGATTCCTTAAGTGTTTGTTCAAGATTCGGGTTCAAATATCGATGACCGCGTATGCATGTATGAACTCGAAAATAACTACAGAAAGTAGTAAAACTCAAGAAAATTATTGTTGAAACACTATAATTGTGAGAATGAACATTACAAATTTACAATCCTACCTTAGGACATCTAATCAAACAGCTAGTTAATTATAGAGTTCAATTTCGTGGACAGAATGGTCTTCACCTGACAAAGAAAAAAAGCACGACAACCCAAATATCCAAATTGTTTGGTTTTCTAAGAAGGGCCCAAGCCCATTAAACATCACCGAGATTGGGATCTCCTCTCTTGGGCCTTGGCCCATGCCCACTAGAGTAACATTAATACTCCCTCCGTATGACTTCACAGATGGAATTGCAGAGTTTTTCCAAGTTGGATGATCTAATAGAATCACAGAGTTTTTGGTTGAGGGCACCGGAAACGAATTGATGAAGACTAACCAACTTATACTTGCGCACTACGCCATTCGAAAAATGGTATGCAAGTATGATAGCCTACAATGGCACGACACATTAAGACCTTTATATTAACCTTCATATCCAAACTACAACATAAATACATATTTTTCAGGGGGGGTGGGAAAATTGATATCGAGAATCATATGAACATGCATACAAGCAACATAGCTCAATTGGTTTCTTGTATTTTTAATGTATTCTTCATAGATAGTACTCATTTTTTGCACGGACGGCAGATATATCAAGTCATCTAAAATTTTAAAACGGTTGACTTCCAATTTTCAAATACATCCTCTATTGCCCTTCATTATAGATAGTCGGTTCGTAATATCTTCTTAATGGGATTGCATTTTCTTTAATAATTATCACAAATGGGTTTAAATAATCTGATTATTATACATCGGTAGTTCGGTACGTAAAATGGATTATATATGATTGTGTATTTTTTGGTCGAAATTATATATGAATGTGTATTTTTTTTGGGTTGATGGCACTGCCCATGAGAGTCGAAACGGTGACCTCTGGGTACTACCCTTCGAGGCTTAACCACTCAACTAGATGCCCGAAGGCATATATGATTTTTTTTTTTTGGTAGAACGAAGGCATATATGATTGTGTATTTTTTTTTTGTTGAAATATATGATTGTGTATTTTTTTTTTTTGGTCGAAATATATGATTGTGTATTGCAACACACTTTCTTTTGTATTTTTGATGATCGAGCACTATTATATAGTTCGTGCATTGGTGCAATAAATCAAGTATATATAGTCAATTTCCCCGTTTTCAGAAATTAGGGCAACATAAAACGTACATTGCCTACTACATTCGTAAAACATTTATACGCACGTACCTACAAAGCAAACTGACGTGGTCGAGTAAAGATCATCATGTACAAGTGATTAGTAATGGCACTAAGAATGATATATATATTTCAGATAGTAATTATTGTTGTAACATATACAAGTGATTAATAATGTCACAACATTATATACAGTACATTCAGTGCAACACCATTCTTATTAAGATATGGATGAACAAGACGTACTCATAAGCAAAGAGTCTCGCTTCTTGGATTTACATACACACATTGAGATGTTCATATATACACAGCTAATACGTACGGTGACTTGAAACGAAAACGGAGACTTCTGAATCATGCTACTCGATGGATCAACGCCGTCGACACGTGGCTTCGCCTGAAAATCTTCAACGGGGACATTAGCAAGGACGAGGAGCTCGCTGCCTCCGACGAACCCACTTGAGAATATTTTTTCTGGGCATTGTTCGTTTTCGGAAAAAGGCTTCTGAAGACGAACGACTTGTTCCTCCTCTTCGTTGGCTTAAGCTCGTGTTGGTAGTAGGAAGGAGGTGGCGTTAGAGGGGGCAGAAGCGATGGCCGATCATCGGAGAAGGAGGAACATAAATTGTGCTTTGGAGTTCCGGGCTTCGACTCCCAACCGAAGGGCACCCCTACGGAGACGTCGTCGTCGTAGTACACCATCCTCAAGGAAATGTTCTTTAAAATATATGTCTGCAAGAGGAATTGAATGATGTGTGTATATATAGGGTAATGGATTTAAGTCTTCGGTAGCTAAGGAGTGTTTAACATGTCTTGATTTTAAAAGAAATATATATATATATATATATATATATATATTAGTTGTTGTTGTAACTTGTAAGTGGTTCATTATGAATTATTATAAACCACACGCTTTGTATAATTGTGTGTGTAGGTGCATGTACGTCGTTATCGATGATTGATCAACTTCAACTCTATGATAGAAATTGATCTAATGTAATTAGTTACATTAATTCAATTCATATACGTCATTATTCAAATGGAGCATCGTTTTCAGATGCATTCATATCTATAAATGACTATGATATATTATATCGATACTTCAATTGGCCCGTTTGAATTTTTTGGATATTAGATTTTTTAAAGATTAGAAACATGTTATCATTTTGTAACTTTACATAAATTCAATTCGGGTGCAATGGGTGATGACAAAAACTTTTTGTACTCCGTATTAATTAATCAAATGGTAATGTTACAAGATGATATTTAACATGTAATTTCTCTGCATGTAATTTGTTGTCCAAACTATTTAACAGAGATTTCATTTTGAGTAGCGCATTGATTTCAAACATTGATTTCCGAAATGGCCAGGGGTCATATGCATTTTCATTCTCTATTATCTCTCGACGAGCAACTAATTAATTAATTCATTTAGATCATTAACTAGATAGCTAGCTGGCCCAACCAAATTAAACCCTAAACGCACTAATCAATCGATTGATCTTAGCTTGCTTTATAATTTTGCCTAAATTTCTTCTTCTAACGCTTTTGATTAAGATGTTAGTATTAAATTATTTTACGTGGATTATCATGCTCCGATCCATACCTAAATTAAAATTGATATGACCTCGAAATTAAGAATTGTCAATTTAGCCATATGACTTAGCTAAAGCAGATTTAAGCATGTACGGTTAATTTTGGTTGGATGAGCCTCGTATTTGCTGTGTTCGATGATTCGTATATATATAAAAAGAATTCGACGTGCATATAAAATAATTAAACCAAAAATTCTAAATTGTAGTATAATTAAGGGTGTGTTCGGTAAACCCAAAATAAGTTACTTATTTGTTAAAATAAGTTAAATGATACTTATAAGTATATGAGAGAGTTGTTCGGCAATTTAAAATTTTAGATACTTATTTGTTCAAATAAGTATTTTGTTACTTATAAGCACCTAAAAAAATAAGAAGCTATACCCCATCTTATTTCAAAATAAGTATGCTTATTTTCTAATAAAATAACTAATCAGCAAATCTTCCTACCGAACACTCATTTTCAGCATCAGTATCATTTAACTTATTAGTACCTTAAATCAGTATCAACATCAGTACCTAAAATCAGTATCAGTATCAGTATCATTTAACTTATCAGTATCTTACTTAATTTGCCGAACGCACCCTAAGTTGCAAAGACAATATATATTCTGTTGTCGAAAGGTTGCATGGTAGGTATTTCGTAGTTCGTTCCGTAAATTAATACGTCACATATGACTTTGATAGAATAAAAAGGAGAATAAGTGAACTTGCACGCATGAAACTCTATCAAGTTAATCTCGTTAATATAGCTGACTCTTTGCTTGCCCAAGAGTGCGGGTGGGCTTGGCCTTAGACGCATGGCCGACTTGAATATGGCGGTCACGGGAAAGCTTGCCTGGCGTTTCCTCACAGAAAAGGATATGCTGTGGACGGACGTGGTGCGGTCTAAGTATGTGCGTCCGAATTTGAATGAACGCCCTGGTGCGTCTCATATATGGCGAGCCATCAAAAAAGGAGTCTCAGGGGTTGTCTCTTCAGGTTCGCGCTGGTGTATAAGAGGTGGCATCCAAACTCGGTTTTGGGTTGATACTTGGCTCATGGATGTTCCTCTTGAACAAGTCACGACGGTACCTATTCCGCCGGCTGATCGTGCTAAATGTGTCCGCGAGCTCTGGCTGCCAAACTTGGGTTGGAATTGGGAGGTTCTCAACCCGCTCCTGCCCAGTCGTGTTCTGCTACGGCTTGCGGCTGTTGTCGTTTCAGAGGACTCTACGGAAGAGGATGTCTTGAGCTGGCATGGGACCGCGTCGGGCCAGTTTACTGTGCAGTCGGCTTATCATGCTGTGATTAGCCGACGCATCCCTCTGTCGGCTGATCCATGTGTTTTCAATCGGCTTTGGAAATTACAAGTTCCCGAGCGCCAACGCTTATTCCTCCTGCTGTCTCTCAAAGGTGTTATTCTTACGAATCAAGAGCGGGTTAGGCGTCATATCGCTGACAATGCCCTTTGCTCGAGGTGCCCAACCGAGGAGGAGTCGTTGATCCACCTCTTACGGGATTGTGATATCACTTCCCGTCTTTGGAATGATCTTCACCCTCCTCTTCCTAGGGAAGTCTTTTTTGACTCCAATTTTGCTTATTGGATTCGTGTTAATATCACTTGCACCCGACGGGTCCATGGCAATATTGCTTGGGCGGATCTTTTTACTATAGCTTTATGGTGGATTTGGCGATGGCGTAACTTATTTGCTTTTCAGCAGGAGACCTTCAATGGGAATAGGGCGGCTTTCGTAGTGGTCTACGCACAGGAATACACTCGTGCTTTGGAGGCTAGATCGGCTGGGGAACCTCGTCGCTCTGAAGTCGTTGAGGTGGCCTGGTCAAGACCGCGCGAGGGGTGGGTCAAGCTTAACACTGATGGGTCGGTTAGAGATGGTGGCTTGGCAACGGCTGCTGGAGTAATTCGTGATTGCTCTGGCACGTGGCAGGTAGGCTTTGTCCACAATATTGGCTTATGTACGGTCCCTATGGCAGAGCTCTGGGGCGTTGCGCAGGGATTGCAACTCGCTTGGAGCGAGGGCTACAGGAAGGTTTCTTTAGAAGTGGATTCGCAGTTGGTGATTTTGCTTCTAGGTCGGCCTATAGATTGTAGTCATCCCTTAGCTAGCTTGGTATCTAGATGCCAAAGCTTTATTCGTAGGAACTGGGATGTCCAGTTCCGTCATGTTTTTAGAGAGGCTAACTATGTTGCTGACTATCTTGCCTCCTTTGCTTTTGCTTTTCCAACTGGTTTTCACGTTTTGCGTGACCCTCCCGAGGGTGTCTTTTCTTTCCTGCTTGATGATGTTAGGGGTCGGGCTATCCCCCGCTTGCGTACTACTTAGCCCTTTTCTTTAATTAATAAAATGCCCCTTGAGGGCACGGAGAGTGCCGCCTCTCCTTCGACCAAAAAAAATATAGCTGACTCTTAAGAAAGAAACAGATCATATCATATATATATGACGACGATAGATCATATAACTTGAGTGTTCACATTTTTTTATTCATCAATCATCGTCTGCATTATCTACTGCAAAATCATTTGACAAATGAGAATTTTGTTGAAGGGGTCGTATGTTAATCGTCTACTTTTCTTGATCACAAGTTTGACAAACTTATGAGCCACCTAATTATTTAGGTTTGGTTTCGTTGTTGGTTGCCCTTTATACTTAAATTGTATGGTATGCGAATGTTCGAACCCAGATTAAGCTCTTAAACTGTAATTAGCAGCTCACCAAGTGACTGCTTTTGCAGGCATTAAAATTTTAACCCTTGCTCAAAAAAGATAAAAAAAAAATTTAACCCACAAACCTACCTACCAAATTTTCCGAAAAAAACATATTTGATATTCAAATTTAGGCAAAAATTATATATGCAATACAAGTTTTGTATGTAGTTTCGTTTATCGTGCCAAATTGCCAATAGACTGTCGAATTGAATCTTGTCTTGAAACACAAATAAATAGAAGAAACAATGTACGTACCAAATTGTTTTTAATGTATGAATGTATATAAGTAATTATGGGCTGGAATTTTTCTACCAAAAATATTGTGGTCTGGAATTTAAATTATATTTATGATGTTATATATTCTTCTGACTATACCTCAAAGTATAATTTTATTAACTAAAAAGGATAATAGAAAATTATCGCGGTGGTTTCAATTTTTTCTAATTATATATCCCGAAGCTTTTTCAAAAAGTATAAAATAAAACAAACAAAAAGATATATTTCGGTCGGAAAAAACAAATAAAAAGATATTGGAACGGAGTATCGTAGATAAGCGAACTACCATTCAACAATTCAACCACTACGAGTCTACGACAAGTCGACAAGGTAGGAATCTGCCTTCATCCTTGTTCTCTTCCTCTCTTCCCAATCAAACCCAGAAAGCCATCTGCCTCATTCGATCGATTTCTGAAAAGGGTATGCTTAATCCCCTATTTTTCCATGCTTTCTTAATTTAGGGTTTATTTCTGTGGGCATACGTATGATTATCTGAACCCAATTGATTTCGAATTTTGCTTTATGGGTGATTAGCAGATTAAGGAAAGAACAAATTTTCATTCATATGATTTAGGTTCGTGGGTTTTGACCTGTATGTTTCCAAGCTAGGGTGAATTGCGTGCAAGGTTTGATCTTTTAATGAATTAAGATCCAATTGGATTATCTATGAAGAAAGTCAACTAAATTACATTAAAGTTTGTGGCTTTATATGCTTTAGATGTCTCCTCATGTGTTCTGTTTCTTCATAATCAGTTTTGAATCTATGATTTGAACTTTGAGCTTAAGAATTTTTTGGTGAAACTCTACCAGGTACCATGGATGTGAAATTGGGACTTGTCTTTGTGATACTGTTGGCTGGTAATTGGGCATGTGATGCTAGGCTGATTAAAAGCTCTTACCTTTCAGGTAACAGTGTCTTCCCCAATTTTTGATAAGAGGAATACTCTGTCTTCCTATTTAGTTTCAGCGGGCTCTCGATTTGTTACTGATTCTCATCATTCAAAATCCCTTTGTAGCCTATGCCTTTTTGCTTATTAAGTTTCCATCCACTTTCAGTTCTTTCTGTTTACATAAATATGTTGCCACCATGTAATTTTCATCAATGTTTGGTGGAATCTTGAATGTTGGCTCACAAGCCTCACATTTCTTGTCTTCTGAAAAACAAAAGTTTTTTTTTCTATATAGAATTAGCATGTACTTCTGCTTCATTAATCTTGGATTATGATCTCTTTGATAGTTGGGAGTAATCTACCTCCTTACATACTAGGCTGTGCTCTTGTTTCACGGATTCATCCCATCATTGTATAATGGCTTTTTCCCGAATTTCCAGGTTCAGACAAAAAAGCAGATGTCTGCACTTTGTGTGAAGAATATGCTGGCTTGGCTGTTGAATACCTCGCCGAAAACAAGACTCAATCGGAAATTGTAGAAGTACTTCACAATTCTTGTTCTCAGATGCTGACCTTGAAGCACCAGGTACCACTAAACTCGTTTGTTTACTGATATATAATGCATATAAAATAAGTATTGCTTTGCATTACATAGTGCTCGTTTTGGAGGTGTGAATTTGGTTAACTTCAATGCGTTGGTTGTGTTTTTTGGGAGTTGGGAGTTGTGATACAGAAATATAGTTTCTGTGGGCAAGATTCAGAGGAATTAGGTGTTCTTTTTATCATCGAAAGTCTTCAATATTGAGTTTATCTGCTCTAAATAACTGAAATATGAATTTGAGGCTGCAAATATGTTAGGTATGGGAAGGTAACAAGTGAATTATGCTTTATTGTCTTGCGGAGAGTAGTTATATTCTTTGCAGCTTTAATTAATGGCGTATAGGCTATATAGCCTCCAAAGGATGATATTCATATAGTTACATTGAATTTCTCTGAACTTTTTCGGTGATTCTTAAAAATCCTTTGCATAACCCTTTTTCCCTCGTTTTGTGGCAGTGCATAACATTGGTAGATCACTATTCTGCACTTTTCTTTGCACAAGTTTCATCAGTCCAGCCTGATGAGTTCTGTTCAAAGATGAATCTGTGTCAAGCCAAAAGAATTCTCCCCCTTCCGGCAAAAGAAAACAGTTGTGACGTTTGCCACCAAGCTGTTGATGAAATTATAGTCAGGCTAAGAGATCCCGACACCAAGGTTCATGCTTTCCCTATCTTTAGCACAGCTCATTACTCAAACACTGATCTTTTTTGTAGCTAGAGCTGACACGTTCTGTTTTTGTTTTGGCAGTTGGACATTATTGAGATTCTACTCAAAGGATGTTCTGCTATGGAAAACTATGCAAAAAAGGTGATAACCCTTGAATCAATCGTTTGATACCGCTCTGCAAATTACCTTCATGAATTTTGTGTTTAAAGATTTAACCTTTCGTTCAATTTCAGTGCAAAGCCATGGTGTTTGAGTATGGGCCATTGATCCTCACAAACGCAGAGAAGTATCTGGAAAACACAGACATATGTGCTACATTACACGCGTGCGGCCAACAGAAGGCGTTGTTTGATGAGAAGATAGCGATGGTTACTTCATCTTGAAGAACATCTGAAGGATCGCTGGATCTTTATGATAAGCATTTGATAACACAATGATTTATATATACGACGGTGTTTATGTTCTGTTCAATTGTTCTTTGATATTCTGTGTATTATAAATATGAAAATTCAAAGCAACATTGTAAACTGAATGAAGATAGAAGATAAATGTACCATCCAGAATTCCATAGAATTCACTCTCTGAATGTTGCGTGCTGTGTGTAGACTGTGTAGTACATCATCTGTCATTCTGTCACTTGCTAATTGGTGGATAAGACGTTATTTTATTTTAATTGGTGTTTTTAATCATTTTTAGTCCATAATTTGGATACTACTACTATATTTTAACTAAATCTAAATAAATACTTAATTATTTATTTAGATGTAATGTTTTGTACAAAATCCATAGCAATTAGGAAGTAGCAATTGAAATAATTTCCTTTTCAACAAGAACTAGACCACATTCAACCTAAATCTGAATAATTATGCTTCCTTAAAACAAAGCAATTTTTCGAGAGGTAAAGGTTTTTGGAAGATTTTGAAGTAAATATATGCTTTTATAGGCATATGAGTTTTTATTTGAAATCTTCTAAAATTTTGCAATTGAAACTTAACTCTCAATGATTCTAGTGTTATCATAAATCTATTTTTTGGTTTCAAACTTTTCTCAAATTCTTGAAAATATGATTTGAGTAAATACTTGTTTAAGTAGGTTTTAAATAATATAAACCCCCACAACCACAAGACTACATGATCTAATTTGTATAGGTGGGTTCATCATGTAATGATTTTCTTTAAGGATATTACAACGCACAAGTGGCACAACTATGATTACTACTTTGGAATACATTTTAGCCATCTTATATGAAACAAGATTAGTAATACTTACACTTCAAACATTTATGGTTAAAATTTCTTAGTCTAATCAATTAGCTAGAGAAAATTCGACAACGCATTAGAAAATTTAGTTTGGTTTTCGTTGGTCCAATAATTTTAGTCCAGCCTCATGATGTAACCTTACACATATGGGCAGATAACACGTTCCTTGCTCACTGATTAAATGAGAAAAATATGTATTCCGAACTTACTCGGGGTAGGTGTTATTATATGATCGACTGAGTTGATTCTATATCACAAAATGTATGTTATTAAGTTGTTCTTTTTTTCCTTTTTAAACATGATTTGTTATATGACCTAGCTACTGATCGATTTCTTATTCAATGTGTTAATCACTTACAACCTTGATAAGTTGGACAGCTCAACGATGAATTATTCATATTGAATATATGAAAAAAAAGAAAAGAAAGATAGGATATTTATATCGATCATATATATATGTACTGATATTATCTTCCACTATTATAAAGAGCCAGAGGGATTAGAATGAGAAAAAAAAATTATAAAATTATAGTGAGGGCATAGATTTTTAATTTGATCATTTTAAAATTGCATGTGGATTAGGCTCTCTTTATTGCGCTTATCTTCTTTCAAAAAGAAGCCTTTATATATACTTATCTTAAGAAGGATTTTAATCTTTTTGGATTAATGATCTTTTAGTTGTTGATGATGATAAGTATAATCTACATTCTAGCACAAATTTCAAAATTGATGAAGGCGGCCTTTTGATTCGTAGTACTTTTGTAATGTTATCCAAACGCAGTTGTCAAATGTAATCCAAAAATTGGTCTGATTTCAACTCCAACGTCCCACTACTAGCTAGTTGTGGTACAAAACTTGCAACCCATACATCATGTGGACTTGTGGATGAAGAAGACCGTGTTTTTCTCGGTTTACTAATTCATGTCAATGTTATGTCAATCGTTCTTTCAAGTCCAAGTTCTTATACTAAGTAAAACACTCCCCACGAAATATAATCATTCATCAAATGAATGAACAAGGCTGTGAACATGTACGTGGCTGGCTCAAAAACTTTATAAGATGTCGTTCCCAATATATCATCTATGATATGATATCGATGTTACTAATGACCTGACCTATACGTACTGGTGAGCTAGGCTTATCTAGCTAGCTAGTATGTGTCAAATTTTGCACCGGTGATGTGTGCATAGACTCACTACCTATCAATTCAGTTTCCCACAATAATTAATTTCATCAAATTCAACAACGAATGCTACGCTAGTTCACCAAGCTTAATTGTGTGCTCAAGTGTATCCACCACCAATGAATGCTATGCTAGTTCTACCCAATTCGACGGCTAATTAATTTATGATTGACTGGCATATATAGATTAGTTGCACTATACATAACTAGGATCATTTTAAGTGTATCTCATGATTGATGGTTCTTGTATAATTCGGAGGACTTGGGAATAATGCTTGGAAGCTCCTAATTAGAGGTTTAACAAAAGGTTCATTGTTTTAGTGGCATATATAACTTATTGTTTTAGCTCCATATATGTACAACAACGCACTATATAAGTATATATATACCGTCGTCTAGATCCAGTTTTTCAAGGCATGCGTCATGTGCATTTATATACCTTGAACAATTTTCGATATTAAAAAATACTAGTAACAGTAAGTATGTATTGTGAGCTTTCTGATCCGATCAAGGGATGTCAATCTCATAATATTTACTACTCCCATTAACTATGATCGAATATCGATCGGTTTGAATGAATAGAGAGTCAAATAATTCACATGTCGGGAGCTGGACCAGGCAGGTCTATTATATCCATGCATATGGGCCATACTTAAGTTATATATATAATTGTGTCATCCGTTAGTAAAACTTTGGAAGAATATTTAGTAATGAACATTAATTGAAGCTAATTCTGACATGTTTACATGCATTATATATATCATATGTGCACATTACAGTTTGACGACGTCCTTGAAGGTGTGAATTAAGCTATCATGCATGCATATGCGTACTGTGTACATATAAATTAGTTCATGCATGCACTTAAGTACTCTAAATTATACGTACACATAAATGACAATTGATTAAAACCATGTATATTAGTATAATTAGTTAGTTCAATGATATACCACCAACATTCTAAGATGGCATACATACATATATTACGTACTTAATTAGAATGCGATAGGTTTTTGACATATCACGGTGTGGGGCGCCGTATTCATGTCTGTAGGGAACTAAAATGACGTAACATATATTATCAGGCAATGGCTATTTGTACACTATTTTTTGGCTAAATGTACACTAAATGGTGCGCCTAACTTAGCAGTGCGGTCTGGTGCGCCTACGATAAGCGTAGAGGGGTAAAATGGGAATAAAACCATCTCGGGGTCTCGCCTGTGCACCTAAAGAAGACGCATAATGCGCCTATTTAAGGCGCACGAACTTGCCATTATGCGCCTGTGTTAGGCGCACAGGCGAGCTCCGAGAGTTACCGTTGTTGAGTTATGAAAAAGTTACCGTTCCTTATGCGCCTAACGTAGGCGCACGTTGCGTCTGTTTTAGGCGCCCATGCGAACCCCCAAGAGTTACCGTTGCCAGTGTTTGAAAAAGTTACCGTTTCCTGTGCGCTTAAGTTAGGCGCACCAACGGTCATATTTTCTAACGGGCAAATTTAACCCTATAAATACATCATAACATACGAAGAATGTATCAAAAATACATCTCTCTCTCACACACAATACTCATTCAAGAATGTATCAAAATAGGGAGGAAAGTGAAGAAGAAAATGATTGGGTTCCAAGTGAAGAAGACGAAGTAGAAGAAGAGGAGGAAGACGATAATTGGATAGACGGATGCGAATTGGTTCGAAGTCTCGATGTCGAGTTCGGCGATTGGTGTCCAAACGGCGAATTCACGGTTAGTTATAGAATTTTTTTGTATGAAATTTTGATATTCGTTGGAGAGAATATTTAGTATGAGAAGTTGAGCGTTATTCTTTTTGTTCAAAAATTCGACATTCGCATTAGACTTGTAGGAGAATTTCGTTTCAATTTCGTTAATGCTTATTATTCAATAGCTTTTATTTATATAGTGTGTATCATAATTTCGTTAATGCTTATTATTCATTCGGTATTGCATATTCGTTAAAGCTTAAATCATTTCTTAAGAAGAATACTTTCATAATTTTAGGGGAAAGACTATTCAGAGTATTTTAGTACCGATGAAACGTGGGATAACAAAGAAGAGTTATATGAATGGGTGAAAGCTAGAGGGAAGGAGTTGTCGATGGCATTGATGAGAAAGACAACAAATCCGTACCATATTAGTATTAGGTGCGAAAAGTTCGGTCCACGTAGACCAAGGAGACCGAATCCAATCCGGAAATCGAAGTCTAAGAAGTGTGATTGTAAGTTTGAGATCGTAGGATGTCATATGACAAAAGAGTCAAGGAACCCTAATCCAAAGTGGATATTCGGAGTGGTGGAAGGTCGCCACAATCATCCCCTTACATGGGACTTGGGTGGGAATGCATTCATGGGGCGAATGACACCGGAGGAGCAGTTGATGGCTAGGCGGTGGGGCGATGGGAGGAGAACCCCGAAAGAAATTGTTGCCGAAATGAGGATTACATTTCCGGGGAATTTAACAACAAGGAAGCAGGTTGCAAACTTCTTGTACAAGATAGAATATGAGGATCGGGGCGAACTAACGGTCACGCAATGGTCTCTCAAGTTTTTGGTGGACAACGGCTATGTAGTCTCTCCTATTAGAGACAAGAACACAAATGAGATGCAGATACTATTTTTTGCTAACAAGGAGTCGTTGCGCCTTTTGAAGAAGTTTCCGTATGTTATGATTATCGACGCCACTTATGGGACGAACAAGTGAGTATTATTAATTTTGTGGTTATTTCTTTCGTACTTAATGTTTTTGTATTTTATACTAACTACTATGCGTGTTAAATTTGTATACGTAGGTATGACATGCCCTTGGTGGAAATTGTTGGTTTTACATGCACTCACAGGACGTTCAACATTGCGTATACATTTACGAGAGCGGAAAAGACCGTCCACTACACATGGATAATGAGGAAGCTTCGAACCTTATTTGAAGATTTGGGAGTGATGCCGACGGCCATAATGACAGATTGCGAAGTTGCTCTAATTAACGGAATCCGTAGTGTTTTCGGAAGTGAAGTTCAACACCTTTTGTGTTGGGTGCATATCAAGAACAAAATTGAGGCACATGCGGGGAGAGTGTTGAGGACTCAGCAAAAGGCCGATGCATTTGTCCACCAAGTGTGAATCAATCGAATCTACTTAGAACTCATGATGAACGAAATATACCCGAAGCAGAATGCCACAGCTAGCTATCCCCTGTGCTCGGGATCGGGACGCCTGTCCAAGGTTGCGGTATACGTACGCTAGAACTCCAGCTCCCCAAGCATACTGTCCGGTAGTCTCGTGATCAAAAAGAAGCGCCATCCACTTATGTTTTAGCCTCGAAGTCGACTTGTCAACAAGGACAGTCGACCCAAGAAGCAAAAACAAATAATACGACGCGATGACGCCGTGATCCCTATCCGCGCTCGTCACCATGCGCAACAGTGCCTCCTCAAGATAAGCCGCTGGAACCCCGCCTGTCTTGTACCATCGCTGCACCTGAGAGAGGTCAACCTGAAGATCCTGGGCGATGCGCGCCCGTATATCAATGTCTGTCATCGCGGAGATGCAACTCCTCCCATGTATAGGCAATCCAAGGATCATGTGCAGATCATGAAGGGTGATCGTCATCTCACCCCACGGAAAATGGAAGGAGTTTGTCTCCGGGTACCACCTCTCAACGAAAGCAGAAATCAAAGCTGAGTCAACTGCTCTGGCGGCACCTACAGTATGAAGTCCGAGAAGACCACTACGCTCCGCAATCGTGAACCAAGTACCCGGCTCACGGCTAAGATGTCTCTCCAGCTCAGCAGTGTATGCAGTGCGAAAGTGAACTCTCAGAATCTTACGACACTAAAGGTTTAAAAACAATCAAAACAAATCAGAAAACGCTAACCTACGGGGTATAGATAACTTTTAGAAACATTTGTATTCTAAACATACCAAGTCCTGCTCCATCTGGCGTCTAGCACGTCCTGATATATGCGGAGGTGGAGGAGCATCAGGATCAGCGGCAGGAGCTGGGACTGCTGGTGGAGCATCACCTGCCGCCTCATCCCCTGCATCAGCTCCACGCCTCCTACGTCTGGAAGGCCGTCTAGGAGGAGGAAACTCGGCCTCCGGCACTACAACAACGGGCTCCATCGGCGTCAGCTGGTAAATATACCGCGCGATGTGTGTCTCATAACTGACCAAGAGGACGCGCTCGCGTGGTCCTCCGGGCATCCAATACTCAGGAGCACCAGAACTTGCTCCGGGGGAAGGTGGATGGGGAGCAGACTCAGAAGGAACGTCCTCACGTGCTGGTGATGGATGCTCGTGAAATGCACTAGATGAGACGGGAGTCGGTGCTCGACCGCTGTCTGCCTCAGCTCTGACGGGTGAGTGCGCAACAGTCTCCGGGGAATCCTCCATCGTATCATCAACCACCTGAAGATCCTCCACCCAGTGATCGTCTACCTGCCCAGTCACACCCGGAGTCTCGTCCGTCCCAGGTGGCGGTGAAACTAAGCTATCAGGCTCATCTACAGCCATATCATCTCTATCCTGATCTCCCTCCTCCGATGTGTAATCGTCATCCTCAATCCCCGTATCTACCCCATATGTGTCATCAGCAGCATGCTCTAAATCACTACGAAGATCCGTCGTACGCCGGCGGATCGAATCAGAAATGCCAACACGACGGACCTTAGCGCCACGCGTGACCGGTGCCCGTGCCGGTGCCCGTGCCATAGAGCTAATCTCAGCCCGTACCGCCTATTCGTTTTATATTAAACGCGTTATTATTTTTAGTTATTTAAACATAATTTTTCTATCTTTACTTATATTTAATCAGTTATTTTACTTTAAATGTTATCTAATCTAATCAAATTAACATATAATAAAATTTTCTAATTAACATTATAATCTAATCTAATCTAATTAACAATATATCATTAACAAGAATTTAATTCAACAATTTCATAATTTCACAAATTAAACTAATCTAATCTAATTAACATATAATAAAGAAAAAATTTATTCTAAATGTTATTTAAATTAGTTAGTTATTTTATTCTTAATGTTATTTAAATTAGTTATTTTATTCTCAATGTTATTTAATTCTATTAAATATTAATATACTCAATATTTTAATATACCACTTATTGAAATTAATAAAAACTAATATAGCAATTACAAATATTTATTGAACCAACTATCCTAGAGCACCATGTTGTTAGTTTTGCCGGTTCTATCTTTGCCGGGCTAGTCGATGTAACTACAACTTGTTTCAATCTAATCTGTTTTTTGCAAAATTCATAGCAACATTCTTGGAATATCTATTCAACTAATTGTCATTATTATTTTCTAATTTGTACTAATCTAATCTAATCAAATTAACATATAATAAAATTTTCTAATTAACATTATAATTTAATCTATTCTAATTAACAATATATCAATAAAAAAAATTAATTCAACAATTTCATAACTTCACAAATTAAACTTATCTAATCTAATTAACATATAATAAAGGAAATAATTAAATTAAATAAATTAAACTTTTTTCCTTAAATAATTAATTTCAACAACAACATACCTCGGCAAGATCGACCGCCGGGGAGGTGTACAACGACCGGGTCGGGGGCCGTAAGCGTCCTCCGCCCAAAAACTCGCCGTCGCCGGCACCGCCACCACTGCCTTCTCCGGCGCCACCACCCGCATTCACCGCCGCCGCCACCCCTTCTCCCTCCCTCACGTCTGTCGACGCCGGCAGAACCCCACCACCGCCCCGGTCACTCCCTTCCACGCCACCGCCCATCGCCGCCCCCGCAGTCACCGGTGGCAGAACACCGCCCCCGTTACCCCCGTCCACACCACATCCGGCCCCGTCGCTTCCGCTCCTCCCTGCGGTAACGCCGCCGTCGCCGCCCCAGTTACCCCCGTCCACACCACTGCCGGTCCCGTCGCCACCCGCATTCACCGCCGTCGCTTCCGCACCTCCCTCCTGCACCGCTGTCGCACCCGCTCCTCCCTCCTGCACCAGATCCGTCGATCCTTCTCCCCCCGGCACCGCCACCGGCCCGACGAGTCTCCCGCCATCACCGTCGTTCTCCATTGTAGCCGATTTTTTGTGGGTTTTTGCGAATTCGATTTCGACGACAACGATAATGGGGTGACGGCTAGGTTTCGGGAAGATAAAGCGCAATGTGCGCCTAATTAAAGTGCACGCCTGTGCGCCTGTTATAGGCGCACGGTCGCTCCCGTCTCGCTATTTTCCCGTATTTCCTATTTTGCCCTTATACACTTAATTTACGCGCACCAGACTGAACGCTTAATTTATGCGCACCATTTAGTGTACATTTAGCCAAAAAATAGTGTACATTTAGCAGTTCCGTATTATCACATGCATCATCAATTACAACTCGTGACAAGGAATCAAAGCTAAATTTTCTGCAAATTAGTTTTAACGTGGTGCTAAGTTTATATAGATATATGGAAGTGCCGTTTTATATAATCTATTTATTCTGGCGACGGTGTGTGATAATCAAATCAAATACAGTATATTTCACGAAGTTTTTAGAAGATGTGAGGCCAGATGGATAAATCCCCAGACAAATTGTGTCTTCAAAAAAGCAATATAATTTGTTCAGCAAAATAAATGAATTTATTTTTTGTGGTAGGATGCAGTGTATGTACACTTGCATGCATGTGCTCTTCCATTATTTTGTTGTCCCCTTCTGCGGGAATAGTCATTGGTGAAATTAAGTTGCATGTCTTTTTCGTATGACAATATAAATATATATCAAAACAATTAAATACAATTAAGATACGTTCCAAATATATAAGTTTTACTTAGTAGTGTAATTGAACTGAATCGAATCGAATTTTATATTGTTCAGGTTTGTTTATTTAAAAATAGGCTAACTCGAATTCAAGCTCAATATTTTATTTGAGCTCAGTTTGTTTAAAGTGCTTATGGAGCTCGAGTTTAGTTCACGAACCGCTCATCGTATTTGTTCGCGAGCAAACTAATCGAATTAACATGTTTAATTTACATATAATTAAATACAAAAGACTAGGTTATATCTTTTATCATTTTAGGTAAAAAAAAAAGAAGTAAAAAATATATAAATAAATATGTGTATATGATATATAGGGTTATGAAAAATAGTGTACTAAAAAAATATAACAATCTTGTGTATATTTTAGATTATTTATGAATACTTGAACGTGTTTGTTCACGATCATATAGTCGAGTTTGTTCATGATCAAACAAATTGAGTTTTCCTCTATTTGTGTTTGACACGTTTAAGTTTTCGAGCTGTTTGGACTCAGCTTGATCATAGCTAACTTAAAACCAACTTTATCTTCGCAAGTCGCAACCAAAAGTGAATCTCACAACTATCTTTTTCCTTTATTTTGAGGGTCTCTCTATTTTTAGACCCCTTCTAGTTAGCTATTTTATTTTCTTATCTACAATATACATATTTTATAAAAATAAATAAAACTTAATAAATTATCAAGCTAGTTGAAAATTAGGCTTAAGAGAATCTTTTTCAAAAAATTGTATCACGATCGAGTTGTTTTTTATGACGTGACAATTTTCTTGGACATGTTAACGCCCAATACCTCGGGCGCGCGCAAGTCGAATTAGGTGTCCTTATGTCAATATCAACTAATTGCTTGTGTCTCCAAAAGAAACTAGGTAGGCATTATGAACAAATGCATCCAAATATTCTAAATAATTAAGTAGCCTTACAATCATTAGACATTTTAATTTGACACTTCAACCAAATGCATGAAAATTTTGCAAATGCATGCAAATAATTACTTATATAGCCTTTGTCAAAATATTCAGCTTCGAATTTATAAACATGCTCTAATTTTCAGCACAATTGTTTGTAATATATTCGAGTTATTTTTAGGAGAAGCAAACAGTTTGAACCATTTTATGCGTGATTTAATAGTATGTATTATTTGATAAAAAAAAATAGTATGTATTAAATGCACCTAACTTCTTGTCTCTGAAATATTTGCTTGGTTCATGTTAATTCAGGGTATGGGTAACTAAGCTCTATAGATGAGATTGTGAACTGTTATTCCATGTAACGTTTTTTTGGGTCGGATCCATGTAAAGTTATTTGGGTTAGGTTAAATGTTGACAATTATACTTGGAATCTTTCGGTTTTGCTTTCTTAATGTGAAATTTTAGTCTTTTTTTTTGTTGTTCAAACTTCAAAGTGAATGGAGTTGTTTCTTGGTTTAGAATTCGATTTTGAGAATGAAACAATTTCAAAAGGTAGTTTAATATCGAGTGATCAACTTTAATAGTTACTAAATGTATATAACACGACTTTTTTTATTCTATATAATACAGTTTTGCCAATTATATGATCTCATGTATATTATAGAAATGCTAAATCTCTTACTAAGTTAATTACTATCTATGATTATGACTCATAATAATACTAATATATATTAATTGGGGTTTCTATTAAAAAATGACTACTAATATTAATTGGGGTTGAGATTAATAATAATAAAAAGTGATGAGGCGGCTATATAAGGGGAGCAAATTCAGTATCATTGGTTTCCAATCTCTAGAAATCCCAATTGAATTGAAGTGTGTTTTGTCCTCTCTTTCTTGTGTAGCCTTCATCTCTGGCTTCCCCTCACATGGCTTTGTAAACACCCACCAGAAGTTCAGATCCCCTCATATCTCTCTTGTCTCTATCTCTCTCAAGGTAATTATTTCTGTCTTCATTTTGTTCAAAGTAAAGCTTCAATCTTGATTGTGTTTCAGCAATTGTTTCTGTGTATCTGAATTCTGCTGCTCAGCTCTGTGTTAGTTTCCTAATTTTGCCTGCTTTAGCACTTAGAATGTCAAGTTTTGGTGGAAATTGTAGCTTAAGCTAATTTTCTGTTCCTTTTGATAACTCATGTGAATCTATTAAGTTTAATTCATGCTTATGCTTTGCTATTGTACTTCACGCTCAAAATTGCATCTGCAACTGCAAGGGATTAAAAGAAACAAACTTTTGTTGAGGGCTAATATTGAGGATGGCATGATAAAACTTCAGGGGACTACCATTTACCATCTAGTTTTTACCGTTTGATGTAGTTGTGTTTAAACTAAGCCTTGGTAGAAGAAATGTTTTTGCTATGATGTAAAACTAATCCTTTCCTTACATGTATTTTGTTTTATAGGTGAAAGATCTTGTCTTGCATACACAAATCTGCTGTAAAACTCAGATCTGAAGGAAATTGGTGGTTGGAGTTGAATCTTCAGCTCTTTTTTTATTTTTTCTTGTTGGCTTACACCAAAACCAGGGAATGCTGCAAGATGTGCTTGGAATCTAGGGATTCTAACGGCGGATTCAATCCGATCGAATCTCTCTCGAAATTTCCTTTTCTCAGTAACTTACTACATAGCTATGCAAGTGCCACTTTCTCTCAATTCTACTATGATGCTTACACACCCACTATATCCAAGAATATAAAGGACTACCTCCTTGTGTCTACATACGAGCTCTGTGAAGACGGTTGAACTTTGTTTTCTTAGCTTTTCTATAGTCCTTTGATTTTATAAGGTGCAAATTCAGTTAGTTGGATTGGAGAAGGGATTTACATATGGCGGAGAGCAACAAAACCAGCGTTTTGATGCATCGGTATGAGGTGGGGAAGCTATTAGGCCAAGGCACGTTCGCTAAGGTTCACCACGCAAGGAACCTCAAATCGGACAAGAGCGTTGCGATCAAGATTGTTGACAAGGAGAAGGTTTTGAAGGTGGGGATGATCAACCAAGTCAAGAGGGAAATCTCGGTTATGCAGCTTATCAGGCATCCGAACGTTGTGCAGCTCTATGAGGTAATGGCTAGCAAAACCAAAGTGTATTTTGTCATGGAATATGTCAAAGGCGGCGAGCTCTTTGACAAGGTGGCCAAAGGCAAGCTCAAGGAGAATGATGCAAGAAAGTACTTTCAGCAGCTCATAAGCGCGGTTGATTACTGTCACAACAGAGGCGTATACCACCGAGATCTGAAGCCCGAAAATCTTTTGCTTGATGAGGATGGCAACTTGAAGGTCTCGGATTTTGGTTTGAGCGCTCTTGCTGATTCCAAGAGTCAAGACGGGTTGCTTCATACTACTTGCGGGACACCAGCTTATGTGGCGCCCGAGGTGATTCATAGGAAGGGCTATGATGGACCCAAGGCAGACATTTGGTCATGTGGGGTGATCTTGTTTGTCTTGCTTGCTGGATATTTACCCTTCCGCGATGAGAATCTGATGGAGATGTATAGGAAGATTAGCAAGGCGGAGTTCAGATTCCCGAGCTGGTTCCCTTCTGACGTAAGGAGATTGCTGTCAAAGATCCTTGATCCGAATCCGAAAACAAGAATCTCCATTAGTAAGATAATGGAGAATCCTTGGTTCAAGAAAGGCTATGACCCGAAATTCGTGCAGGCGAAGACTGAAGTAGAGGGACCAATACCGATTGTTCATGACGCTGAATCTCTTTTCGAGCCATGTGAGAATCACCCAAAGCCTTGTCACAACATGAACGCGTTTGATATAATATCCTTCTCACAAGGGCTTGATTTATCGGGTCTGTTCCAAGGGAAGATTGAGAAGGAGGAGGTTCGGTTCACTGCTAACCGACATGCTGACACCATTATCTTGAAGCTTGAAGATATCGCAAAAGGACTGCAGCTGAATGTGAGGAAAAAGGATGGCGGATCGATGAAATTTGAAGGAAGTAAGCAAGGTAGAAAGGGGGCGGTTTCGTTTGATGCTGAGATCTTTGAGGTGACGCCGAGTTTTCATATAGTTGAGATGAAGAAATCTGGTGGAGATACAATGGAGTACCAGCAGATCTTGAAGCAGGATATAAAACCAGCTCTTAAGGATATTGTGTGGACTTGGCAAGGGGATCAGCCACAGATTGCAAAGGTTTAATTCTCTTGTTGTTCCATTGTTAGCAGAAAATGGTGTGTAGTTTCAATGATGTTGTGATTTGTAAGCCGTTGTTGTGTTGAACTGTTATTTTAGGCTTGTTGTTGAAAGAACGCTAATGTCTCAATTGTTGTGATTTGTATTGCTTTGTAAGAAATGGGAGCAAATTACTTGAGTTTGAGTGTTGGTACTATGAATTTGCATAGCCATACGCTGATAATAAGAACATATCTTGGAAGTTCAGAATTTTTCATTTCGGAAAGTGCAAGGTGTAGCTTAATAACACAAGCGTGAATTTCTTTGGAAAAAATGAAATTGTATCTGTATGTCCTTATCCATCTAACCCTACACACTTATGATTGTGATTTGACCTGTTAAGTTCCTACCCATAACTTAATAATGCAGAGGTGGGTTCACTCTCAATAAAGTTACGACTCTATAAGTGAATTTGTGAAAATTGTGAATGACAATTCAACCACTAATGTTGTCTTCTTCCCGCCATTAAATCTTAGACTTAATTCTTTCTTCAAAGATTATTTATAATTCACTTTTTTATATATAAGAACTTTCAGTCTAAAAAAAGGTAAGTGTTTTCCTGATGAATTATATGGTAGGTTTAGCATATGTTTATATTTCTTACTATGAAACATTAGTTGTCACTTTTTAAACTACATATGGCAGCAATGGCCAACATATACTCTTATTTGGGGGGTTTAAAGTGAATAGCTATATATGATTTGATGCTTAATATAGTAATACCACACTATCTAAAACTCACATCAAATAAGACAGCCTTAGTTTCATAACATTGAAAATTTTCACCTCGCTTCACATCTCATGTCCTATACTATAATAGCCTTGCAACTCATGATCATCGAGTATCTTATTTCTCCAAATGTAGTGGGTTTTAAGGGGTAAAGTCACAAAGATGGGGCAATCGCTCATTCTATAAATGTATCATGTCATCAGTAGACTACATTCTTTTCTTCACTTTCATTTTTTTTACATCTTCAACTAAACATGACCCAGGTTATAAAGACTATAATCATCAAGCTTCTAAGCTCAATAATCAGGACCTTAAGGCAAGGATTACCTCGTTCACAAGTGATTCTAACAATTTAAACTCAAAATAGAAAATTCCTAAATCTACACGAAACCCTTTAAGACACCATGCAGAATTTAAACACCAGAAGGCTGCAACAACAGGCAAAGAATCTAGAGACATCATACCGGCGTTTTTTCGGTTCTAACCATAGAAAATGGCCAGAGTTTAGGCACAAATGACCATATATTGCTGAAACTATAGCTTGAAGACATAGCACAAGATAACATATAGCAGTATGTTCTCATTGACAGTGTTCAATAAACTATGGCAAGCGATGACATGTCGGATGTTATGAGAATAGTACACCTGAATTCCTATGTAAATCATTAAGCAAAGCAGAAGATGTAAAAAGAAGAAAACTTCAAACCATTGATTCAACTACTTCCCTTTCAATGGTGGATTCAACTACTTCCTTTCAAATGGTGTCTCTATTTCCCAAATAAAAAGGCCGACAGAATAAAGGGAGATTTTCTTCAACTTTGTGTATACCAAATAGAGAGCATATTAAGTCGCAAGTGAGTGAAGAAAAAATTGAAAACAGCGACTTTTGCCTAAGATTTTGTGGGATGCACTAAACGCATGCATGCCTCGTGTAACTTCTCACCTAAACCATGCTAAGCTGTTAAGTAAACATCATCAACTGATGAAGGTGGAGAGAAGGAACATACATTGGCACCCAGTATTCTTTATATAAACTCACCTCGGAAAAAAGATTACTTTCTTTGGCCTCATTATCAAGAAGCAAGAAGAAGGGGTGTATTTTTAAAAAGTACCCTTGTACTTGGTTTTCATTTTTGTCCTTTTTTTCACTTTATCATTCATATGACCAAAGAGAATGTACATCTGAGGTTGAATATAGACCACCCACATTAGGCTTCACCAGAGATGAGTTCCCAATGCCTTCACCTGATGCCTGCATTCCCCTTTCACCCCTGTTATAATAAGGATTAACCAGATAATCTGTCAGTGCTTTGCAATTTTGCATCAGATGACAAGTAGAAAAATAACTTCTAAATAATGGAAATCATTATCATTCACACTTCATGAACATTACTAACATTGATTGTAAGACACTAACAAATAAGAAAAATGATATATGTTTTTTATATCATTTTAAATGCTTCAAGTAATTAATTCAGGAATGCTTCATTGCAAATCTTTGGCAAAAACATTGCAGTGTTCCTTTAAATCCACAAGGGCGCAGATTTTTAACAGCAATAACTACGAGACTTGGGACAGAGTCATCCATATTAAATTACTCTATCCTACAACAGCCACATCAGACATAATTTAACAGTCTATTGGATAATTTACGTGGAAGATAGATGAGGAACTGGCAAGAGTTGATCCTTTTTCTTTGGTTGGATAACAGGTGGACACAAGAGTAGAGCATTGGACACTTTACAGACTTCAAAGATAGATTACAGTCTGGTTGCCCTTACACTTTGGAATGTGATCTAGCTTTTTGAACTTGGCTAGGACAAGATCTGGTTTCAAAGATGAAAATTTCAATCTCACCAACTGAACATCATTGTCAATGCTGACAGAAGCAACTCAAAGGTAGCAATCACACCATCAACAATAAGAACAATTCTGTCCAAGTTAGTCTTGTTCATTGCTGTTTACAGTCACTAAACTGAAACTCTGGAACTCACTTTTTTTCTTAAGTTGGTAAGGCTGACTAAACTATTCCAAAGTCACTATCAAGGGAATGAGATTGAACTATGCCATAATAGAAAGCCAATACTAATGGGTGTAGAGAGCTCAGCCTCAACTGTTTTGTAATAAAAAGCACAGACAGACCATTCCACATCAAACCTATCTAGAAACTAAAAAAGAAAACAGGCGAGAGAATATGAAAAACTGCCAAATTTGTGTATGTTACACCCAAGCTGGTAGCCAGTTATCTTAAAATATAATCAAACACTAAAATTATTAACATTCCTCACAGAATATAATGCAACGCAACACAATAGCACAGCTTCAAATGTTTAGTATAGGATTAATCACAAAGTCATCGTAGTAAATCTCATTGGTTGGTTACTAAATAATATAAAGGCAACTATATTCTCAGCCATTCAATTGGTTCAATTATTTCCACTTCACAAACACAAAATAAACAAACGATAATGATGGGTGATGGAAGTTCAGACATGAGGAAGAAGAGAAAACCAGTTGTAAATAAAGAACTCACTTGGACCAACAGTTAGCTTGAGACACATCAACCAAATGATCAGCAGCAGCCCTGGATGGATTCCCATACATCATGTTCTTCACAGAAGTATCTTCCATAGGCTTGACTGGGAAATGGTCCTCACTAGCTGAAAGTGGCGGGGGAAAGGTATTCTGCAACCAAGGATCATCATTTGGACCAGGAACAGGGCTTCCAAAAGTGCCGGTACATGGAACATTGTTAAGAAAACTCTTTTGAGGTGAATGAGTCCCAGGAACAGCTTGGTTATCTCTAGAGAACAAAGACGCCATGGTTTTCTGCGGCAAAGGAGATGAAACATCTTCCTGGTATGATCTGCTCCAATCCACAGGTGAAATCCAATTTCCATGGCTAGCAGCGTATCCCAGGCCATCCTGAACAAGAGAGGGAGATTTCCACATCTGCCATGTCCCTTGCTCACTGTCCAAGTCTCCACCAGGAAAAAGATGCGCATCTTGAGCCTTGGGACTAGCAGGAAGACGACTATGACTTCTCAGTTTTTCATCAGAAGCTCTCAACCGTGAGATAGGGGAGTCAATAGGAGATTGCCTGTTGGTATCAGATGAAGCAGAAGTCTTGATCAAAGGACAGGATCTGTCCATTTGGTCAGGTATGAACCCCATCCCCAAATCTAACTGAAAATTATCAAGTGACTCCGAAACCGGCCCAAGAAGTGAAGCGGGATCAGGTACATAGCATGGATCCTCAAAAAGTTCTGGTTCTTCAGAAAACACATCATGAGGCAAATCACTGTGACGGGAAAACAAGTGATCCTTTGCAGCTGGAAAACCTGAACTGTTACTCATTGACCCGTTGGAAAAGGTTGGCAAAGTAAACGGCAATGAAAATGCAAATTCAATAGGATTATCATATCTTGGTGGTGAAGATGATCGAGAAGGTATCTGAGAGTTCTGAGCTTCAGCTTGGTGCTTCGTAATTGGTCTGCCTATCACATTTGTACTCGAGGGGGCAGAAACAGCCGGAGATTGAGTGAACAACTGCTGCCAAGATTTTGGGGTGGTTTTGTGCTGAGGATCAGTATTAACCTGCTGTCACATAAACTAGGGTTATATTTCTCGATGAAGCCATATGATCTAATTCCAGCTTAGCATGCCCACATAATTTAATACTTGACCATCCTCAAAATCCTAACTTAACAACTGAATGCACCTTGTTCAGAGAATAATATGAAATCAGCAGATCGACATAAACCCCAATATACCACACTACCCCTTTCATAGAGAAAGTATATTTACTAAACCAAAAAAAATATAATGCAACATTGCTGAAAACCAAAATTTCATCCCATATTGATAAGCATGGTATATAGTGCATTGTGAGTAGCCATGATGAAAGCTCAAAACAATACAGAAAATCAGAAATATGCAGAGGATTTGCTCGGGTAAAAACAACAAATTTATCATCCAGAACTAAAAAACAAGAGTACTAAGAAATAAGATAGTAATGAACATAATCAATATTGGAGATGACATATTTAACAAGCAGATACAACATGGAGCAACTTACCTGATGGTTGGTCCCCTTATCATCAACATTCATGGCAAGCTTAGTCGATGGTGGGCCAATCTCCTTTCTATTGAGTGAAACTTGAAACTGATCAACAGAACCATTAGGCTTATCTTTTGAAACAGCAGGAGTTCGGGAAACCTTGCCAAAGAAGCCAGCACCAGTAAATGCCTTGGAAGAAGACAAGAAAGTGCCCTTCATCCGATCAAAGTACCTAGTACCAGCATTTCCTCGACTAAAATTGTTAACAGGACTACCCTTTACACCATGTCCTGAATCTACCCCATGACCCTTAATAGCATCACTCCCAAACTTTTGCAACTCCCGCCTTTCATTCTCTGTCTTGTTATCAGCATCCCGCTTCCTTTCACTTTCTCTCACTGTTTTCTTCTCCACCTCCTCGGCATCAGAGTTGCTTTTACTTGAAGCCTTGTCCTTTTCCCTTCTCCTTTCTTGTCGCCTTTTCTCAGCTTCCCTTCTATCTTTTTCCCTCTGACAAGATCCTCTTGCACGGTTTTCAGCCTCTAACTTCTCATCCCTCAATCTTCTCCGCTCTTCAACCAGCCTAGCAACCTCCTCTCTCTGTTTCCTCTCTTCCTCCTCCAGTTGCTCCTTCTCTAGTCTAGCCTGCCTCTTCTCCTCTGCCTTCCTACGAGCCTTCTCTCCTCTGCTTTCTTGGTATGGCACACCATTTTCACCTCCTTTAGCCAGCAACCCCCTATCAGCATCTGATGAATCGTCTTCTCCAGAACCAAGCCGAAATAGCTTTCTCCACAGCCACCTTATACTCTTCAACAAAGACGCCATCCATACATGGGGGAAAAAGTAAGCACGCTGTTGTAAACTTTCATCAAGAAATTCTTCGCCGCTACCACTAAAAAGCCCAACACCGGTTTTCCTCGAGTAAGCAGGTTTCCCAACAAAAGAGCCACCAACTGCCCAACTTCCTTGGTCCAACCAGTCCGGGCAGATAGAAGCATTATCAGACCAGATTCTTCCATTCAACACCTTTCCACCTTTACCCAACAACTCTTTGATAATACCAGAATTCGAAATCTCCATACCAGGCGGTAAAGGCAAGTCCAGAACGGGCCTCTTCGATATATGGCCGCAATACGAGCACATAAACTTGCCACCACCAGGGTTTTGGTCCCGATACGGGGTCAAGCAATTCCTGCACCTTCTAGTAGCAGTCTTCCTCAACTTCTGCAGCTCCAACGCCTCGAACCTCTTCCTCTCCCTCAAACGAGCATTTCTACGAGCTCTCCAAGCGGACAACCGGGGCATCAGAACCTCGTACCAGAAGAGAGTCACCAACAAGACGAAAATACAAGCCAACCTAGGGGAAGTAACCTCAAACCTGTAGGGAGGGGGAAGCATCTGAGACAAGCCCCAGAGGCCAATAAGTGGAACAACTAACCAAGGGAGCATGGTAGCAACCCGGCGAGACCACTTCTGAATCACACAGAGTATACACATTATCCTCTTATACTCGGCAACCTAAGTTATCGGATATAAACCCTAAACCAAAGTCAAATCGCAGCTGAAGAGCCAAATCCAACCCTCCTGAACAGACCAAGCCCTAGAGTTAGAATCCGGAAAGCAAAGACCCGCCGACAAGAATAGAAACCCTAATTAGCACCCGGAAGGCAGAAATTCGCGCACAAAACCTAATCAGACCCCGGCATTCAGACAGGAAAACCTAGGGCTTTCACAGAATGGGCATGCCAGCTCGAAAAGTGGGGCGAAATCGAAAAGGGGGGAAACGAGCGAGTTTATTCAAATGCGTGGAGAAACTTACGAATTGGGGAAGTGAAAGGGGAGGATTGCAATGGAGCAAGAGGCTTGTTGAGCTCGAGTCTACACCGATCGTTTAGCCGTTGAGATGGGCTCCTCGTTGATGAGAAAAACCATGGCGTGAAGGGGAGAAATTTTGACGAACAAGTCGATTGATAAAATAAAAACTCGAGCCAGGACAGGAGAGAGAGAGGGAGAGAGAAAGTGTGAAGAGATAAGAAGAGAGAGAAGGGGGAGAAGGAAAACGGGGGAATGTAAAGAAACCCCATTTCATAAGTAATCAACGAACCCGGTTCGATTCGACTCCCTCCCGGTTCTTTGTTTAGGTTACCAGCCCAACGTATAAATGCAACATAAAAGGTTTGAGGATAATTATGTCATTAAATTTTATTTTATTTTTTATACTGTAATTACTAAATTGTTGTCTATATCCTCTACGGGACACAATCGATAATAATTTTTTGATGTTTTATTTAATTAATAAAGAAATGCATAATAATCTTATGAAAAGTTAGATATTGATGTCGTCTTTATATCCGAAATCGTTACAATATTTTGTTAATCCGAAATCGTGAATTGGTATTAAGAATAAACTTAAATTTAATATTTCAATAATATGACTTAAATAAAGAGTATAGATAAAATACTATCACATTATTGCAAATTATATATGATTAATTTTACAAATCATATGTGATACGATATGAAATCTCAAGTGAAATATTTTATCAACATATATATTTTTATAATTAATAATATTTCTTTATGATGATAGAATAAGTTAATTATGACTTATTTAAATAAATATATTTAGAAAAATAGACAAAAATATTGCCCGTACTATATACTGTATATTGTAAGATATTATGAGTATTTTTTATGTTATTTTAGTTTTGTATAGTACATGGATGCAAAGATATTTTTGATAAAATATTGTTTATGTTTTTTTGGGTCGGAAGAGAGTTGGGCTCTCGAAATTTTATTAAGTGGGCTGATTAATAAGTCTTGTGAAGGCCCATGCTCTTACACTTATGCATGATAATATAAAGAACCTTGACAATTGGAGAGTGAATAATATGATAGTGGACCAAGAAGTTATGGGCATTTCGTGCCATGGCGTCGGCACCCCGGTTAGCTTCCCGGAAGATGACGAGCTTTGATCGAGTTGGATTCAATGATAACCTTTCGATCAGTTCCCATGATCCCCAAAGCTCGGTCGCTGAATTACTAGTCAGTCGGTCCAAAAGCCTTGTAACCGGGCCAGCGCTTTTTCGAGCACGCTGACATGCTTGCAATCTTGGTGGATCCGAGCGGGGTCATGAACCTGTGGGTAATGGAATAGTATGGGGTGTTGGTCGATCGTCGAAGAGCATTTGTAATTTTATACGATTGATCTATGCCGGGTACGTGTACTCGGATTCGAAGTTGGCTACTTGTAAGATTATTGTAAACGATCCTGCATTACTTGCATCTGAGATCGATTGAGAAGCGGGTTTCTTATATATGGCCCTAGCTAGCAACCTGTCGGAGCAAAGGCGTGAGATATTGTGTAAGCATATTTACAACAAAGGCATGTTCTTGATGGACTATCCCAAGTCCATAGTTATAGTACGTACAATAGATTGATTAACAAATTAATTAATTTTCGTACGTAGCATATATATTAATCGTACGTGTTATTCATGTACGCAATCATGTCCTAAATATAGAAGTTGAAAGTCATTTGGCATGCATGGGTTTGATCATATGACCGTCCACTCCGTTGAATTCATGAATTGCTCCAATTCCCCCAAAAAAGCTTCATCACCCCTCATGTTAAAATCCACGTCGGAAATGCCTAGGTTCTTGCTACCATCAATGGGAATATTATTTGTCTTGCTCATGTGCTCATCCGAAGTGGATGAGTTCTCTCTTGAGCTACCACTTCTGTAGAAGTCTCCATGAATCATCAATGGATCAGGATTCTGTTGATGGTACGTCGACGATGGATGTTGATGATCAACCGCCATCGACAACGATGATGATGGTCCTCGTCTAGGCGCGAATATTGATGATGGTCGTCTATCGTATGACCGGATACACTTGGATCGTATGTAAACTCGACATACACTAAATTCGTGCCTCAGCTGCAAAATTAGATCAGGAGAAACTTTCATATGAGTACGTAGGTAGGTAGGCATGTTAATTTGCATGTACGTTGTGTCCACAAGCTAGTATATCTATTGGAATGTTAGTTGAAGCTAGACAATGACACAAAGGTATGTGGATAAGAACGTCTTTGTAAGAAAGTGCAGAAAATTAATTGATTCCCTGACTAGCTAGCTGGTATATGCATAATGCATGCACCTCATTTAATTTGCTCTTAATGTGTCACTATACATCGTTATATATTGATTTTCAATTTGATTTCTTATGTTTTGGAATCATGCACGTACGTGGAATCATCAAACTAAATCCTAATTGTGCCCACATAAGATATTCTTGAATTATTTTCCAATGTTCCATAGTCATCATGTCAATCTATTAGGCGTATATAGTTCATGCATCATATGGGATATAGAGTAATTTCAAATGAAACTTATACTTCATGAAGTGAATTAAGCATGAGCGAAACAGGGTGCAAGATGACATACCACGAGATTCGAATCAACGTGGTCGATGACTCTATACTCGTTCATCTTCCAATCGGTTTTGGAGCCAGGGGCTCGGCCTTTGTAGAACACCATCGTCCTCTTTTCACCTATGAGCATCCTATCAGAAGAGTATATTTGACCAGGTGAACCGGTGGCTTTCCAATAGCCATTTTCGGTGAGTCGGTTAGGCCTTCCTCCTCGCGCTTGCTTCTCTTGCCTTGGTATGAAGAAAAACCATTCTTGTAGTTGAGGATCTTGGCGACATTGAGCACCTGATAACTCTGTAATAAATAATCAACACTTAATTCCTTCATAAATCCAATCAATAATTAAGTTTGTTTACTTTGGCTTTTTAAGTATGAAATTAATTCTGACATAGTATAAGAAATATGCCATCGTAGCAAAAAATTCTCAGTAATAAATTTTCTCACACGGACCGAGTTGAACGTAACTAAGACGAAACTCGATCTGGTAAACAATTAAACAACCAAAATCATGCAATTCTCACTTCTCTCTGACTAATTACTACGGAGTACTTATTAATGGGGCGTATATTCCCTTAATTATATACACATTAATTAAATTATTCATGGGGATCTTGATTTCTATTAATTATCCGTGGTACTGGTAATATATAGGCAAGAGAAAATCTTTTGGCAAGGCCAAGAAAACAACAACACAACAAGAACAAGAGAAAACCATCTTATATAGGAGATGTCCATAAGAGCTAATCCAAGGGTATACGACATGCTTATATGAGCAGCAAGATTCAAAAATGTCAATGATCAATTATGCACATACAAAATCGATCAAACAAAACAAATAGAGATCAATCATGACATACTCGGCAGATCCCATGGATTGTAGTCATAGATATCAACAACTGGAATAACAAGTTGAAGCTCGTTTTGTCTCCTTCCTTGAAGCTTCTCGCTTAGATAGAATCCGACGAGTTCTTCCTCCGTCGGGTAGAATCGATAACCCGGTGGCATCATCATTTGATTCTCCATATGTTTTCAGTTCTTTCTGGATATCTCAGATCGACCGATCTCGATCAGTTTGAATGCTAGCTTGCTTTGAGGTTTTCCGGTGACTTTGGTCTAGTATTGTTGAGGTCTTTGTTTTTTTGGTCGAAATATTCTTGGTGGCTTTGATATAATCACATGCAGATCTTTGGAATATATATATATATATAGGGTACGTCCTAGCTAGCTTTTACATATACCATGTGTGACTCATAGATGGAGAAACGTTGAATAAGGCGCAAATTTATTTTTTTAATCTTAATAAAGTAATTAAATAGACTATAGCTCTTTGATGTGTTCTAATTGTATCGATCTACGTACTTTTGTCAAGTCAATAGATCTATGATAATTTTCGGGTAGGTTGAGTGTTTTTGGTGTCGATGGTTATTTAATTTGCAACATGCATGTAGAAGAATAGTGTTCAGAATTTTCACTTTTTTTTTGTTTTTTTTGGTAATCACAATTTTCACTTTTGATATTACTTATATCGATATATATGTTTCTAAGTTATGTTCGACAAGAATTCATCATTCTTCTGGATTCATTAAGTCTTACTTTTTCTATAACATTATGAGTAATAATTATAATTTGGTTACAAATGAATAAAGCATTTATTTATTTCAGGATGGTTATTATATATGTTTAGTAGCTTATTAACTATGACTGTTGATTTATTGTGTTTTCATAAAAATTCAAGCTTTTTTCAATCACTTTAATCGATATAAGAAGTGGTGGCAATAACTAACTTATCACGCTTCTACCAAAATAAATAAATACGGAGTAATAAAGTTATCACTTGCCTAATTGCCTTGTACCATCATTATGATAAAGTATTTTTAGAAAAGAATAATATAGAATACTTAAATTAGACATTAGTCCCTTTCCGGATCATAAAAGAGAAACTAGTTATGTGCAAGATTAGGAGGATTCGTGTGTCGTTACCCGGAACCTTCCACGAACTTGTTAAAAGGAATAGGCAAGAATGCTTCAAAGGGGCCGACGCGTAGGAGCCACATTTTAATTTTACGTAGAAACATTTTCACTGCCGATCCGTACTAGACCATTGACTGGCTTTGAACTTTAGAACCAGTCAAACACGTCTAATATATGACCATGCACGACCAATGTATATATGTTTTGAAATGCTATCTTAGACTTGTTATTTTTTTTTTATTTTTTTTTTTTGACTCGATGAGAATTAGGGTTCCGACTTAAGGCGGAAATCCTAGAGCATCCTGATGGATGAGAGCTAGCAGCTCGTGATGGTTCCAGATTGTTTCCCATGAGTGACTGTGGCCCAGATTTGCAATTTTATCGGCCACAGCATTGCACTGCCTATTCTCATGTGAAATTTGGACTGACTCGAATCCGCAGAGGAATACGAGAATATCTGCAACAATCCTTTCAATTTCCCATGGACAACTGATTTGACCCTTGATAGCTTTGATAATCGTTATATTATCCCCTGCTATCTCAATTTTCCTGATATTGCTTTGTTTGGCCTTTAATATTCCATCCCACAATGCCAAGGCTTCAGCCATCAGGACTGATACGTTGCCAAATATTCTTACAGTTCCAGTTAACGGATTTCCATCTGCATCCCTAATAATCGATCCGCCTGAGGCATTTCCATTACTTATCTTAGAGCCATCAAAATTTAGCTTTGCAAAATGAGGTTTCGGCCTTTTCCAATGGCTGAACTTTTGTCGTGAAGTTGGCCGTCTTTGAACCATACTATCTTGTGCTTTTTCTTCATCCTCTTGCCACTTCTTGGCTTGTTCCCATTGCCTCAGCTGTGCTCGAATATGTTGGCTTAGATCTTGTATTACATCATTAGTCGTTGTTTGGAATGCTAGCTTATTCCTTTGATGCCATATGCTCCACCATGTTACTGCAAGCTCAATGAACTCTGCTTTCCCTAATTTCTTCTTGATGTCGCATAAAACATTCCTTGGGTTCTGTTGTGAAGGTACATACATCTTAATGGTTCGCTCGGAATTTACATTTATGCTTTTGATCACTCGTAACGTGTGTGGGCAACTAATCATCAAGTGTATTGAGTCTTCATGGGTTCCATTACACATGAGACATCCTTGTGGAATTGCAATATGTTTTTCATAGAGTCTTTGTTTCGTTGGAAGTCCATTCATATCAATTTTCCATAGAAAATTTTTCACTTTTGGATAGATGTCTAATTTCCATATCCAATCATTCATACTCGGATTCATCACATCCTCTTTCGTAACTAAGCTCACTGCTGACGCTGTTGAGAACCATCCATTTTTGCTCGGCGCCCATATAAGTATGTCATCTATCTCATTATGCGGTATAGGTATCAATGCTATCTTTTCTACTATATCCATAGGGATGGTTTTGCGTAATTCATCTATTTTCCATTCTCTACTCGTTGAAATAAATTGTTCCACCTTGGCACTAACATTTTCAATATCGTTTTTGTTCATAAACTTTTCCAATGGTTCTTGCATTACCCAATTATCTGTCCAAAAGTTTACTGACTTTCCATTTCCTATTTGCCACTTAAGTCCTTTTTCGAATTCCCCTCTAAGTTTGATCAATTGCTTCCATTGCCATGATGCGTTAGGTTTGCTCCTATATTCTGCTAGTGTGTTTCTTCTGAGGTATTTTTCTTTCACAACCTTGACCCAAACATTGTCATGCTCTTTGAGTATTTTCCACAACAGCTTCATTTGTAGTGCCTTGTTCATATCCACAGATTTCCTTATCCCTAGACCGCCATATACTTTCGGTTTACATATTCTGCCCCATCCTATCAGGGGTTTATGTTGTCTGTCCTTATTCCAGAAGAAACTCCTGTTGATCGCATCAATTTCATCGTGCACATCTTTAGGCAACATAAAGCTTTGCATTAGGTAGTTTGGCTTTGTGGCAAGGTTTGATCTTATTAGGACCGATCTACCCTCCTGGGATAGTGTACTAGCTTTCCATTTTGATAGTTGTCGTTGTGCATTACCTATTGTATCATGAAATATTTCTTTGTTGACTTTGCCATTAATGATCGGACATCCGAGATACTTTTCTAAATTTGTCATTGTGTTAATTCCTAATGCCTGCTTAATACTCTGTTTCTGCTGATTTCCAACTTTCTTTGAGGTGTGAAATGCTGATTTGTAGTAGTTCACTTTTTGACCTGTAGCTGCACAATATTCCTCGACAATGCTTTTCATTAAGTTACAAGCATTCTGGGTTCCTTTTGCAAATATTATCATGTCATCCGCAAAGGCTAGGAATGGTATCCTCATTCCACCTCTAGATACTGGGAATCCAATTAATGGTTTCGGGCTTTCACTTACCTTTTGCAGTTTTCGTGCCAGAATTTCTGCTCCGATCACGAAAAGATACGGCGACAGCGGGTCGCCTTGTCTAATCCCTCGTTCGGGAGTGAATGGGACGGTGGGTCCACTGTTAACTAGTATTGAGAAAGATACTGTACATACACACTGACGAATCCATTCTACAAATTTCTCATCAAAACCGAACCTTATAAGCACCTGGAATAGATAAGACCAGTCTACCCTATCATACGCTTTTTCCATATCTAATTTAACAGCCATCCAACCATCTTTTGCTTGGCTTCCTCTAAATGAGTGAAAAATTTCATGAGCAATGAGAACATTGTCTTGTATTGCACGTCCTGCCACAAACGCTCCTTGCAAGGGGTGAATGATTTTAGGCATTACCCTTTTTAATCTTTCTGTCAATATTTTTGCTATTGTTTTATAAATCGTCGTGCACAAGCTAATGGGCCGAAAGTCGTTTGTTGTCGAAGGGTTGTCATTTTTCGGGAGAAGTGATATAAAGGTGTGGTTGCTTTGTTTCAACATTTTTCCAGAGTGGAAGAAACCTTTCACTGCCTTGATTACACTTGGGCCCACAATGTCCCAATATTTCTTGTAGAATTCCGCTGTCATACCATCTGGTCCTGGAGACTTATCTGAACCAATTTGAAAGACTGCCACCTTTATTTCTTCATTAGTTACCTGTTTCGTGAGGTACACATTGTCTTCAGTTGATATTTCATTTTCTATAAGGGAGAGGTATTGCTCAAGTACTGAATTGTTAATTTGTTCTTTAGAGTATCGTCTACGAAAATCATTTCTAATTTCTCGACAGATGTTATCTTCACCCATTATATGTGTTCCATCATTTGCGACGATCGTTTTTATCACTTTATGGTTGCGCCTTCCAGTAGCTATCTTGTGAAAATATCCTGAGTTAGAGTCAGACAATTTGACATGTTTTGTCTTTGCCCTTTGTTTCCAATATGTTTTGTGAAACTGTAGTATACATTCTTTTTTCCTAAGGAAACGGAGTTGCTTCTGTATAAGGTCTGGTTGTGGGCTCACAATTATCTGCTTCTGCAGATCAAGCAATGTGTCCTCAATTTCCTTGAGTTGTTCAAAAGTGTTTCCAAATGTTCTACGTTTCCATTGTCTTGTATGTTCTTTTAATATTCGAGTTTTTTTCATTAGCTGGAACATGAAGGACCCTTGAAAGGTCGCCCTCCATGCTTGTTTTACTACATTTCGGTAATCTTTTCTCATTAACCACATTTTCTCCATCTTAAATGGAGCCGCCTTAATTAATTGCCCGTTCATAAGTTCTATCGAAATTTTACAGTGATCAGATGATGTAAATGCGTGATTATGTGTTCGGATATCTGGAAACCACTGAAGAATGTTCTCACTAACCAGAACTCTATCCAATTTTTCATACATGTTATCAACCTCTGTCTTGTTCTTTCTCCATGTAAACTTATTTCCCGTTGTTGGTATGTCTCGCAAATCGCAATCGTCTTTAAAATTTCTTATACGTTCAAACCTACTAGCCGTAGGGGCATTACCACCCTTTTTATCTGCGTACTCTTGGATTTCGTTCAAGTCACCTAACACAATAACAGGGAGGTGAGTGTCCTTAAGGCAATTTGAAAATTCAAGCCAGAATTCATCCTTTTGGTTTTCATTCGGGGGTGCATATACAAAACACAACGCCAAAGTATATCCTGTGAGGTGGTTTACATATTTCAATATAATGTACCTAGCTTTGTGAACCAAGATTTCCACATATTCACTATTGAGTTGGTGTTCTTTCCACAACACACAGATACCACCTGCCCTTCCTTCAGCAGGGGACCACACAATATTATCAAACCCTGCACGTCTCCATGTTTGGTCACTTGGCAATTTATCTGTTTTAGTTTCTGCAATTGCTAATATCTGGATACGTTCAATTTTACAAAATGAGTCAATTTCTGGCCAAAACGACTTCCTACCTATCCCTCTACTATTCCAAAACGCGACTTTCATTTGGCTCTAAATTTTATTCGTGGTCTTACAACTCCATAGAGTTGGGTGTCGCCTTTTCTTGTAAGTTCAACCTTATTTGTCCTTCTACTTGAGTTACTCTTCTCTTTATGTTTCTTAGCTCCATAAGAGCCAGCTTCAGCAGGCCCTTTAGAGACACTACCCTTTAAGGCCCCATAGGCCATGGTAGAGGTTTCTTTACCGTTGTCTTTAGCATTACCCTTAAGGGATTGATCTGTAAAGCGCAAGACCTCACAACAGAATACCTTTTTAAAGGCATGGCTGTTTTTCTTCGTAGCCCTATAGACAAATCCCTTTACTTGCAAACGATCAGTACAAACCCACATTTGAGAAAAGATATCATTAGTAAATATATACTTTTGCTTATTCACACTAACGTCAACAATCCAAGTGTTGTAAACATAATTAGAACATAGCACTTTCTTAAAAGTAAGATTATCTTTTTCCATAGTATTGGAATTTTCAACTTCAGTGCAGGCAAAAATAAAAGCTTTAGATTTAAGGAGAATGACAATTAGATAAATGTTCCCAAATTTCCAAACCGAACAAGTATATTTATAGATGCACACTTCATGCACAAACAAGGATTCATAGCAATTGGGATACACACAGTCAATTGGGATACAAAGGTCCATTTTCAAGCATTTAATATCACAACCTGAACAATTAAGACTCCCTTCAAAACCAGTAAAATTCCAGCCAGACTTGTTACTGATATGAGAGTATATTTGTACACTCATGCTGATTTTCATGACCACAATACATTTAAGATTCCAGCCAGACTTGTATCTACATTCATAGGGCCAGTTCGAGCTATCTTTATGCTCTTTAGACTTGTTATTCATATTGCATTGCTTACTAAACATTTCTCTGAACCTGGAGCTATAGCCAGGACTGTGCGTGTTAAAATCATATACATGTAAGGCGGTTTCGCGCAGAACTTGACATATGAACAAAGGTAGTGAAAGAGAGATTCAATCCAAGCTCTAGAGTTTATTAGGTTAGAATGTTAGATGGAAAATATACATGAAATATTTTTAGGGCGTAGAAGGTTCAAGATTTTAAACATTTTTTTTGTGGTGATGATAATTGAAAATGAGTCCATGGTTTGTCTGGATTTCACAAGTCAATTGCCAGTCTCTTATTCTGTTTCATTTTTTATTTTTATTTTGTAGAAAAGGAATACATGATTTGTGATACATATTCTAAGTTCGTTTATATCTCTCCTGTTTGTTTCTTGAAAACCAACACTTTCTTATCGCAAAACAATGAAAACATGTTAACAGTTTTTTTTTTGGTTGAGCACAAAACCTGTTAACTTGCCATTTGGAGTGGTGTACTTTGTCATAGAGCCATTTGAGGACCAAAAATCTCATGGCCCGCTCTTATTGGGCCAGAACATGATGGATCAAAATCCAAAGGCCCGCCACATTAATAGTATTCTTGTCATTTTTTGTTTATGGGTAGGCCTACAAGAACTAGGTTCGTTTTAAATAAGAAGTTAACCTTTTGAATACCGTTAATCGTTTAATTACAGGATTCACTCCTGTTCTGGTCCAAAGCGTAATTAAGAGTCGAATCAGACAACTATAGAGGCTCGTGGTAAAGGCTTAACCACTTAACTAAATGTCTCGAGGCTAAAACGATTCACTTCTTTGTAAACAAAGCTTATATGTGCTAGAGAAAGGGTTGTAGATGATGAAGGATATCTGAGATGGCGATCATCTCGATAATTCTAATGGTAGTCCTTTTTTGAATGAATTAATCGCAAAAGGATTTATTATATGCTTCTATTCAAGTTTCAGGCACAGCACAAAGCTAGGTTGCATTATCATTCTCCGCCCATTTTGAATTCATCAAAACTTAGTTGGACGGCGTGAGTTTGTGGCTTTGATTGATAAGATAGGTTGCTTCCAGGATAATAAGCACAACTTTGAAATTAGCTTACGGAGTGTTTATTTAATTACTCTATTATTGCTAAGCCTCACGAGCCACGAATCAGAATCACGATAAGATATTAATAATGCAAATGAATATTCATTAGGAACAAGCTAGCTAGCTTAATCAACGGATGATTAACGATTAAGATAATTAATTAACAGCTAGCAAAGTAGATACTCCGTATGTATTAATATTTCATTTCAGAATACCACGTCTTTAACCATTTCGATCGCATAGAGGCTGACATGTTATCTACAACGAACTTTATCAAGCAAATTACGTGGATGACCCTTAATCGATCAGAATTGAACTTTCGTATCCATTAAAATTGAATAAAAACATCCATGATTAAGCTTAGGTAGATATTGCACGCATGGATGTTTACTACGAAAACAAAATACCTATTTAATTTCTAATGAAATTACCCTCAAACAAAGAATTTAACTAGTCTTTATACTACGTGAAAAAATAACTCAAATTAAGAGTGGTTTATTTAATTTACCAACTCTAGTGTGTGTTTTAATTCGATTTTTTTCAATTTTTTGTATGATATGATCGACGACCAAGTCTAATTTTAGATGACATGACAACGAATGAGCCAAAATAAGGCTTATTAGAAATTTTGTATGGTTAACTTTTGAGATTGAGGGTCTCACGTATTTTGGAGGGACTTTCAATACAATAAATCGAAAAATAAGAGCAATAGGCACTTGTCAAAAACTTGTGAAGATGCAACGAAATACATAATAGTGGACCAAAGAGATACCCTAGACATGTCACATGGATATTTTATATACCCTTGATGATTCTAATGACCAGATCCAACCATCATTTAATTAAGCCGACGAACTAATGGTGGACCATTTCTTAGTTTTTTTTTTTTGTTGAAAACCAATTTGATTCTGATAACGAGTTCGCATCACTTTAGAGTTCGAGTATATTCAATGGAGAAAAGTATTTGTTTTCTTGTATAATTTTTAAATACATTATTGGTAGTAATTAAGCTTGATCAGACGTGACGTGAGGCTTCTAATTGTATCTTTGTTTGAATTATTTGCTCTCTTTACATCAATCAATTCATATCTAGCTCTTTGATTAGGAGACTTGTTAGTTGCACTCACTTTTTGTCCTCTTTTTATCCATACCACAAGTTAAGATGAACTTTTTTAATTTTTATATATGTTTTATGCTAGTCATGGGCTCCATGCGGTTTCGCTCAACTCGTGGTTTCAGTTTAAGCCTTTAAGGGTTTTCGGAACTGCTGAACCAGCAGTTTGGTCCGGTTCCAAACCGGAAAAATTACCGTTTTTTCTGCTTAAATAAGCGATCCGGGCTTGCGGTTAACTGAACCATGCGCACGGATTTATTTTTTTTTGAAAAAAAGAGGTTCAAACCGAAACCGTATTGGAACCGGCTCGGACCCGAACTGCCAAAACCGATTACCTCTCGAATCTGGTTCCGAAACCGGACCCATGACTATCTACGTGACTATGCCTAAATTTTGTAATTTAAGCAATTATAATTACATGTTTAAATTCTTATTGTTTAAAAAAGGCAAGTTAAAGATGACGATTTACCATCCTTATACTGTAGTTTTAAAACACTATTATGCATCTCACAATAAAATACAAGAAAACACGCGCGCTTTTAACATTTTGAGAATAAAAAGTGGGCACATTTTGGTTTTGATTAAGCTTTATCTCAACGAAACTATACTCAAATAACATCGTTATTGATGTGGTGTTACTCTACTCTAACAAAGTAGCTGAATCAATCATTGAAAATATTCATGTCTATCTATATATATACGCACTTTTTCTTCTTTCTTCTTTTTATTGTATACCACAAGCATCAACTCGATCACTTTTCAATCAGTGTAATCCTATGTAATAACAGCTATGAATACAACCAAGGAAAATAAGCAAATCTCGTTATCTACTTATCTTCATTTGTTGGTGTGTTGGCAAAATGTCACTATTCACCAACAACACGTACGCTTAAGCTTACAGTTACATGCTGCGTACGTCCAAGTTCACAAACCTACGTACGTTTCTCGGCTTCTGTCAATATTGATTAATTGATCTTATTTTATGTTAAAACTTTATAATCGCAACTTACAAAAAAAGAAGAAGAGTGAATGCACGCCAAACTCGTGAATTTGGAATAAGGTAAAACGTTTCCACTTTCCACTAGACCTGATCAAACACGGGTCCGGGTCGGGTCCGGGCCGGGTTTGACTCATTTTCCCGGCCCATTTTAAAGGCCGGGCCGGGTTTGGGCTACCCGCCGGGCCTAATATTTTTGCCCAGACCCGCCCACAGGGCTGGGCCGGGTTGCCCGCCGGGCCGCCCGTTTTTATTTTAAGCTAAAAAAATTGCAATTTTTTAACATGAAATTTCTAAATCTAAGCAATATTAACTTGAAACTAAGAAAACTAATGTTCATCCATAAGTTTAACCAAGAATCCATGATCTCAAAAAAAAAGCTTAACCAAGAATTTAACACACATTCATCCATAATACAAAATTACAAAATAAAAGTATGAATTCCGTAACCCTTAATATATAAAAAACTACATCAAATGCAATGCAATATATCTTCATTCGGTTTGCTCAATCTTTTCGGCGTAAGAAATGAGTGAAACGGCGCATAAAAGAAGAAGTAAAAAGATAAGTAGGGTTTTGTAACTTTTGATATATATAAATTAATAACATTTCATTTAGTAATTTAATTGATATATTATAAAAATATCCGGGCCGGGCCGGGTAATGGGCCGGGCTTTAAAGCCCATCGGGCTTTATACTATTGCCCAAACCCGGCCCTTCAAAATATCCGGGCCGGGTTGGCCCGGCCCACTGGGCTATAAACATTGTCCATATCCGCCCATTTTCATGGGCGGGCTGGGCGGGCGGGCGGGCCGACCCGCGTTTGATCAAAAGATATGGACGTGAATTGGAGTAAGGTGCATGTGGGCACCCCATAATTAATATTCCACGACAATGATTTAAGGGCATGAACCATTCTGCATTCATCAATATAATTAAATAAATTATAGAAATAGAGAGGTGAAAATGAGTGTTGCACCTACAATAATTGAAGAAATGTAAACCTATTTTATTCTAACACAATAAATTCCGGTCAAAAACACAAACTTAGTTTGTAGAGTTTACAAATCGCCCTTAATTAAAAGTCTATGTATTGCTTGGAGTAGGAGGCCTCGATGATAAGAAAGTGCCGTCACGGCACAGATAAACTTTGTAAAGTTCACATATTGCCCTATTCGATCACCTCATGATTCTTCCATGCATGCATAAGATACAACTCTTCTTGTTTTTCGGAAATTTCATCCCATAACCCCGTGTTCAAGTCAATTTCGCATAGTACCCAGCACCCATACATTTACACTATTTTGCATAGTAATTAATCCTATAGTCTTGATAAATTTTGTCAAATAACCCCGTTGTCATTTACAGTCTAAATTGTTTAATTATTTTTTCCTTTTTCTTTTTTGAGAAAATATTATACTTTTCTTAAATTTCATGTTTGTAAGATCGAATTAGGAGATGAAATTGTTTGTTCTTACTAATTACTAGTGTGGTTACGACTTATGACTATAATATATCACAATTATATTCTCCTATATGTATATTATGATTATTTTCATTAATTTTAAATTCAATTAGCATAAGTGCATAACTATATAGAATAAATGTCTTATTTCATGTATAATATATTTTTCTCCATTGTATTAATTGTATATATTTAAAAGGCAAATAACAAATTAATAAGTGATGAAATAAAAAAATTTAAATTATGAAATGTATAAATACTCTCATAATCTTTGATATAGAGCTTCTACTAACTCAAAATTATTAAGCTTGACAAACACTATTCCCAACTCAATTCTCATATATGGATTATCTTCCAAAAATTATTCACCGCATTTATTTAAATTTAATCTTAATATACTCTAAATGCTTATTTTTATCTTGACTTAAACTTGGTCCTTCAAACATTGAAAACATATCAATCTTACACAAGAAATTTCTATATTTTTAAAATTAAACACAATAATTAATTAATCCAAATCCAACAACTATCACAATAAATATCCATTTAAAGTTGTTAATTTTTAATCCAATTTAACATTTTAACTATAGAATAAAGGTGGGTAGGGTTATTTGACAAAATTTACCAAAAAATACATGGTTACCTCGTGAAATAGTGTAAATGTATGGGTTATCAGGCGAAATTTCCGTTTGTTTTTTATTCATGAAATTCACTTGAATTGATATGGGTTAAGCACTTAAGCATATATAGAAGGTAGATTACAAGAATGAATCCGGCTCGTCACCAAAAAAAGTTAGCTAGAGCTTTTATAGCGTTTTTTTGCTAAAAAGCTACCCCCTAGGGAGCAGTAGCTTTTTGAACATGTTAATGAAAAACTTCTATTAACTTCTTTTAGCATTTTCATAAAGCTTCTATCCCCAAGTGTTTAGTTTTTTTGTAAAAAAAGCTACAAAAAAGCTCCCGCTAACGTTTTTTTGTTTACGAGCCGAATGGAGCCTAAGAGGATTCAAGAATCTATCTACGAAGATTAAAAATACTTGCAAAGTAAGCTGATCATTTCAGTTTTAGATCCAACACATCATAGTTTTCAACTCCAACCATGGTCATTCACTTACATTCACCCCATCTCTAGCTCAACATACACAAAGACGCCTAGCACATCATCCTCATCATTCAAACATAAATGTTGTATTCTACCCAAACCCAAAAATGTTTTCTACAGTCTTCCGGCCATTAATTTCATATACACTAACCACCTTCTCTTTTCCCCTATCCCCAAAAATTTGTTATGCAAATTCATACTCCGTATTGACATAGAACAACCCTACATTCTTCTACATACTGTACATATCCAAAAAGCAAAATCATCAAATTTTAACATGCTACACATTCCTCCTTTTCTTTTTCCACTTTTTCTTTCTTTTTTTCAAATTAGGGATAAGTAAAGTTAATTATAAACCAACAGCAGCCGTTAACCGGTAAGACTCGTGGCGGCCGGGCCCATGGGTTCATAAACGAGCCCGCAAATGAGAGGCCTCAGCGTACGGTTCCACAGACCACACCCGGCGGACCCCACCACCCCTTCCCTCATCTTAACCCGTATAACCACCAACTCCTCCGTTAGCCGGTTAACCCCCACAACCACGGCGAAATTACCATCCTGCCCCTCTATCCTCACCCCCCAATCCTTCCTCTCAACCCTTACCCCCTCCTCCGCCTCCTTCGCCGCCGCCTCCACCTTCCCCACTATCCCCTCCGGCTCCTCCGCCGACACGAACATCTCCTCGAACTCGCTCACCGGCGCCACTCCGGCGGAAAACACTCCGGCGTTCTTGAATCCGGACGAGTACCAAATCAAATCAAACGCATTCATGTACCTGGCCTTCTCCTCTCTCTCCTCCTCCTCCAATTTCAGCCCCTCCATCTCCTCACCTCGGAACTCGGCCTCGTCCAGATCCTTCCTGAACCACGGATCTAGCATTATCTCATCCACAGTGATCCTCCTCTCCGGATCCGTCTCCAGGAGGCGGGAGAGGAGGCTCCTGAGCTCCGGCGACGTCCATTTCGGACACCGGAACTCTCCGCGATGAATCTTCCGGTACATCGCCATCAGATTCGAGTCATTAAACGGCAAATATCCAGCGTTCAACACGAACAAAATAATTCCGCACGACCAGACGTCGATCCTGGCCCCGTCGTATCCCTTTTTCGCCAGAACCTCCGGCGCCACGTAGGCAGGGGTCCCACACAAGGTGTGGAGCCTTCCGTCAGGCCGGATCTGGTCCCTAACGGCGCTCAATCCGAAATCCGTGACCTTAAGGCACCAATTCTCGTCCAAGAGGAGGTTCTCCGGCTTCAGATCGCGGTGGAAGATCCCGCGCGCGTGGCAGTAACGGACGGCGGAGATGAGTTGCTGGAAGTACTTACGGCTGAGATCCTCGCTGAAGCGGCCGCGCTTGAGCTTGGTGAAGAGCTCGCCGCCGCGGGCGTAGTCCATGACGAAGAGGATTTTGGAGCGCGTGGCGAGGACTTCCTGGAGGCGGATGATGTGGCGGTGGCGGACGCGGTGGAGGATGGCGATCTCGCGCTTGATGTTGTCGGCGTGGCCGGTTTTCACGATCTGGCGCTTCGAGATCGACTTGATGGCTACGCTCCCGCCGGTCTTGGTGTCGTGCGCGTAGTAGACCTTGGCGAAGGCGCCGTAGCCGAGGAGGCGACCGAGCGAGTAGCGGTTGAAGAGGAGGCGGCTGTCGCCGGCGCCGGCCGCGACCTGGTGGAGGAGCGGCTCGTCGGCGCCGGAGTTTGTTTGTGACGGCTCCGGCATTGTGTGGTGGGATTGGAGCTGAGATTTGGCTGTCGTCGGTGCATCCAAATTGACCGGAGATGGAATTGGGAATTGTAGGTGGAGGGAGGCTTTTGCGTAGGATTAATGGAGTGTGGATTTTGAATGGGATTAGGGATTTGGTATATAAACGGGGCTGTATTGTGACTTGTGATGTTTCTGCCAAACAAACAAGGGATTATAAAAGTGTTGAATGATTGATGCCTCACCCAATCAGCTTGGGAGTCTGTGAACCGGAATCAGGCGAGTATTTTAAAAACCGTAATTTGATCCGGAATATTCCCCTTTAGAGCAAAAAAAAAGGAAAAAGATGAATTCAACCAGATAAGTGTGGAAACAGATTTGGGTAAATGTAAATATTTTCGTAACGTAAATGCATTAAGAAGGAGCTAGACATGTAGTTTGGCATGAATCTTTAGTTGGCAGGGATTAAATAGGAAACACCAGCTCATCATTAGGGTGGATGCATTGTCTGACATTATATCCACACTAATTAGATATTAATGGTGATGAAGCTCAGAAGGTCTTTCTTAATCCTATTGGTTTGCACTATTTAGTTTACTCGTCTTAGGGTTCTTTCATTTCTTTGCAGTTAATTCTAGAGGACGTTCTTACGCAAAATTTGAATTTCTATACCTTTCCCGGCAAAAAAAAATATATGTATAAGTTGAGTGACCTAATTTTTTAGGCATTTATTTAGGTGGTGCGTTAGGATCCTATCCTTGCATTATCTATTGGATTTCAACCAAAAAAATTATGTATTGGATGTGGAACAGACGATGAATTATTGGAGTAGAAATTTGTTGCTTTTAACATATCAAATACTTTTTTTTTTTGGTTGAAACATATCAAATACTTCAACTAACCTGTTTTAAAGGCAAATAATGTAACAGACAGATTTTTGTATAACTTAATATCTCTATATCATACACCATCAGTATGTGAATTTATATTTAGAGGTGTTACACTCATGTAGTAATAGTATTAAGCTACCGAGTAGTGATGGATGAGATTCTTTGTTTGTTTTGTTTCTTTCCAATGTTTGTACGTTGTTATGCATGCATATGCTGTTACTACTGCTCTCCATCGCATGTCGTTCAGATTCTTAGTAATTTATTCTCTATAGTCCTTTTTTGTCTCTTTTGACACTTACGTAATCTATTTTACACGTACATCTTCTCATATCTTACATTGTTGATTTTTTTATTGGACCCTAAAAAAGTTTGGAGAATTGGATTCTAATTTTGATTTGTATATTACACGTGAAGCAATGACACTCTTTTTTCTTTGTGTTTATTAAAATTAAGAACTCAACTTCAAGGCAAAGATAAAAGAATTCTTAATATCAATAAATTAAAGTATACTTCAATCATATTCATGTATTGTGTGTGTATATAAATACTATATAGAATGTCATTTTTAGACGAACAGACCATATATATAAATCAATATATGGTTTAGTACACAAACAAGCAACCATATGCATCAAATACTAAGCAGACACGAAACCCATCATCACGTCATCCTAATAAATTCCTTTTAAATAGTAAGAGAACTTGATTGCTAGTAATAAGACAAGACGAAATGAAGATATGTCCTCCGTTCCTTTGTTCATAACTTGTCATTTTTGCTGATAAATAATTTATGGTTGCAAGACAATTTTACAGCTTCACCTAGATAGGTGGTTTTATTAGTTTTGCTAATCAAGGTGGGATAACACAAGGCCAGACAGAATCAGGGCGGGATTAGATGTTTTTGGTTAAGGACACTGCATATTAGAGTCCAACCAATAATCCCTTGGTATTATCCTTATAGGCTTAATCGTTTGAGTAGACGTCGAAGTTCAATAATGAGTTATTAGGGATGAGCATGGTTGGACCGAAACCGAAAAAATTGACTGAACCAAATCAAAACCGACAAAGTTCGGTTCGGCTCTAGGTTTAAGAAATTTCAGGATTTCGGTTAGGCTCAATTATTTCAAAGAAAAACTTTATATTTATAAAAAACCGAATCGGACTGAATTTTCCGGTTCAGTTCGGTTTTGAACCGATGCTCAGCCGAGTGAATTATATTAGCACAGGCAAAGATTGCAATGGCCAGGAGACGAGCCAACGAACAAGAGCCCAAAAACATACCCCAATAAACGTTTCGATCGATGGCCTATTTTATGACTCCAAACTGGGCTGAATTCTAAAGCTCAACTGAACAAGAGCCCAGTTTTTCAGGGCCCAAAGAATCAGTTTAATTCTTCTTTGAGCCCAACTTTGTATAATATTTCACAAAGGGTATTTATAATTAAAATCCATTTTCATTTTCAGCTTACTTTGTTTATAATCCTTCTGCGAAGAGTCAAATACGCGGCCTATTCTCAGGCAACGCCGCCTACAATCTTTTGTTCTCCAATTCCCAATTTTGTTCTCATCTTCCCCGATTTCATCTTCTTCCATCACCGCTTCCATCGATCGACTGATTCCTTGCAAGTTATTCGTGCCCAGAATTCCAGGTAAGACCCTTTTTGGGGGGCTTATTCTGTAAATTATGTATTTTTAAGGGAACGGATTTTAGATGCCAAGAGATTGAATTTCCTACTTTTAGACCTCTGAATTGCGAATTTAGGCTAGTTTTGCCATATTTGTTTTAATCTATTTGTGGAATTTCTATGTTTGGATATCAAGATGTTGGTAGGTTGACCATCGATCGATCAGTTTTCACTAGGCTAGATCTGGGATCAAATAATCTGGATTAAGCAAGTTAAGATAGCTGATTAAGCAATATTGATGGGGTTTTTGAGGCCCCAAAATTGTTGTTTCACCTAAGGCTGCTGATCTTTCGTTTGGTTGTTAATTATTAGGTGGTGATTAAGCAAACTAAGATCGCAGATTCCTACTATATAATGAAAGTTTAATTGTTTTTATGATAAGCGTGTTAAAAATAAGCTTTGTTTTTTACCCATTTAATAAGTTTTTTTTTGTATGTTTTACCCATGTAGTTAACTTTTCTTTATCCGATACACATTGTATTTGACCATGTAAAACGCTCAAAGTAGGTTAATACTAATAATTAAGAGCAAAATATATATTATAATAAAAAGAAAACGCTAGAAAAGATTACGTTGAATAAAGATGGAGACAACGAATAAGGGTGTGCATTATACTAATGTTTTCATAAAGAGGGTTGGTCTGAGATCATCCAAAATGCCAAAGTTTGCTAGCTAAGAACGCATCATTATAACTATCTTTTTTTATAAAATGTAATATCTATTATTGATTAAATATAATAATAGGGAAAAAAAAAGTAGTAGCTGACTACAACTAACCTTACCAAAAACAGCTCATCTTGTCTTTCATCACAAATTCAGCCTAATTTCATGTACTAAAACGGGTGTCCCACATTTGACCATAAAAAAAACTGTGATCATGGTATTTCCATTACAATTTGGATATTGGTAATTGTTGGACTGACTACCTTCTTAAACTGTGGATTTTCTTTGAAAATTCTAACTTTGCTATCAGATGACATGATTGATAACGAATTTCTTATGACTTGTGTCATTGTTGCATCACAACAAGTGTTTAAAATTGAATGGTAATTCATCTCATTTCATTTTTCTATAAACTCAACAAAATCTCTTCCTTTCACAACTTGCCAAGTACATATGCGTTGTGTTTTGTGACCTATGATCGCTCACATTACCTAATCCTATTTCATAGCAATTTTGTCACGACAAGATATGGTTTTTTTATAATCTAGAATACGTGTTCTGACGTACAATAATGAAGCAATATATCATAGTCAACTAATAGTTGATAAGTTTCTTGCAACTTCTACACAACCACTTAAAATCATAATTCCCTTCATTAAAAGATTTTGACTACCTATAATGCTGTGATAGTCATCTGTTAATGTGCCTTGAATCTGAATCACACACTGCCACACGGTACACTATGTTTTCTATTTGTTGGGCCTGTTGCATTCTGTTTTGGGCCTGCGGCCCATAATTGTACCTAGGGTTTCTTGAGTCGTTATATAAGCTCTCGAAACACCTAGATCTCTGTATTCCGAATTCTGTCTTCCATAATAATATACGGTTTCTCTGCCCGTGGACGTAGTTAACACACCGTTACCGAACCACGTAAATCTGTGTGTCGTTCTTGCTTTATTGTTCTCGTTCGATCTCTCGTTACAACATCATCGTTACTGATCTTCTATGTTTTCAGTGTTTCCGATCGTCGGCGGATTCGTTTGATGCTTTGACAATCCCATGGCGGTGACTCCGAAGTCGTTTCCTCCAAGGAAGCGACGGCCACCAGCGATGTCCTTCATCTCGCCGAGCCTCCCACCAGCGGGTCTGGTCCATGTGCTCCACTCTCTCTCAGCCGAGATATCATCCATGTCGCCATCGCCATTCCTCCTACGACGAAACACGTCCTCTCTGATCCGAAAGTGTAAGCTCGTCTCTGTCATATTCGAAGAGATCTCGAGAGTACAGCCGATCGATGAGATATTCACCGACAGTAAGATTTCATCCTCCGTCCTCTGCTTCGAGGAGATGTACATCGCTCTGCAGAGGATCATGGCCTTGATCGAGGACTGCTCGAACGGAAGCCGGACATGGCTTCTTATGAACACGGAATCGTTTGCCGAAGTCTTCCATGAGCTGACCTTAGACCTCTGGACGCTGCTCGACATTTTGCCGAGCAAGGAACTGAAATTGAGCCAAGATATTGAGGAGCTGAAGGCTCTAGTGATCAAGCAGTGTTGCGAGGACAAAACCCTGTACGTCGACCCGAGCGATGATCAGTTGAGGATCGACGTTCTGAGCATGCTTGATTCGATAAGCAAGGAGATCGTTCCTGACGAATCGAAACTAGCCGAGATATTCGACCGGCTTGGACTGAATGACTCAGCTAGTTGCAGGGAAGAGATGGAGTTCCTGGAAGACGAAGCTCAATGCCAGAACGACGACAAATCGAAATCAACCGTCGTCGCCTTGATCGGGCTGGTTCGCTACGCCAAGTGCGTGCTGTTCGGAGCATCGAGCCCCGGATCGGACATCGTCTACCAGAGAACGACTTCAGATTTGAACATCCCATCCGACTTCCAGTGTCCGATCACGCTCGAGATGATGAGAGATCCGGTGATCGTGGCCACTGGGCAGACGTACGACCGCTCGTCGATCACTCACTGGATCGAATCGGGCCACCAGACGTGTCCAAGAACAGGTCAAACCCTGGCACATACCAATCTCATTCCGAACAAGGCATTAAAGAACTTGATTGCAATGTGGTGCAGGGAACAACGCATTCCCTACGCAGCCGCGAGCGAGGCGGAGGAAGGCGCTACATCCGGTGTCGGCATGGCAGCAAACAAGGCGGCCTTGGAGGTGACAAAGATGACGGTTTCCTTCCTGGTCAACAAGCTTTCCTCCTCGCCTTCCCATCCGTCCGAGGCCGTTGACCGGATCGTCTACGAGCTTCGGATCCTAGCCAAAAGAGACTCCGACTGCCGAGACATGATTGGTGACTCGGGCGCGATTGCTCTCCTGATCAGGCATCTCGTTTCGGACGACCCGAGCCTCCAGGTCAACGCGGTCACGACGATCCTGAACCTGTCCATCTTGGACGAGAACAAGGTGCGGATCATGGAGACGGACGGCGCCGTGAACGGAGTCATCGACGTGCTCCGATCGGGGGCCTCGTGGGAGGCGAAGGGGAACGCGGCGATGGCGATATACAGCATCTCGGGCTTGCAACAATACAAGAAGAAGCTAGGGAGGAAGACACGTGTTCTGAAGGGCTTGTTCGAGCTCGCGAGGGTGGGGCCCCCGGGCTCGAAGAAGGACGCGCTGGTGGCGATCCTGTCGCTGGCCGGGGACCGGGACACGGTGGGGAAGATGGTCGAGTGCGGGGCCGTGGAGGTCATGAAGGAGGTCGTGGAGGACCTCCCCGAGGAGGCCATGGCTGCGCTCGAGCTCGTGGTGAGGAGGGGCGGGGTGGTGGCGGTGGCGGCGGCGGCGGCGGCAGGGTTGACCGGGCAGCTGACCGGGATGCTGAGGAGCGGGACAGGCAGGACGAGGGAGGGCGCGGCGTCGACGCTGGTGATAATGTGTCGAAGGGGCGGGAGCCAAGTGGTGGCCGAGCTCGCGAGGACGAGTGGGATCGAGATGGCGATATGGGATTTGATGGGGACGGGCTCGTCCAGGGCCAAGAGGAAGGCGGCGTCGTTGATGAGGAGTATACAGCGGTGGGCGGCGGGGCTAGAGGCTGAGGCAACCACCGCGGTGGCGCCCGCGCTCGACGTCGAGAATTCGGTTACCGTGGCGTTTCCTTGATGTGTTTTGGTGCACATAAAATTCTTTTTTTGCTGTTGGTAGTTCTTTGTTGGTGTTTGATTCCCATTATGACAAAAGAAAAGTAATGAGAAGTTGTGAATGCAATTGGGGTGGAATGTGGGGGTGGGTGCAAATGTGCAGTATTGTTTACAGGTTACAAATCTTGGTTTGTTTGTTTGTTTCTTTGTGTACATTAACTATGTATTACTTGTAAATGTCCATGGGTATAGAGTTGTAAGTTCTTGGTGCATTTTCAAGATGAATGATCACCATTCTTAAATCAAAACTTAATGGATTGATGATTTGGATTGGTTTGACTAACCAAAAAAATAAAAGCAGTTAGTGCTACGTACACTGCTGCCCACCCACCACTACGAATGGCGAATATGTTCCACCAAACAATTAAACAAGGCCCCTAAATCACAATAATAAAGTTCGACCAAAAAAAAATCACAATAATAAAGCTCACCCAAATGCTTTTTCCATGGAGCACAAGAATAGACAAATTTATTATTTTGGTAATAAACTTGATTTCAACCATGGTTTTCCCATGGAATTTGTTCACTTTCTTAACATAAATGGGTAACTAACTCCAATCAAACGGATCTAACTTTAACGTTAGTCGGTTTTTCTAGATTAAACTAGAATTTGAGATCTTTAACTACCGAAAAAAGAGATTGACATTTTCTACCAAAAACAATAAATAAAGAGATTGACGTTCACATACGATTATGTAGTCCATGAAAATCATCCTTTACACATTAGTATATACATTATTGCGCTTAAGTACTCGATCAAGTCAATGTTCACGTGAAATATCACTATTTATGTGACAAGTCATTTTTCATTCAATAAATCAGACAAAACTGCTTAAACCCAACTACCAAGTGTGGAACGGGTTACAAAAATACTTCATCAACAAGACTTCTGAAATCCCACCCATACTTGAGGTTATCTATACTACCTATAGTATAAAGCGGAGACAATGTCTTCACAAAAATTTGCGCCACGTGTCATTTCAACAATAAAATAATCAGTCGGACCCTCTTTTATACAATTTAGGTAGTTAGAATCTCATATAATCTTATCCAATAAAGATTGATTAAAATTTACCAAAAACTTATGAATTATCCCGAAAACTATAAATTATCACTTACCAAGAATTAATTATAATCTTCCCATAAATATTATTATTTAATAAAACGTGATATTTATCATAAAATAATTTTTAAACAAATTCAACTTATTTATATTATGAGTTGATTTACTATTGATAAAAAATCACTAATCAAAATACGAAGATAAATATATATGATCCTATAATTTTAACATGATCGTCGACCTTACATATCTACATTAAATTGGATTTATAATCACATTACCCGTACATGATACGGGGGTTAAACTAGTTTTAGTAACTTGAGAAAAGTTCGGGCCCATTTGGTATTTACAGATTTTGCCCTAACAATTTACATATTGTTATAAGTTTCTTACAAATCGTGGAGAGCAAGAATTGACACGGACTTTCCGCAGTGTTTCACAACTACTACACGCTCAGAGGGAGCCGGTGCAAGCTGGAGCTACACCCACCGTCACCTCAAACGCATCATCTACAACAAGAAATAGTCAAAACGACACGCTTTTGACGTGTCATGAGCTTCCGATTTATCAAACCATGCCCCATTGCATTACCAAGAAGTTTCATCGAGTTGACTTTCCCACTCCAATAATTCCCTTTATAAATATCTCACTTCCATCATTCTCTTCAAGCAAATCTTCATCCCTCTCTTTTTCCCCTTTCTAAGAGAAATGACTAACTCCATATCGAGCCCTAGCAAATTTTGCCATGTCTTCGTCTGCTTCGCGTTGTTTTCGCTTATAATGTCGTCTAGTTCCAACGCATGTCATGGCCGTTCCATGGTTAATCAAGGCGAAGGAGAAATGGCGTCAGCGTCCGAGCTCAAATCAGCAGGTTTTATGAGTGACGGATCGAGTGGTGGATCTAAGAAGCCGGAGAAGTTCGAGTACATGGGTCGTAGTCGAAAGATGTTGTTTGGGAGCAAGTATGATCCTTTGGTGCTGAATTTTTTGCCTAAGGGAACAAGAACACCTTCTGGCCCTAGCAAAAGACACAATGACTTCAACACTTGATTGAAGTGCCGTTGGATTCTTAAGTTAACTCTGATGTATCATTTTGATTTCAATTGATTGATTGAATTATTCAATTTATTATTTGTAACTACAAAGTAGTTTTAGTCAAATGAGTAGCGCTAGGTAGCAATGTGGAATTGTATCAAACTGTATGATTTACTTGTTTAATAGAGATTAACAATTCTTTCATTTAATTTGCCTTTAATTTGGGCCGGAAGACTAACTACATTGTAAGGAATCAATGGGCTCAGCCTAGCCCAAAATAACGTGGGCTGGTTTTGTATGTTTTCTCGAGGTGATGTTATTTTTTCCCATAAAAGCGTTCAATTTGTTAATGTTTTAACTTTTAAGGGAAAAATAATTCAAATAACCCAATTTTTTTGACGGGTGTTAAATAAATAACCCAAAATATTGATAGTAAGCAAAATAACCCAAAATTTTAAGATGTGTTAAAAAAATATCTCTGAGGTAAATTTTCCGACCATTATCGATGACTTGGCACCGGATAAACGACATGACGCTCTTCGGAGCAAATTTTAGCTCCGGGTACGAGTTCACCGACGGCGGAAACGCCTCTCTTCCACAACCTCTTCGACTCGTTCTATGTTGCTATGGAGAATAAACTTGGGTTATTTGAATTAATATTCCCTTGTTTTAATAAGCTTGTTTACTTTACAAAGCTGTCAAAATTCAATTGTCCAATCAATATCAAGTGTGTTACTCTAACTAACTTACACAACCGAAATTCGATGCCAAATGGACATAAGCTTTCATGAAAACGTGTAGTGAATAACTCTCATACGTGTAGAAAAGCGACTCAAAGCATGTCTTATTTGTTATTGCATGTGAATAGCACCAATACACACACATAGGAAACTGTTATTCGAACCCTCAACCTGCAAAGCATCCATTTATCAATTTCTAGATAAGTTGAACATTGTTGTGGTCCTGCCCTTCTATAAACAGCCTACATAGAAAGAACATTTCAAGATTGAATCTTTAGAATTGTAGCAACTCTCCATTAAGCTCCCATAAGGAAAATTCAAACTAGATCGATCGATCTAGTTTGCATGTGTCCACTATATTTATTACCTATCCATAGGAAAAAAACAACTCAATCTTCAAGGACGACAAGGCCATAAGCCCTATAGTGTTTAGTCGATTTCCAAGCAAGTAAGCTTAGTAACATGTATGAAGAGCAAGGTCCACAAACTTGTATCATCTCAGCCACAACTAATTTTCTTCAAACAATAAATTAAGAATGTAATCCCTTGAAACTTTAGCACCATTCGATGCCAATGTTGTGATGGATGAGTTTGTATGAATCCTCGATCTTGAAAACAAAATTTGGTCCCCGCTACAAAAAGCTAGCTAGAAGCCTACAAGTAACGATATGGATCGATCATGGATGCTAGGGTGTACGTGGTCTCAAAGGTCATTAATTATGTGCTTAATCATACTTGGCTCCGGTCTTCTAAAAGACGCTAGGCGCAGAGGGGCCGCCTAGCACCTAGGTAGCCTAAACGGTTGCTGGGCGGCCTAAACGAATACCTAGACGCCGTCTAGGCGGGTTATAAGGCTAGGTAGACGGGAACCGCCTAACCTCTAAACGGGAGCTTAGAAGGGATTTCTAGAACTGTGACTACAGATATGGGCCGCAAGCTCAAAACGGATTGCGATAGACCCCAATACAAAAAAACATAGTGTAGTGTTTGGCTCGGGGGCTACTCCACCCCGGACCCCCGACCAAGGTCCGAACACCCCGGCCAAAAACACCCCCGTGCTACTATCGTAATGTGTGATTTAGATTCATGGCATTTACACTAGGGCATTTTAACAGAAGTCATTGTTATTAACAAGCCAACGAAATGTGTACTCGGTTGGAGGATTATCCCACATCAGAAAGACAAATCAATATCCAAGAAGATGTATCCGAACTTATATACGAAGTGATTAAATTTAACCTGACATGACACCCAACTCTCTCGACGCACCGAAATCTAACATGTTCTTCTACAAGAAGTCATTGCTATCACCATGAAAGGCATACAACACCCTCCCTCAAAACTCCATAAATTACATAATTAGTCCCTGATTTGTTGCATCTTTATTTATCTGGCCCCACACACTAGTACATGACTCTTGTTTTGTGTTCTCACTTCCAATATAATAAACACCGAGTCTAGCCTTATGATTAGATTAAGTTATTTTAGTGCTACTGATCGATTTGTTAGCCACGTAATAAGTTTTTCTTACACTATGTTATTTGACGAGTCACGTCACCCACAAATGCACCATTATGTCACTAATAGTTGATCATCCCAAAAACAATGTGCTTTTTTGTTCACAATTCAAAGTTCAGTCTAGGAGCACATCCACCCTAACTTCAAATTGGAACTTAATTACAATTTTTTTTTGGTAGAAGGAATTTACAATTTTTTTTTATCAAAAGTATTTCTTTCGAATTATATTATATATATATGAGAACTCAATTCATCTTTTTTTTTTCTACAAATCACTCTTTTGATAAATAATCCAAAGTTTAACTTAAGTTCAATAGACAAATATTTTTTATTGTCGAAAGGCAAATGATTTACACTAAACTTTATCAAATAATGGTGATTTTGTATATACAGCGTGTATTTTTTTTTAAGAAACCCAAGTAAATTATTAATGAACTCACATGCATATCAGGGGCGGAGCCAAGATAGAAGTATTGAGGGGGCCGACTGTATTGAGGGGGCCGACTATGTTAGTTAAACATAGTAAATTTATAACTTATACTAAGTAAATGACTTAAAATTGGTTTACAAATGTTCAATCTTCAAATATTCATAACTTTTTATTTAGATATCGGATTAAGGCATATAATATATCAAATCGAAGCCCCAAAAAAAAGGAACAATATAAGGTAAAAAAATTTGGATTGGGGGGGCCATGGCCCCCACCGGCCCCAATGTAGCTCCGCCCCTGATGCATATAACAATGTTGATAGGTAAGATAAGGATACTACAAGAGAGAAAAATGAACAAGTCTTACGTGAAATGAACATAGGTTGACTTAGTTTAAACGATCCACCTAACTTCACAAGATTTGATGTAAGAGATCTTTCTTCTTTCCGATGAGCTAAAACTTTGATAAGAACTACTCATACCACAATAGGTGAATTGCATAGAAGGAAATCCTCTTCGACCGCCAAACCTCGACAAATCTAAATACATTAAATTTTGAAGAGGTGAATTGCACAATTATCATTTAGATTTGTATCTCTAACTTTATTATCCTCGACCATGGAATCATAAAAATATAAAACGGATATTCTCATTCGTAAAGATATACTTAACAGTAAGATAACAACCATAGTTAACACCAACTAGTCATGGGTCCGGAATTGAGAGGTAACCGGTTCCGGGAGTTCAGTTTCGGCTCCAAGACGGTTTCGATTCTGATTTGAACCAAATATTTTTTTTCGAAAAAACAAATATGTGCACGCGGTTAGTGAATCGTGAGCGTCGATTGCTTATTTAAGGAAAATAGAAACCTGCCATTATTTTAAAAAATTACAAAGAAGGGCACAAGTTAAACTTTTACAAGGGTTCGAGGATATTTTCTGGAATAAATTTTTTCCTTGAGTATGATCCAAAAAAAAAGCCAAAACTCGAGTCTACTAAACGTAATTTCCCAAATGAAAAATAGAGGCAAAAGAGGGAGAAAATTCCTTAAATTAGTGGAGAGAACAGATTCACAGTTACAAAAGCAGAGCAACAGAGTTTTCTCTGGTTGCGAAATGGGGAATCCCAAGATGAGATTCTCTGAATTCCTCCGAAACTCAAACGCTTGGTTTCACAAATCCACCAAAACCACTTCCAAAAACCGCCAACCGCCGCCGCCGATGTCCTCCGCCGACGAATTGAACGGCGAGCTCCCCTTATCTCTTTCTCCGTCGAGAAAATCCTACCACTTTACCAGAGCCCTAATAAACCCCAAATCCCCCGAATCGAAACCCACCATTCAAAGAATTCGAAGTAAACCCACTTCCAAGACGGCCTCATCTTCCAATTCTCGCAATTCCGGGGCCAATTCGGGGATCAGCGACGACCAGAGCGTCCTTTCCGGTCGCCGGAAAACAGGGGAGTCTGGTTCCTCTGTTTCTAGCGTTGAGCTTCACCCGATAAAAACAGAGAGGGAGAAATTCGGTGATCTGGTGGAGAAGATTAGTGGGCCTCTGGAAGCCATTGATGAGAAGGGAAGGGGCTCTGGGGAGTGTAGAGGGAGGAGGGCAAATGGGTCTTTTCTGAGGGGGGAATCCGCCATGGTTTCGAGCTTCAAGGAACAGGGGAATCGCTCTTTCAGAAGGTCGCCAAACGGGTCGCCCCGGGTCAGGATCCGGGTCAATTCGCCCCGAATTGCTAGACGGGCTGCAAAGGTATCTCTATCTGTGTTTATTATTGTTACTGTTTAGTCTTTCATTTTCAAGACTTTAATTTTATGTTCTATATATTAATTTGAGCTCAGCTCAGCATTGTACAAATTTTGCAAAAAAACTAATGGTTGCCACAATTTGACATGTTTTATGAAGGCATTAATATGGACCACATTTGGATTATCGTTACCTCAATGAAGGGAAAAGACTTCTCTTTTTGGTTAATTAAGCAAGAGCAATTAATCTGAATGCTTACTTTATCCTTTTGTTATAAAATTAGTTGTAATATTGATTGGTATTGTACTATTGTGCCATTTGTGTGTATAACTTTGTCCAACACATTACTTGTCCCTTTTTGGTTCATGCATCATTTTTCATCAAGTATAACTTTCTCATAAAATAATACGGAGAAAGTTCATGCATTAGTTAATAACAAAATCAGAATTTCTCACATATATACCAAATACGGTAATTTTAAACAAAACAAGCCAAACGATGGAGAATTTGGTATTTCATTTTGCTAGTTTTTGTTGCAATTCAACAAATTGTAGATCCTTAATAGCCTATTTATGTTGGTCATGGGATTTAGGTCCATTCTACTAGAGGCAGTTCGTCGAGCTCGCCTTCAAGGAAGGGTGTATCATCTAAGAGCTTGGCCGTGGTGAAATCGTCATCCGATCCACAAAGAGATTTCAGGGACTCAATGGTGGAGATGATCGTGGAGAACAACATTAGATCATCGAAAGATTTGGAGGAGCTATTAGCTTGTTATTTATCCCTCAACTCGGACAAATACCATGACGTTATTATCGAAGCATTTACGCAAATTTGGTTTGATTTAAACAACATTAAGAAAAAGATTAAGAAATAGACGTATAAAGTGTACAAATTCTAGTAATCTCTTAAGGGAACGTACTATTGCTCATGTCTTAATTCATTTCAGTGTGTGTAGTATATAAGAGTTTACACACATATTACTTATGTGATTTGTATATAGTGTATTTGACTCTAAGACTATTCCAAACAAATCCATTTATGAATTCACATGTTTTTTTTTGTAAATTTAAGTGTTATCTCCAATAAACTCTAAGATCCATGATTAGGTGGGATTGGTTAGTTTAATACGGAGGGGTGGGTTGGTTTGGTAAATGTTTGATTAAAAGTACCTCTTTCCTATTTCATGCATGTCTTGGTTTACAATTTCTTTCAATACTAGATTAGGAAGCACAGTAGCACACATTGATTACTCATCTACTATAAGATCAATACAAATTATTAAAGAGCATGATCTTTTGAAAGTCTCTCATTTAATGCTCTTGATTAATTAACCCTCAAAATCTCACAAAAATCCATTTCTAAGATCTCAAAAAATTTATCACGTACATATGATATGAGTGGATCCATCAACCTTTGATTTGATTTGATTCAGTCCAATTCCGATTCAACAATTTTATCACATTATGATCAAAAAAATGGAAATTACGTCTCGCTTGCAACTTGAGTTGGCCTTAGCTATTATAGATTAAAAAAAGGACATATAATAGCCATATACATAAGTCGAGACAAAGAAAATGTAGGCTCAAGTACTTTCAAACGTTGATGGTTTAACTTTTGTGCATGTAGGGTATGCAATTATGGATGAAGTGGTTAGATTAGATGTCAAAGAAGAAAATCGCATGCATGTAACGTTAACTTACCGGACAGAAAAATAATAACATATTACTTGCTCGTGCGGAGAAGAGGTTTTCAAACATTGAAATTGACATGTTGGATTAGAAATCTAAATGGGGCCGATTGAATAGTTCAATATTTTGGCGAGATAGTATTTTTAGGACATATCAAAGTCATGCATACTATAGACGATAGATGGATCTCGTGTAATTTTGAGCTTGTACGTGTTACTATTCGTTGATAGTTTTACAGCTTTTAATTTGGTTCAAATTGAACTAGTACATGCATTTGTGCACCATTTGACCCATTCAAATCTTTTTCGATTTCCCCTCTAGTTAGTTCAACGAGCAAATAGAGTTAATCTTTTTCGATTTCGTAGGCGAAAGGACCTTTTCTGCGGCAAGAAAACTGTCCGTGAGAGTTGAAACATAGACGAACAATAACATTTTAATCAAGAGCCCTATTCTTCATTCCTCAACAATATATTTCATACCTCCGATCTAGACAAATTAAAGGCTAGGAACTTAACAATCATGAAATGACTCTTAAAGCTTGAGGATTAAAATGTTGTTTTGTATATTCTTGACCGATTTCTTTTCATTTATATATGTCATCGAAAATCTTGCCCTACGTAGCTCTACTATATCCCAATATGTCGAGAAAACTGAAGGGAACGCATGCAAGATGCGAAGAATAAGGGATTTGTCGAAAATTATTTCCAATAGTCGTCAAAACATAAAGATTTTTGTATTTCATCAATCGTTTGTTTTGTCAATTGTATACTTAAGTTTCTAATACTGTACATCTGCATGAAATGATGGTGGAGTAATGTCAGGAAATAACCACCACCTACCTGATTGGGATAATTCTAATGTTCTACGGAGTATGAAATAACCTAAAGTTTCAAAGTTGCGGAAAATAACCTCGGTTAGATAATATTTTACCATCACCTTCTAGCCTAACTGCCTAAGCATGGTTAAATATGAGATTTGTTTTCTATCAATAAGGGAAACATTAAATTTACTTTCAGTTACTGTTTGCCGAGATTGAGTATGATATTTGAGGTTTAGGATAATTTCACTAATTATGTCTACTGAAGGGATTATTTTCTGCAATTTTCTCATGGCTTACAAAGTTGGGGAATATAGACTTTGCCACAACAATGCATTCATCATGTCAAGGTCATTATAGCTCGAAAAGTATAACTAAAACAACCATATAGATAGTTTGCTAGTTAGCTGAGCTAATCGGCTACTAATTTTTCTGACGTGTTAATAACTTTTATGATGATTGATTTATATAGTAAAACAAATAAACAATAATTTACTCTTAGAGTTAGAGAGAAAGTTTGAAATTCTCAACCTTTTTTCATTATCAAGAAATTGGAGGGTAAATTTGTGAGGGAAAGAACAATCTGTACAAGAAACTTAGGAATAAGAGGATTAATATTTGATCAACAATGGATATTTTTTTGGTGTTTTTCTTGGTATAACCAAAGTTGAGATTCAATGGAGAGCATTTTAGCTCTAATGAGTATGATGGATCTTCAGTTCCAAGGAGATTTGAGTCAAATATCACTTCTCCTGTTGCACACTTGAACTCTCTTGCACTCCATTCCTGCATATGGTTGATGACAAATTATAGTTCTTTGAAAAAACATTAAGCTCAATTATCACATTATAACCAAAAGCCTATAGCCTATGGGCTTGAGAAAGGGCCATGATCCAAAACTTCGTGTTGTCAACTTTTTTTGGTCGAAGGGGACTCGACAATCTCCAAGGCTTTCAAGTCGACAGATACCGACTCAAATGAACTCAAGATTTGCTTGTAAAGGTCAAACTGTTGCGAATGAACATACCACAAGTTGGCCTCCAATGGTGACGACAATGGTTTCGGGGTCAACATCGAATGACAAAGGACCTTTGTTCGTGTGTGCGAAGAACTCGCCATGCTCCATGGCAAGGTGGAGACCCAAGGCGTGATCGTTAGACTCATGGCCCTCTTCGTTTGAGACTAACAAACTCGGGTTCGTGTCGTTGACCCTATATATGCTGATAATCGACTCGCTTTCTTGGATGTGCTTCTCAAACTTCTTATATGAGTTTCTCAAAAAGATCTCTGCTAGATCCTCCGAAATTTTGTCTAGCCTACTCACAAGGCTTTCCATCTTATACCTGTGCATTAGAAGTACAAATGGTCATTTCCATGATATGATTTTGGCTTCACATATAGAGCACAAATTCAAAATGTAGTTGATTGATCACTATTGTCAAATTGGTTTTAAATAGAACGTCTTGAACTTATATGCACCCCTATTCAATTGACTTATATGCACATATGCACATACCGATACATTCTGAATCTACCTATTCAATTGGCTTCAACAATTCATGCACCCCTATTCAATTCACTTATAATCTTTTCCAAGATTGTTAATTTCAGCATAATTATCAATTTGTCAATCTTAATGAATTGAAAAAGAGTCAGAGAGTGCCGCCTCTCCTTTAACCAAAAAAAGAGAGAAAGAAATCGAAATGAAACCTGAAATCGCGATAGCTATAAGGTCCCAAGACCTCACGAGCCCAAAGAGTCATGGCTTTGTCGGAAAGAAACCAAACGAACTCCTCCCGATTCCCAACCCTCTCAACAAAGCTCCTCTTCTTGAACTTGTTCTTCCTCTCATCCAACCGCCGGAAAAACCCCTCGACCACCGCCCTCGCCGCCGCCAGCTCCTCCCTCGAGATCCCGTGCCCCGTCATCCGAAACATCCCGAAGTCCTTGGCCGATCGCATCAGCCGTTCGATCGAGTTCCCGACTCCCGACGCCAGGAGCCGGAGGTCGATCTGCTCCGGGAGCCGCGGATGGAACCCGAACGCGGCGGCGGAGGCCGACGGAGGGCGGCGTTCGGCGATCGGGGCGAGGACGGGGATCTGCAGGCTCGTGGAGAGGTAGTCGTTGACCGAGATGCCGGAGGAGGAGGCGGCGGCCGATAGGGAGATGGCGTCGGCGAGGAGGGGCAATGGGGGTGGAGCGCCGATGAAAGGCGACGGAGGCGGTGTGTAGGGGACGATATCGTCGTTTTGGAAGTTGTTGTAGTTCTGGTGGGGCCTCCTCTCGCCGCCGCGGATTGTGGTTGCCATTGAAATCTAAGATTTTTTTGATTTATTTGGTTTTGAGCAGAGTTTTCTTTCCTTTGATTGCAATCTGAGATCTTTGATTCACATCAGACAATGCATAATTGCACGTTTGTTGCATGGATGGAGGTGCATGGAGGTGCGCGTTTAGGGTAGGATAGCGAATTTGTTGCATCTAACAAATTGCACGTTTGTACTTATTATGATATTAAAAATCTAAAATACAAACATTTGGCATAATTTTTACTAATTATTTTGCCAACAAACAAGTTAAGCAATTGACACTACAGAATTATCAAAGTCGGTATTTTCCAACATCAATGAAATTTCAGATTTAAAAGTTGAAACAGTAATCACGAATTCCATTCAAATTCATGAGCATAGTCCTTATTTATATATCTTGTAGCAGCTTGTGTAGTTGTGTAGAACTATGTTACATTATACTTATAACAAAATGTGCACAGAGAAAACATCTGATGGACTAAAACACACTTAAACGCAATGGTACGCAAAATAATGTCACCAAATTCAACATAGACATCTTTAGAAGAGGAGAACAAGGGACAAAATCACAATCTCAATATACTAAACATGAATAAGAAAGACAAATCATCTAGTTCAATTGCAAAACTGATCAATAATGTATTGTAAAACGAACATTTAAGCCATAAACAGTAAATCTGAGATAAACGGAGGAGTTTGAACTACAGATTTTAAGCTGCTGGTGTTGGCCTTGCGGCACCTGGAGGACCACCAGGGCGGGGAGCAGCTCCTGGAGCACCAGCCTTAGGCAAGTCATCCTACACAAACAGTAAATTGCATTTCAGTGATGATTGTTCAATAGTTCTTCATTTTTCCATTCAAATTGATTAGATCAGTTTCAAGAATTACCAAACACACATGCATAATAATGTGGTGATAAATTGGCTATATAGCACTCTGCTAGACATGGACAGTAATCCAAACACACCCTTAGAATAGGTGACAAGGTATTTCACCAAACAAGCTTCACTGATGTAGTAAACAAAATGTGGTTCAACTAGTGTATATACCAACCGTATTGAATGAGTTTGTAAAACAAGCTTTACCTCTATCACCATGATAGAAAACCAAATAAGCAATCCATCAAAGGAAGTAATAATGATATTTGAATGCATTCAACCACATCAGACCAAGGAAAAAAATGTTTCACATTAGGATATATATGGATAAATCAATGCCATAAACCTATTCACTACACAACATTTCAATGGCCGTCCCTCTTTTTCTTCCTTTAATAATATTTTACCATTGGCAAAAAAAAAAAAAAAAAAAAAAAACATTTCAATGGCCAGACTAAAAACCCAAACAATCAAATTGTTTCATCATTTAGGGTATCAATTTATACCATCAATGTAATTGTTACATAACTTTTCTGTGGCCACAGAAGATGTAAAAGCAAAATGGTGGTACTCCAGTAGACACCACCATACAAGACTTGGGCAAAAGTGTTTTATGTTAGAATATAAATTGACACCATAACCTAATTACTACACATGATTTTAGCCATATTCATAAATAATCATGTTATCAAACTAACATGTGCTCGACATTCTACAATGACAATCCTCAAAAACCAATTCAAGAAACACGTGCAAAAAATTTCATACCATACTAGAAAAGCATTAATGATACAAAAGTTCGAAACCTAGGAATAGCACAGGAAACAAAATCAAACACTAAAAGGTGAAAGAGTTTCTCATACCCTGCGTCTGAATCTCTGTGGGGGCTCACGGACCTTTCTGTTAGTGCGGGAACGAACCCTAACAACGTGAGAGTGGATGGCACATGAAACACAGTGCTGAATCTTGGTGTACAGCTTGGGGAGAGTGTATCCTGCACAGCATGAAAGCACAGTAATAAGGTAAAATCAACCTGATGGAGTAGAAAAACTGTTGCATAATTTGATCACATTAAGAGTTCTCATGGAATAAAATCCATCAATATACAAGTTGATTACCATCATACACACAGGCTTCCTGGACATCTCTCACTGCAGCTTGCTCAACAATGTTCCTCACAAGGAATCTCTTGATAGCCTTGTCCTTCAAATTCAAACCAATTTGAATATTTCAGCATCATTTATACTTACACACCCGAAGTAGTATCACCAGAATACGATAACAAAACCACAAGGTACATAACTCTAATCCAAGCACAGCATAATATACCAATTCCAAAATTCAAGCAATGTTCATAAACTTTACACTCAAATTAGTACCATAAGAAGCCAATGAGAAATTCAAATCCGAGCACAGCATTATAAACAGAAATTATATACAAATCCGACTCCATAACTTAGCCATAGTATACAAAAAAACAGGAACGAACAAATTCAAACAAAATCTCTACCAATTACATCCACAAATGGCGAAACCTAGAGCTCTCGACTGTAAAAATGCAGACAATTCAGAATCCGAATGAAAAGGAAAAAACGAGTGCTAACCTTAGGGCAGCACTTGCCACAGTTGGAGCAGCGAATAAACTTGACATGGCCACGGCCATGCTTGTTGCGACCTCCATTCCTCCTCTTGAAAGTCTGCAAGAGAAATAGAAAGCATTAGCAGAAATCGAACGCAAAAACGACTGAAATCGAGAAAAGGAAACAGTGAGAAGTTAGGGAAAACCATGTTGATCTTGAGAAAACCCTTCGCTCGAACGGCGGAGAACAGATGGCGTTCAGTTTACTAGGGTTTTGCTCGAGAGGGTGAACTGATGAGAGATGGTCGTTTATAAAGTATAGAGCTACTTAGAGAGATTAAATGGGCCTTTTTTCTTTTCATGGGCCGAGGTTAGTGCTTATACATTGGCCCAATCACATTAGTTGCTGGGCTTTTACATTGGCCTACATCAAAGGAATGTTTATATACATAATGCTATTAGAACTAGTTGCACACATTGCAAACTCTCTTTATTTTTTTTGGTCAAATTGCAAACTCTCTTTATTAATTCGTTACAAAGTAGGTGGGTAATTACCATGAATTTTTTTTAACTTTATTTTAGTTTAATGATTGGGATTTTGAATAGTTTGTGTCAAAGATGAAATGATAGTCTTTAGAAAATAGTAAGGAATATCTTAATAGTAAGGTGGGCATAAGAATTAAATAAGATTATAGGGTTTACATAAAATTTCTATTATTGCACCGTATTTGCTATTTATACATCTATATGTGTTTATGGACAAACAGATCAAATCAGCAAGGTGACCCTTTTGCTTAAAACAAAAAAGTTAGAATATATAGAATGTAGCATGCATAGTCAAACCAAACCCATGATATGGCATTTTGGCAAGAAATTCCAACACCAATAGAGGGAATCAAATGGTGAAATGTTATCTTCGCAAGGACCCACGAACCACGAAAGATTGTTTAATGCAGGATTAGTGTAGCTCAAATTTAAAAAGATTCTCCTCTTTGGGCATTTTGATGGAGCAAATTAAAGAAAGCTAGTGAGACATGTCTCCCTAAAAGCAGTAGGTATATATAGTAGTGCATGTCAAAAGATTAGCAAAGTTAATTCTTTCTTACTTTCTAAAAAGCCTTGGTTATCATTGCATAAAAAGGTAGGCAGGTGGGTTACATGTATACCGTTGTTGATGCTATCAAGACCTAACAATCTTAAGGTATATGTACCTTCATAACGTCATTTTGGCATTACAATTTTCCTCCAAAACAAAGACCCTAAAAAATAGTTCCATTTCAACCTTCGGACATCTAATTCAACGGTTAAGATTTCAGAATAACATCTTGAAGTCAACTCCGTGATGAATGATCTGGGTTACCTTACCTTCTAAGTAATACTTGGAATATACCATCAACCCTACCCAATCACAAAATCAAACAAAATAATAGTTTTATCTTCAAAACAACAAAACAAACAATCAAAATTATATAGGACGAGAAACTTTTTACACTTGACAAAAAGGTGATACGCTCAACCTAGACGCTCCCACCAACCCTACCCTAAGCCCTTGGAGGAGGTAAATTGTGAGATACAACGGTGGCAGAGAGAGAGTGGGGCTCAAACTAGGTGAAATTGCACACACCCAGTTTCGAACTTGGGCCTTTTGGCAAACCCTCCCGCACTTTCTTACACTACATAGAGAAATTTGCGGCTCGACGATGCTAACTCTAGACACAAATATATCCAACATACTAGACAAGTAAGACTAATGTGGATGTATACTATAAAATCTTTGTGAAATAAATATCCTAAATAAAATTGTCACAAAGACTAATTTTAGATGTCCTCAAGGAGTAATTCTCAAGTTTCATGATAGGGATCAAGAAAATAGTTTCATTAATTGAGAGAATATATAGCTTTTGCCTTTTTCTTCCTTTCCACCATCGAATCTGTCGTTTCCCTTTACAACATCAAATATTTCTGCTAATATTGTGACTCTGTGAGGGATCGAATAAGCTTTCTGAGGGCAGGCATATACCATCATTTTCAGCCAAACAAGATATTCATTACAAAGTTTAAAACAAACTTATTTATAATACGAATTTTTAATTTTCCCATTAAATACAAAAAAAATTACATTATTGATACATAAGTGTAAATTTGTTTGGTTAGATACTCTGAGTTTTCCATTTCAGTTTCTAAAGCATTTACAATTTCATCTAAAGTTCAAATATGCTTACATCATTCATGAAGTTATCACACTAGCTAGTAGTTGCATACTTGCATGCACTTATTCAGTGGTGATCGGTTTGTTATCTTCTTTCATGCAAGATTGATTTTCAATTAGAACTTAAGACATGCGTTAGAAAAGTTGTTTGCGACTTGTTTTATCAATATCGAAACGTACCAACTTGATCCATCATTGTCATTTAAAAGAGTGAACAATTTGGAGACCCAATAATATAACGGCCAAAATTTTGTAAAGGGTTGTATAACCACTATATCCTTAAGTTATGGAAAAAAAAAAGTTAACTGAGAAAAATAGAATAATCAACTCCTTTTAGCATAAAGTATATTACTATATATGAAATTGAAATGCCTATAATCATACATATGCAATGCACATTCATTTGATCATAGAATAATATTAAAGCACTACTTAACGAAGTAGTTTTGAATACCTTTTCTCAATGAAGAAAGAAAAGAGAGATATGTTCAAGCATACTTACTATTAGTATAAAAGACGAGGCCAAAGTATGGACAATAATTTTGTTTAGTGGTAATACACTAATACACCTCTAATTGTACTTACACGCGTGATTAGATAGAGCTAGGAAATATTAAATATTATTCCATAAAAGAGGCATCAAGTTAAGGCGCCCTTTGCTCTACATAGATATTGTATTCTATAGTTTTACATTGCTGCATTTAAGGTAATTCACCTTAACTTAAGCATGAGTTATAAAATTGGTTTAGGTCAACTCGATAGGTTTGCTGACCATAATCTACATTTGTCATGTTCGAAACGAGGGTCATTAGTTTTTTTTTTTTTTGTCATAACTACGGTCATTAGTTGAAAGTTGAAGAGCAAGAATGCGTTATGCATATATATAAGATATATATGCATGTAATTAACGGGTGACCTTTGGGAACTCTCAAGGGCTATATATAATATATATGCTGCTTAGTAGTTAGTCCTCTTCGATCGAACTAAAAAAGTTGATTCAAAACTAATTATTAATTAATATCTTACATTTAAAATGCTCCCCATTGTGCATATATTTGCATAAGGAAAAAAATTATAAAACAGTAACTCAAAAAGAGGCAACTCCAACGTACTATAAGATGGACTGCAAAAACCATGTGGAAAGCAGCCCTAATTGTTGGGTGTAATTATCATATATTTGAATCAATTTAATAGTCATGAATATTATGTTATAGTTGTTTTTCACAACGTTTAAAGTTTAGGCTATTTTTTCGATCAAAAAAAAAATTTATGCTTTTTTTTTTTTTGTAATTTTACCTTTGTTATTTTTTATACATGGAGTTAGCTAACTTCAAAATCACGTGATTTGCAAAATCTGATGAAGTTTCATTGTATAACTAGTACAAACCCCGTACCATATACGAGTAATTTAAATATAAAATCGAATTAACTGATTTGAGATCGAATTTTAATAAGAATGCGCTTTTAACTTGGGAACTTATAGTCCAAATCTGATAGACCAAAGTCCGAACCTATTGACCTATATATGTACTTTTATTCATACAATTTTAATTCTAAAATAGTTCCATTCAAATTTTCAAATTTATATTATTAACGAATATACTATTGACACATGTGAAATTTTTTTCACTATTCTTCAAGATTGAATTATAACAAAAATGTATACTAATTAATAAGAATTTTTTTAAAAGAATATAAAAGAAAATCACTTGAATTTCCTTATTCGTATAAGGATATATAATTAAGATATTAAGTATACATAAGGAAATTGTATAAGATATCAAGGAGATATATAAGTTATTTTCTTGAAAATCAATGAAAAAAATAAAATTATTATTTTATTCAGGGTTGATGAGGTGGCGCAAATTTTAACAAAGAATTGAGTTTCACTTTATACTGTATTATAGTAGATGTGTTTGGTTAATTCACATGATTTTTAATTGTAATTACCTTACAAGGGTAGGTAAAATCTACTTGTCCCATCTTATCCTAATATATTTTTTTTATATTCAATTAGTTTTAAAATTATCATTATACTCATATATTAACCAAACAGATTTTACATGGTAGGGTTATATTACTAATTTCGCATAAATTTATATGAATTTTAAAATCCAACCAAACAAAATGAAGGTTTTTAATTTTTAGATAATATTGTTAACCAAATACTTTTTTGCAAACCTCATGAAGTACAAGTTCACATTATTTTATTTCCCAAAAAATACACTTCTACCATTTTACCAAACGAGCTCAGATCGGTGACAATCGCTTCAAATGCAATTTATTTATCTTTATCTAGAAATAGGATAGGTAGTTGATGGATAACAGATAGAAAATGGAGTATTTTGTACGGAGTAATATTTTAGAATTGTTGTTAGTAATTATGCTAGTAAAGTCTAAGAAATCACCATCTTCAGTGAACAAATAGTAGCAGTAGATGTAAACTGACCTTATGCATGAACTTAACCCCAACTTGTCTTAATTTATTTAATTAACAAATGACGAGCATTAGCAACATATGCCATCTTTAGGCCGTTACTTTTCAGGATGTGAATCATACATTTACTCAAAGTAGTCATGGGAAAATGTAAATTAAGCCAACTTGGCCACCTTCAGTTGCAATGTGTACAGTATAACTTGTTGCTAAACCATCCACTTAGTCAAATGTATATGTGATTTGATCATTAATCACTAAAGGGAATGATCATTAGTATAAATTTATAGCAACAATTTGCACACGTACAGCACATTAAACTTTAGTCCGTGCGCGCACATTCATCTAGATAGGCCAATTGATCGACTTCTAGCTAGCTTTTATGTAGAAATTAGTCTGAATTCAATTAATACTTTCTTAATTAGAAGTGACTTGTACTAATAAAATAACTTGCATAATTAAAGTATGTCGATACTCGATAGGCTAGCTCGACAACAACAAAGTCCTACTCCATAGATCGATCAATCCCGTCTAATTTATACTCCTACCTATTTTCTTGTTTTAGTTAGTTTAATTATTTTATTGAAAAATAAAAGGACCCTTGTGATTTAATTTCGAAATAATTTGATTAATTTCACGTTCCAGGTTGTGGCAGATCCAGGATTGTATGTTCCGAATAAAAGACAGATTCTTTACAACTTCACTCTGACCACTCTTGTTTCCGTCCTCGTATAGTCATTGAGCCGCGACTACTAATAAGGGTGAACATCTAAATCTCACTACAAATGTCGTTCCTACCTCCTCCGTCCGCGGATTTTAAGTATAAATTAACCCTAGTTAAAGATATCATCGTTTATGAACATCTAGTCGATCACGCGTTTAAACCTGCAAGTGTAGTGCTCAAAGGTCACCAGCACGATATACTACTCGATTTATGATTGCATTTACATGGTTTCAACTTCTAGAAGAGTAATTTATGTTCACACTTAGGGAGCGACCAAATTTGGTAACAAAAGCAGAAGGCACACACATGCATATATAACATAGGGAATAAATCAAATTATAATTACTTATACTAAGTGTCATTTTGCATCATAGTTAAGCAACCAACAGATGAACAGTCAATCGATGAAAGTACAATTGTTCTCTATTACTTATTGTGGAGATGGATCGACATCTTACCAATGGTTTTGTGGTCCGAAGAGTGTAAAGTGCCAATATAGCCATAAAGGCATGAAGTCCATTTAAACCGAAAGGCATGAACACATTTGAGCTGTCAAATCAGTATCTATGAAGTCCATGGCATATATTGGTTGAGCTTCTTTAGTTTTTTTTATAAGATAAGAGTTATACGTACTTCACATACTCTATAGGTCGAGTGACAAAATGACCGACCACTGAACACCTTATTAATGGTTTTGCGGTCCAAAGAAAATGAAGTATTTAAACTAGAACACTTTTTTAAGTAAAAAGCTGTTTTATGGGTATATAAAAGCGTAAAAATATATTCATAAATGAAAATTGTAATAGGCGTTCAAGAAATTGTAATACGCGTTCAGGAAATTATAGCATTTGAAAGTAATTATACTACATTCATCAATGGGATTGTAATAGGCGATCATGAAAATAACCATTCCCTTGAAATTAAGTATAATCTAATTGATCGATCGAGACGTTTTAATACTTAGACTTTGATCAACTTTATAAGTCATTTTAAAATTTCTTAGTACGTACTTAATCTATTAAGAATGAGTTATGATCAACGTACTTTTAAAGTATTATATTAAAAGTTAAAACCATGAATTAAGTAGCGTCAAAAAGCTAAGATAATTAACATTAAGATGGTTGTAGTAGGTTGCATGCAATAATGGATGTCATGTTAAATTGATCTCATTTGCTAGGGAAGTAGCTATGTGAATCAGCAAGGCATGTTCAAGGGACAAGCGTGAGTGATGAACATAAAGATTGCGACTGGCCTATATATTTCCACCCCCTAATGTTGTGGAAATCCTAGCTTACGAATACGACACTTCGATCATACATATCATTGTTCTCTTGCATTTAATTAAGTATATATATTTATTAATTAATTGTATGCTAGATGAGTACTAAAGAATAGTTGTTGAGACCGATTGACATGTAGATGTAGCTATGATTTGATTATCGGTCGGTCTAAGTCGTCAAAAGTTTCTGCCTATACAATGGTCATTATATGATATCCAACAATTATTAAGAGTATTTGATAGTATTAGAAACAATTTTTAGAGTCTCTTTTTATTCTTCAAGGCCGTCCTCATTTCGTTGATGTCAAAAGATGACTAAACTATACAATTATCACTTGAAAAAACAAAGTCTCGTAATGAGCTTATACATTAGACATATTATACATATGTGTATTAAGGATGAGATTGTGGGCTTCCCACATCGACAAAAAGATTAGAAATCCACTAGCATATAAATAAGGTGAAACCCCTACCCATTGGCTTAAGCTTTTGGGTAGAAAGGTGGATCCCGACTTTATATACGAAGTGGTTAAATTTACCCCGACACGTCACCCAGTTCTCTCGACCCACCGAAATTGCACATGGTATCATAGCTTGTTCGGTCCGGGTCCGTTTCTTCCTGGCTATTTGGGCTCGGGTTTAGCATTATGAGCTACCCGCCTGTTCTTTGGGTCGTGTTGGCTATAAAGAGATTGAGATGTCACCGCCCGTTCTTTGGGCTAGCTATAAAGAGAATGAGATGCTAGACCCGTCTGTCCAAGTGCTAACTAGGCCAGGCTAGTTACCACTTGAGGGTGTGTGTTGGGATGAGATTGTGGGCTTCCCACATCGACAAAAAGATTAGAAATCCACTAGCATATAAATAAGGTGAAACCCCTACCCATTGGCTTAAGCTTTTGGGTAGAAAGGTGGATCCCGACTTTATATACGAAGTGGTTAAATTTACCCCGACACGTCACCCAGTTCTCTCGACCCACCGAAATTTCACAAACATCCTCATTCTTCTCCAAGATTTCAAGATTGTTCGCATGGATCGCACTCGTAACATTGTGACCGATAAAATTGTAAAAATGGGTCATAGTCTTTCAAGCAACTCCATTTGAAACGAGTAAGAACTTTTAGTTCTCATTCACAAGAATGTTCTCCAATTAATCGGGGAATCTCCTAATTCTCACCTTTTCAAAAAAAATACCCTTAAACTTTAGAAATACTCCGTATTTAATATAAAAAATACTTTAAAGGGTTAAATTGTTTTAAAATAGCCGGTGATAATATTTATATCAATTGATACTGGTATGAAGGTGCCTGCTTTTGTATACACTATACTAGCTTGGTGTTGAAGAATTCATGCAAAATGCAAATGACATAATTGTAGAAGACAGAATGATCGAATTGTGGTCAAGATGAGTCAACAGTGACTGTGTTGTGGGTCACTTGGCCCCCACCAAAAGCCCGTTGTCCGTACACATTGGAGAATTACGAGCCCAACGTGCACCTTAGGAGTCGCATGTCTTTTAAATATGCTACTAATCGTGATTACAAGTATAATTAATTAGAATCGAATTTCAACCAAAAAAAAAAAAATAGTTAGAATCGAATAAAACTATTGACTGTTTGGTACTAGCTCCAATTCACCATAGTTGGCCCTTTTCCATTTCCCACATTTGCTAAGACGAGTTTAAAACAAAAAAAGTCTATTTATATATTTAATGCATTTTTTTTTATACATCCATTGTAATTTTATGGATTTTTTAAAGGTTGTTTGTTTTCTAATAAATAAATGGATGTCATTTTAGAAGATTTTAGTATTATGAATGAATTAGCTCCTACATCATGAATCAAGAGTTACAAGTTAAAAAAGTTAAGTCGATGGGAAGGAGAAGCTTTTATTTTTTTGATCTTGCATTTAGCTCGTCTAGTTCAACGAGGCGCTTTATGTCTAAGTCGGGTAGCCATATTTCGGAGAAAATTCTTATAGTATCAGTCTCTTTATATACACTTCTCGGGAGATTTAAACCCGGTTTTTTTCCAATGACGGTTTATATATTTGGTGCTACTTTACCATCATACCAATCGAGTAATCTCAACAATTTTATTTGGTTGAGAGTACTGCTCATTAGAGTCGAATCAATAACTTCTGGATACTACCTTTAAAGAGTTAACCGATTGACTAGATGTCCGAAGATCGAGTAATCCCCCTAATTTGGTTCATGAATGTATGACCTATACACAAAGGTTACTGTACCCATTTAGCTACATTGACTAGGATAGTTGTGAGGTACTTATAGATAAAGAAAATGAAGTAAATTAATGTTCCAAACATTATAGTACCGTGTACAACATCACATTCTTATTCGTCCTGTCTCCTCATTGTGCCATTAATTAAAAATATCTGTTCATTTGCATCTTATCACCGGTACAAATTCTAATTAATTTAGCATTCAAGCTGAAGTGGATTCATACAAAGTTCTTTTTTTGTTAAAGTTATCATTCTTGGTTCTTATTCGTACCGTGGATAAGTAAGTTAATTGAGCCAATACAACTAAGTGTGTTAATTTAATCGTTTTGCTCAAAAAAAAAAGTTAATTTAATCGTTAAAGTTATCTCCATTTGCCTTTAAGTTTACCATTTTGATTTTATTTTACCATTTTTGTACACTAAGCAGATTAATTTATTGTTTGTACAGTCCTCTTAAGGTTCTTATGCATAATTGTGGCCTTCGAATTATTTATTGGGTCCATCCATATAAAGAGTTGTTAATTTCTTAATCGTGTTTGGCTTTTTATTTTCATTATTCTCTATTTTCTACTTCGGGAGTTTTGATTCCACTAATTTCCAAAAAAAATCTTCTTTAATTTTCTTGAATGCTTTATAAGCTTTTTCGTTGGAATTTTAGGAGATGTTACCATATTCCAAAAAAAACATGTCACCGAAAATATATGATTTTTTAATTAAAAAATAGTAATATTTATTTACCCAACAAATGATTTATTCTTATAAATTCATTCCACTTAGATGAGCCGGGCCATATTTTATATGTGAAAATCATATAGGTCAAACCATCATATATTTTATCGAATTATATAAATATATTATCCCTTACGTCCATCAATCCATGTTATAAAATGTTATCCAGGTGATAAAGAATAAAAATGTTATCTATTGGTTTGATGGTTTTTCTTCGTTATCTGAAAAATGGAAGACGTACATAGATAATATAATACATATCTAAGACTTTAGATATTTAATCAAACAATTAAATCTTTAAAAAAAATATATTCAACTCTGTAAAACAAACATACATAATTATATACATTAATTTTGGAGCTAGCTAGCAGAATTCAAGAGTACGTTACACTACACAGTAATGATTCAGTCGGATTTGATTCCAACTTTATACCTAAACTAAGATAATGATATATTTATCATAAAGCTGTTATTTTCAATTAAAAAAAATTATACAATAACCATAGTCGTAAGTACTCACCGTATATTGTAATGTGTTTGGTGCATCAGCTCACTGGTTGAGTACTCATGGTAGTATCATGGGATCTCAGATTTAAGACTCCAAGACGGCGATTTGCCCTATTTCATTTAGAATTGGTTAGTAACCAGAAGTACTTGCGGACGACCCTAATCCTTTTCTTGTTAAATATATATAGAGAGTGTAGTTCAACGCTCGGGATAGAAACAAACTCATTGATATATTAGCTAGTGTACATGTATTATTACAGCTCTGGGGATAAAATAGAATTTTACAGAAAGCAATAATTAGCTTTAAAATTTCGGATTAAATTATATAAACTCTTCCTCCAGGTGTAATCAATTACATAGACATAAAATACTTAATCTCTTACAAAGCATGGAGTATTTCTTTATAACATTGTTATGTAGCTCGGGTGCATGTTCCCTATCGACTATCCGTACATAATTATGGGAGGGTATTTTGGGTATATCGATAAATTGGTCTGCCTTTTCTTTGGGTGCAACAATTGCTTATAATTAAGTTTAATGGAACATTAATCTCGTTTTATGAAATTTGACAGAGCTATGGTCTTCCTGTTTCATGAACAAAAAGTTATGCCTTTTGACACGCCCAAAATAACGAATAAACAAAACCAAAAGGAGTTTTAAGGCACTATTTCATAAATCATCGTAGCTCTTCCATCATTTCAATGTGCGATTTGCCTCATCAAATTCTCGAAGATTGAGAATATATTGAAGTTTATTAACTGAATAAAAATACTATAACCTTTTTTTAATGTGAGATTCGCCTCATTGTCTTATTTTAGTAATGATTTTCCTCGGAAAAAGGTATATATGTAATTTAAATCAAACTTATTTCAGTATTTATATATAACACCTTAATATATTGACAAATTTTGTTTGGTTGAATTTTTTTTATAAGGAAAGGGTTTGATTCCGATACATCGAGATTATGACTACAAAATGAGAGACCGATAAAAATACATAGTCGAACATTTCACTAAAATTACCAAACAAATTCACCGAATATGTTGAATATAAGTATATAACCAATATACGAGATTGTTTAGCATGTGTACAAGTTGTAAAAGAGTTAAATGGTAATGATTGTTGGGAATTAACAAAGAACCTAACCGTAATCTTGTAAGTGCACTACATGCATGAATGTTATGCAATTAGTAGTATAAATTTTGTACTTTTGCATGATTCGATTTTCACCTATCACACACATTCTCCTTATTTGATACAATGCGCATACCCAACATTAACCCATGTGCACATACTACAAATTTACAACAAAGTCGAACTCTAAAGTGATCAAATGCATGCCACCTTAGAGAATGAAAACAGAGCATAAAGGAAGAAGGGGAAATGCAAGTACTCTGGAGTTTAGGGCTAGTTGGTCATCAATATTGCATAAGACTTGATACCTCCATACCCAATTAGCAAAAAATGGAACAAAAGTCAAATCCACAATGTTATATTTTATACACCTTATTTTTCATATGGCTTCACCTAAGTGGTATGGAATTTTGGATGTGTATAAATAGTTTGCATCTTTGTAAGTGGTTTTTTTATAAGAAAAGAACTCGCTTAAAGCATTCTTTCGAACTTCGAACGATCACAGGCATTCTTTCGAACCTTGAACGATCACATAAATCTGAAAGGAATGTAGGCATCAAGTCATGGATGCTGGCCAAGGAGAAGTTCTTGCAACATAATTTGCCACTTGGTCATATCTCAAGCTTCTTTTTTTTTATGTTTTATAGAAAACACTTTTTTTTTGCATTAAAACCTTGAAATACCTAAATATATTTTTAATCTACCTCATCTAATTGAGCACGGGACACCAATCTTATCTATTCAATATTAACATCATTTAAAAATTTTAAATCAGGGTGAGTTGGAAGGAGAAGATCACGGTGGTGGATATTTAGCAACCGGGTTTGCGGAGCAGACTTTCCTAACCTGAAGGATCAAGCAATGACGTTAGATAGCTAGTTTGATTATTCTTAAGTTTTCTTTTACTTTGAGTCCTTTTTCAGTTTTAGATTCTCTCTTGGGTCTCCTAGTTTGTTGGTTGTAGTTTTTGGATGGTTGGAGCGCTTGTCTTGGGTTTTTTCGGGCGTATTCAATCTAGGTCTGAAATACCCTCATCCTGACCCCCCAGATCCTGCATCTATGGGACTACTTGGATAAATGATGATGTTGTTGTTGTTAAAATTTTAAGATCCCCTATGTACAAAATATGTTGTGGCTCGTTAATTATAACATTCTTTTAAGGAAAACTTATTACAAGAGCAAAAGTATCGAACGTCAAAGATTCGTAAAGTCAACTAATAAGCAAAAACATCTTTATACCTTAAAGTCGTCGATTCGTATCCGATTTTTATTATATACACCACTTCAAGATGACCAATTTTTAAGGAAGCTTATTATCACTGGAGAAAAGTATCGAATGTCAAAGATTCGTAAAGTCGACTAATAAGCAAAAACATCTTTATACCTTAAAGTCGTTGATTCGCATCCGATTTTCATTATATACACCACTTCAAGATGATAAATTTTTAAGGAAGCTTATCACAAGAGCAAAAGTTTCAAATGTCAAAGATTCGTACTAATAAGTAAAAACATCTTTATACCGTAAAGTCGTCGATTAGTATCCGATTTTTATTATATACACCACTTCAAGATGACAAATTTTTAAGGAAGCTTATCACAGGAGCGCGCAAAAGTATCGAATGTCAAAGATTCATAAAGTCGACTAATAAGCAAAAACATCTTTATACCTTAAAGTCATCGATTCGTATCCGATTTTCATTATATACACCACTCCAAGATGATAAATTTTTAAGGAAGCTTATCACAGGAGCAAAAGTATCGAATGTCAAAGATTTGTAAAATAGACTAATAAGCAAAAACATCTTTGTACCTTAAAGTCGTTGATTCGTATCCGATTTTCATTGTATACACCACTCCAAGATCACAAATTTTTAAGGAAAAAGAGCAAAAGTATCGAATGTCAAAGATTCTTAAAGTCGGCTGATAATCAAAAATATCTTTAATCTTAAAATCATCGATTCGTATCCGATTTTCACTATATACACACGTCAAGATGCGCAAATTCTTAACCTGAATGGCTGACCCCCTTCCATTATTATAAAATAAAATAAAATAAAAATTCACTTTCCACTTCCATTGCATAGGTTTAAAGCCTTCTCCATCTCCACCCTCTCCCCCACCAAAAAAAAAAAATCTCCTCCTCCTCTCTCTCTTCCTCCATCTTCCCTTTAAGTCACTCTCACTGCTCCATTGTTGGGGAGCCAAGAACACAACAACCCACAATCCAGGAAACAAAAGAGAGCGCCTTTCAACAACTCCATAAACTAAGGTTAATTTCTTAGCTATAATCCTTGTTATTATTTTTCTCTTCATACCCAACAATTTAATTGCCCTGCCTTTTCAATTAATTTCCTCCATTTAATTTTGCAGTTTTGATTGACCAACGTAAATTCACATTTTATATAACCCTCCTCTTCCCATGTTTCTTCAGATTGAAAATTCACCATGTGCCCTGCAAATGAGTCCGGAATCATAAGGGAGAGTGATCATCTTATCGTCGTAAGCGCGATCGATAGCGAAGAAGAAGAAGAAGCGTCTCAACTTTCTGCAGCTCCAAGAAAAGCTAGATTCATCCATGGCTATTTGGACCAACTTCCTTTGAAAGAGGTAAAATTTTAATCACTAGTCATATTAATTTACTGCCTTTTACATTCATGTTCATGGCTTAGAATGGGTAAATTTTGATCATACTATTAGCTTTTTCCAGAGGGTCAGAACTATTTTAAGGCATTTCTTAGTTACTATATGATTTTTCGTTATACATGTATGCATGCTAAATTGCTAATTATGGTGATTATCACTTTCTTGGTAAGAAAAAAAAAATTAGAGTATATTTATAACATTTCGTTGATTTGGGTATCCTTGGACTTCAATGTGTGATTTGATGTGTCGAAAAAAGATTGGACGATTTCATACAAGTCTGTTTCCCATAGTACGATTTTGATGTTGATTTTGTACTCAAAAAAGTTTTGAGTGAGAGATACATAAAACAGAAACGAGAACAATTGTGGGATGAAATTAAATTAGATACTTCAAAGTATAAAGAATTTTTCGGTGGGGGGACCTTAATTTCAACTCTCACTAGCTTGCTTCTTTTGTGCACACATTAGGGACCCTATGACCATGTATTTCTTCATAAATACAACGCGTAAACAACTTGTCGATTCTGTGTAGACCTGTCAAAACTCGACGGAATTCAAATTATTTATAACTTGAAACTACTTCATTTCTTAGGTTGCATTTTAATTACCTCACTTGATGCATTGTAGTTATAAACAACTAGTCAATGTGTCCTTACATATCAAAGCTCGAGAGAATCCGATATATTCAAAATATCAAGCTACTTCTTCGATATGGTTTAGGTTGCGTTTGAGTTGCTCCACTTAAATAAAGCATTATAATAGCGCTTTAAAGGTTAAAGTTACTCCACTTAATGGCTTCGGACAACTAATCAAATGGTCAAGCCTCTAAGGGTGTTATTCAGAGGTCACCCATTCGACTTTCCATGTCCCCGACCAAAAAAAAGAGGAGTCATTTATCGCACTTAATGCATTTAGTGTCGCAAACCAAATCAGCTTAACCAGACTTGGCTAGGTCTCAGACTATAAAGGCTAGGAAGAATAACTTTTGACTTGTGAACAAAGCTTTCTCAATTCTCATCTATACGTATATGACTTTTGACTTTGAATGCACTTGGTAATGTTGGCATAGGGTTATTGTAGATGTTGTTTGTGGGTACCAATTGTCACCCAAGTAGCATGCAAAACTGTTATTCCTCACTAGTTTTTATAGATGTGTTTTTCTTTGGTCATTTCCTCTATTGAACTTTTTTTCTAGATAACTTGCAATGTAGGATTTGCAATTTCGTAAACTTAGCTATCTTCTACATTTAGATAATTAGGTGGACTCTATAAGAATAGGGGATAAATAAGTCAACAATGTCTCAAATAAGCATTAGCGTAACCGAGCTCAATTGATCATATACTATTTGAAGTTTCCGTTTCAACTTTCAATTTGGTTGTTTTTGGTATGATGCATTTTGATCATTCTAAAGAAAAGAGAGATTTTCAAACTTTCAATTTAGTGGACACAAATTATATCACCACCATCCATCAATCGAATTAGTAAAGTTTGACCCATTTCTATTTGCTTAAAAAATGGTTTAGTTTAATAATTCAAGATTTATTTTTTTGGTCGAATAATTCATTTTTTTTAATTCTCATTAATACCACTTTTTCATTTCAGTCCATTTTGATCGATTTATGCAAGTTGCATATAAATTTATTCGAAATTAAATGTGTCCACCCACCACAAATTCCATTTGCAAGTCTCTCCTTTTTCTTCCTTTCCCCTAGCTACAAGACATTCATGCTGACGTTCAGGGTGATGTCAATTGAGATCTAGAGCACGTGTGTGCTAAATGCCACTTTCCAATCATGCTTAATCTTAAAAATGAACCCTAAGATACATGCCAACTAACGCGTACATAGAAGAGTGTATAATTAAATCACAAAAATTGTTGCAAAGGAGAATAAAAAAATACGTTTTGAGACTCAATTTCTAGATTACCTACTCCGTAATGACTAGTATATACTCATATATGATACATTGACAAGGAAACTCAAAGCTTAATCATGCTACAGATAAGCATGAACCAGAACTAAATTATTTCTTAAGCAACACAGATTACAGCCTTCACACACACTCCTTTGACCTTGATACGGTATTTGTAAATTGTAATGTCCTACTCCGTATCTTTTAATTTAGGTTTGACTCTGTTATTAGTTTTTTCAAAACATATTCTTGCGTGTTTAGGATAAGAGTGCTTATATCTTAATCTTTTAGATCTTTAAGCAAATTCATACTATTGTTCTTCTTTGGCTTATTCATTGTAAGGTCAAAAGCTTTATGACACACTAATATATATACAATGCTTTAAGACACTAAATCACTAATATAATGCATTTTGGGTCCTAAAGGCTAAAGCTTTATGAATGTCAACTGAAATACATATCATGTTCTTGTTTAAATCCAGAATATATGCATTATATATCATGCTCTTTGCATTACAAAACTCAATTGTAAGGTACTAGGGGTCATAAAACTTGATGATCACATAACGGATTATAAATTTTAATGCCCAATAGTGCAAGATTCTTTATACTACATGCTAATGCAAACCCATATCAGTACCTCAAAGAGACTAATGATACATTACTTGAAAAACATCAAAACTGATGCAGGTAGTTGAGGACCTTGGACTTCTAGGCAAGATAGCATGCCCAACAGCCATGACAACACTAATGATGCACTCAAAATCAGTCATCTCCATGCTTTTCCTAGGCCATTTAGGCAGCTCTGAGCTCGCCGGAGGCGCTCTCGCAATCAGCTTTGCAAACATCACAGGCTTCTCAGTCATCAAAGGCCTCAGCATGGGGATGGAGCCCATTTGTTGCCAAGCCTATGGGGCCAAGAAATACTCGGTCGTCAGCCAAACCTTCCAGAGAACTCTCTGCCTTCTCTTACTCACAGCAATCATCATTTCACTCCTATGGCTAAACATGGAGCCACTCCTTCTACTCCTAGGCCAAAGCCAAGACATAACCGAAGTCGCCAAACTGTACCTAAGATTCTCGATTCCCGAGCTCATAGCCCAAGTTCATCTTAACCCGTTACGAGTCTTCCTAAGAACGCAATGCGTGACAAAACCCATGACTTACATCTCAGCGTTCGGCCTAGTCCTCCATTTCCCAATCAACTACTTTCTAGTCATTTACCTCGACTTGGGTGTCAAAGGCGTCGCCTTAGCATCAGCTTGCAACACAATTAACCTCAACCTCGGACTCCTACTCTACCTGATCATTGCAAAGCCGGATCTTAAACCATGGGACGGCTTGACATTTCTTTCGCCTTTCCAAGGCTGGCGACCGGTTATATCACTAGCCTTACCGAGCGTCCTTGCAGTTTGTCTAGAGTGGTGGTGGTACGAAATCATGCTTTTCCTATGCGGGCTACTCGAGAACCCACAGGCAAGTGTTGCAGCAATGGGGATCTTGATCCAAACATGTGGAATGCTCTATGTGTTTCCTCATTCCATAAGCCTAGGCTTATCAACCCGTGTAGGACACGAGTTGGGCGCGAATCAGCCAAGCAGAGCACAAAGAACAACAATCATTGGACTCTCTGTAGCGGTTGCAATAGGGATAACCGCTTTCATCTTCACAACACTCGTGAGATCCATATGGGGGAAAATGTACACATCTGATTCAGACACACTCGCCTTGATTTCCATTGCACTTCCTGTCGTCGGGTTCTGTGAAATCGGAAACTGCCCTCAAACAGCAGCTTGTGGAGTTTTAAGAGGATCTGCACAGCCAAAAGTGGGAGCTCAGATAAACTTCATAGCGTTTTACTTGGTGGGCTTGCCAACAGCGGTTCTCATGGCGTTCAAAGCCAAGATCGGGTTCTTAGGCTTGTGGTTCGGGTTAGTTGCAGCTCAGGCGTCTTGCGTGTGTATGATGGTTTATACATTGGCGAAAACGGACTGGAAGCACGAGTCAAAGCGAGCTGAGGAGTTAACCCGAGTTGCAGGAGAAACCGAAACTGATGATGATTTAGAAGCCAGTTTGCTGTCATAATGAATTCAAAGAGATCAAGACATTAGAAACAAAGGTACATATGATTTTTCCAACAGAATTTATCTCCTCTCGACGAAACTTAGAGGGACAGACTGTAACATTGGAAGTGTTACTTACTGCATACTACACAGGTTTTGACTAACTTAAGACAACAATGTGGGGAATGTGTATAGGCAAATACAGCCTTCATCTTCATTTGATTTTTTGGGGCTTTTCTTAGAGCCCTAAATATTGGGCAGAAAATGATTCATAGCATTTATTTTTTGAATGGTTTCATTTCACCGAGATTGAAGCACAATGTATGATTCTGCAAAATGTTTATGTTTGATCTATTTACTGAATTCAACTCTATGAATCCACTCTCTTTGCCTTTTTGGATGGTTGAAAGAGAGTAGAGTCAAACTTGTAGCAAAAAAGAACTCCCATTTATTCAGTTCTATGAACTTCATTACTCTCAAATGCAAACAGGTATATAAAGTTAAGAGCTTTAAAATTAGGTTAACATGCCTATCAACACTTTTCTGAATTTCCTTAATATAATCCGTTTTGCAATACAAATTGAATCCCTTGTTTAACTCCCTATATGTCTGAAACAAGCTTCAAGGAAGAAATTAATAAGACAAGCTTCAAGTAACTAAGATTTATATCAGAATGAGAACTTGAAGAAGTTTCTATCACCTAATTGTACTTAAATCATTCCACAAAATGGAGTACAAGACAAAGGTAAGAGTTGGATTCAAAATCGAAAACTCACATCAATACAATCGGAAATCTATGAACATCACGCCGTCTTCTCCTTGTCCACCTGGGGAGCAAGAGCAACTCAAATGGCAGGGGGACCAAACAATGGCAAAGAACAAGGGCAGAGATCTTCGGGCAAGATTTGCGCACTCCGTTTTTTCATTTTCGCACACCAACTTGTGCGGATCCACAATCCGCACAAGGTTTTTTTTAAAAACCGGGTTTTTCTTGTGCGGATCCCGGATCCGCACAAGGTTTTTCAAAAAACCCGGTTTTATATTTGAACCGGTGTAATCTTGTGCGGATCCCGGATCCGCACAAGATGTCCGCACAAATTCTAAGAAATTACTAAAAATGGCATGGTGGGGAAAATAACCCCCCTCTTGTGCGGATCTCGGATCCGCACAAGAGTCCCAACTTCGACCGAAGCCAGTGGCATAACCAGAAGTTTGAAAAATAAAACTAAACGGGAAAAAGGTGGCCCCCCTTGTGCGGATCCGAGATCCGCACAAGAGCTTCCAAAATCAAAGTCTTCGTCTTCAACCTAACCTAGATATAAACCTGGCCGCCGTCGAGCGATATCCACCCAAAATTCGATTTCGGTTTTTTTGTCTTCCAATTCTTCCACTCACAATCCAATTTCGATTTATTCTCGCCTAATATGGATTCCAACAAACTAGATTTGTCGACGGCTTCGGGTTCCGCTCAAGAATCGATAATTTCGTTGGGTGAGGGGTCGGGTGTTCGGTCTGCACCGAGGTCGGCCGAGCGGTCTCATCTTATAATAAATTAAAATTCACTCATAATAAAATTTTGTGTTATAAATTATAGTTTGTACATTAAAACATATTCAAATATCTTATAACATTGTCTAAAAATGATACAATGAAAAATAAGATGGATGAACAATTGATCATGAAGCTATATAATTTTCTACATTAAAAGGAAAATGAATAAACATACCTATGATATATTCAAATATCTTATACATATTTTTATTTTAAACAATATTTCGAATCAAGAAAAAATTTAGGAAAATTCCTTTTGGTACCCTTGTGTTCTTGACAATTCCTTTTGGTGCCCTAAGATTTTTTTTTTCTTTTAGTACCCTTGTGGTTGTTATATTTTCCTTTTTTTGTAACCAAAATTCTATTTAAACCCATTTTTCATCCCAAAAAAATAAAATTTTATTTAAATTTTGTTTAAATAAAACTAATTTAGAAAATTAAAAACAAAAAAACTTAGGCAAAAAATTTGTTAAAAAAAAAAGTTTGACCAAAATTGAGTGGAGAAAGCTAGATGGCTAGATTTATTCAATACAATTTCCGTTTAAATTTTAACAAAAAATCAAGTGGGATAAGAATTCATAATTTTATTTTCCAAATTAGTTTTTATTAAAAATTTAAACGAAAATTGTATTTTTTTGGGATGAAAAATGGGTTTAACTAGAGTTTTGACTACAAAAAGTAAAATGTATAAACCACAACCACAAGGGTACCAAAAGGAAAAACTTTTTTTTAGGGCACCAAAAGGAATTGTCAAGAATAGAGGGGTACCAAAAGAAATTTCCCAAGCAATAAAAATATTAGGTAATAAGCAATAAAAATATTGAATAGACAAGCAATAATAAATATTCCTAATTTATAAAATATTGAATATTGAATATTGAATATTCCTAATTTATAAAAATATTGAATAGACAAGCAAGAAAAAATATTCTAAACTAATAATAATAGGTAATAAGCAATAAAAAATGTTCTTAACTAGTAATAATAGGCAGTAAAAATTATGAAAATATAAATTAAAAAATACTGTAATTATAAATTAGGAATCGGGTATTGAGTTTTTATTTGTTCAAGATAATGTTCTAAACAGCTAGTATTATGATTCTGTCGAGGGCGGCCGAGCAACGGGTCCCTTCGATTTATGAGCAAGGGGAGGCGTCGAGGATGGCGGAGGAGAGGGCGAGATGTGACACAGCGGGCGAGGATCGTGGACCACCTGAGAGCAGACCTGAGTGGGCAGATGAGTAGTTTGTTATTTTATTTGGATTCGTCGTTTGACTTTTGGATTCGTAGTTTGTTTATATTTTGGATCTGTAGTTTGTTTATATTTTTGGATTCGTAGTTTGTTCTTGACTCGTAGTTTGACTTTTGGATTGTTTGTTTGTTCTTGACTCGTACCTCGTATTTTTGGATTCATATGGTTTCGAGCCCAAATTCTCACCGTGATAGCTCAAATCTAAATTTCAAATCAAGAAAAAATTTATCAAAATAAAATATGATATTTTTTTCTTAACCCGAAATAAAATATATATTATGCTTGTTTTAAAATAATAATATGATAATTTAAGAGTTGTACATGTGTAAGGTAGTTTAACAAGTTAGTTATTCAATATTATATGAAAATGTGAAATAACATATTAATCTAGTATAAAACATAATCCAAAACATTTAATAAGGACGAGGGTTTAGGGTTTAGCGGCATAAGAAAGGTTTAATGATGCGCAAATAGGGTCGGAACTAAAACCCTATGTGCGGATCCAGGATGAGCACATGGGGTTTAGGGTTGGAACTAAAACCCTATGTGCGGATCCAGGATGAGCACATGGGGTTTAGGGTTGGAATTAAAACCCTATGTGCGGATCCAAGATGAGCACATAGGGTTTGGGGTACGGTGTAGGATGAGCACCTTGTGCGGATCTGGGATCCGCACAAGAGGGGCAGTCACCATCTGGGCGGTATTGGGTTGTCAACTTGTGCGGATCCAGGATCCGCACAAATGGGCCGGTTTTTTTCCGAACCGCTCATCCTTACATGTGCGGCTTGTCCATCCGCACATGGTTCACTTTAAACCGGGTTTAACATGTGCGGATCCGCGATCCGCACAAGTCAGTGTGCGAACATTAAAAAATGGTGTGCGCAACGGAACGGCCGAGATCTTTGTACGAAACAGGAAGGAAAAATAGCTTGTTTGGGCCGTTGGGCCCATATGAATTGGCCCATTAAGTTCAGTTTTCCACTCTTTTGAGATGTTTTTGTTTGGTGGTGAAAAAGAACTTTGGGCTTAGGCCTTGTTGTAGTTTGAGCCACAAAGTAGTTTTTGAGTGACAAATAAATTTTTGGTGGGATATTCATCTTGAAAAACATAACAAGTAAGGATATGATAGGTATTTTGAGAACTTTAAAATGTAGTTTTGAAATAAATATATTTTTGGATTAAAGGTGAAACAAAACCTTATTTGAATTAGGCTCGTGTGAGCTTTTAATGATTTTATTAATTTTGGTTCTCCACGATGAAGGGATTTTGAAGGGTTGCATTATATCTTAAAAGATAATGCTATTGGCATTCTATTTGGCAACACAACTTGTTTCATACTATAATATTTACCTGATTCTCAGATCTTCAAATTTTCAAGTTTATTTGTTTTCTTTTTTTTTTCGGTGAGATGTTCATTTCTTATTTGTTTCAGGTTGTTTTGTATTCTTTTTTTGGTTCACTTACGGTCAGCTTTGTTTAGTCCATTAGATCACTTTTCTTATAATAAAAGCGTATTAATTACCGGTCTAGGTTGCATATTGGTCGAGTGCATTGCCCATAACAAGTTGAGTTTTTCACTTCATTTACTTCAAATCGAAAGACACAACATGTTACCGAGTATGTTTTACCTAAGACAAACTTGAGAATGCGCAAACACATAAATGGAAGATTTCTAACGTTAATTGTTGTGCTCGATTTGCTACCTATAAGGTAAGTATCTATCCTAAACGTTTGTCTTTTTATACTAAAATAACGATCATTATTCTTTTACTAGCTTAACCTGTCGTGCCATGCACGACAATTTCACTTAAAAATATTAAAATAAAATTATATATTTTATACTCAAATATTTATATGGAAAATGTTATATAAGTATTATTATATGGACATGTTTTTTATCTTTTAAAAAGAGTGATATTGTTTTTGAAGTTCATATAACTCAATATATATATATAACAGATTTTTTTTCACTCATTTATATATTTTTATAAACCTGATTATAAGAATATAAATTGATATTTTACTTACAATTTTTATCATAAATTAATAACGACTATCATAAATGTAAATATAAGTAAAAAAATCATCCACTCTTAAATTGATAAAGTTTATAAAAAGTTAATAGAAAATGTCAAAAACCACAAATTTACTTCTATTAAAGAAATAAGTTGAATCCAATATTCATAGATTTTTCTTAATTTGTTTGTGAAAGATTTTTCTCTTTAATGCTATAAGAATTAATAATTGACAAAAGCTTTTTCATATAAGTAGATAATAAGAAAGACAATAGGAAAACCCTCTATAATGTGAATAATAAAAATTAGCTTTTTTTATATATGAGATAGGGTCAAAATTAATGTGGTGGTTAAAAAACGACCACTTGTATGTTTGTATTAGGAAAATAAAGGGTGTTTGTATAACTTGAGAAAAATTATTGGATTATTTTGTAAATAAGTAAAAATATGAAAAAGATGTACGTTATCAAGATATAAATCGAAATTATTATTTGTCTAAAAAAGCAAATTTGTTATCAAGATTGAAAAAAATCAAATATAGTGGATCATGTAAATATAGAAAATAATTAACTTAAGCTTAAAAATGCTAAGTTTATTCAAGTAAATCAAATAATAAAGTAACAAAATTAGTATAATTAATTCATATAATTAATTCATAGTAATTATATTTCAAAAACTCAAGATATATATTTTAATCATGTTTTTCAATTAAGTGATATATTAAAAAAGATAGAATATCTTACTAAATCCCAAAATTTTGAATATATCTTTTACATAAATAGATAAAATAATTTTATCAAATTAATTGAATAAAAACTATTTTTTTTATCAAAAATACGGTGGGTCCAAAATCAACTTTAGAAAAGATAAGTGATATATTAAAAAGATAGAATATCTTACTAAAATTTAAAAATTTGATTATATCTTTTACATAAATTGATAATAAGAAATATAATTAGATTAATTGAAATAACATAAATAAAAGCTATTTTTATCAAATATGCAATGGGGTCAGAATCAACGTGATAACTCGAAAACAATCGACTTTATAATATATATTGAATATGGATAGATAATATTAATATGCAATTTTTGGTGGAACATTTACGTAGCATATATTATAGGTTACACAAAGAAAAATATTAGGAAAGATCAAAGGGGTTGAAACACAACATACAAACAACATTAATAACTTTTGGTAGCTATTTACAAAGATTAAGCTATTAAGCTATTAAATCAAAGGGGTTAAGCTATTAAGCTATTTACGTAGCAAATTTTGGTGGATAGATACTATGGATAGATAATTTTGGTTATTTTGGTTAAATATATGTATGGATAGATATTGTTGATAAGGTAGTTAATTAAAAGATTGAAAATTTGCGTAGTAAAATTATGGTAGTTAATTAAAAGACTTTAAAAATTATATTGATTAAATATATGGTGGGGCCAGAATCAACGTGGTGGCTCAAAAACGGTCGGCTTTTATAATATACTAGCTGATGACCCGTACCTTGTACGGGGGTGTTATTTATTTATTTATTATTTTGTGTATGAACATCACAATTATAAATATTATCATATGTATCCTTTGTTATAAAACGATGCTTATTTTTTGAATTATAAAATGACATGATTCTAGTATATCATCATATATGTAAATAAATTTTATTTATATATTTACTCTTTTTATACATACATAAACATATATTTAAATAATTTAGGAAGAATGAAATAAGATAAGATGCATTACCACATTTTATTAAAAACTGATACAAATCTTTTGGCATTTATTAAATTACGTAAACTAAATTATATAATAAAATCAATAAGTTTAAATAAAAGTTGGATTAATATATTATAATATTAAAGATATAGATACTATTAAATAAATTAAATAGAAAACCAAATTATCTCGTATATATGTTATTGTTTTTTGAAAAAATAATTAAATAATAAATATATAAATATGTAATCAAAATGTTAACAAATTATTATCTTAATTAAGAAATCTGTCTTTTTTGTTAAAGCGTAATCAATATGCAATATTATTGATATATATGGTAAATATATCATCTACTTTTTTATTGATATTTTAATATGATATGATAGTAAAAATGTATTTAATATACTATTTTATTATAATGAATATTTCTCTTAAATATAGTGGTTGAATTTGCTACCATTGATGATTTAGAAAAAATACCATAATAAAATTACGAAAAATAATTTAAATTTAATATGATATTTAGTTGAATGGGTAAAATATTATGATTATGATTTATAGATTATGACGGAAAAAATATGTTTTAAAATAAAAGGTTTATGATAGATCTATGTATTAATTAAGTGTGTATAATGATAAGATAGAGATTTATATATTTGGATAGAGTTATTAATTAAATTACTCAAATTCCAAGATAGAACTAATATCTTAATTAAGTATGTATAAGATTATGATAAAATCACGATTTAATAAGATAGATTTTAAAAAAAAAGGGGGTGATGTGACGCAATATGGTGGTAGAATTTGCTTCCGCTTTAGTATATAGTAATAGATATTGATGATTGATTGATATTGATTCTATCACATATTCATACTTGGTTGACCTTAAATTTTAAAGTCTACCCCACCGTGGGACAAATTAATAATAATGATCACTATATCAACCCCACAATGGCAATCACACGTGTCCCAAATCTATAGGATCACGAATTGTAATTTCAATTTAAATATGCAATAAGATTGTGATTTACGAACGGCCCACACGAGCATTGTGCGATTGGCATTTTATTTGGTACGCCAAACACTGCCTTAAAAGTGGGGACCACTTTACTTCCAATTCCAAGCCTGAGCCACGCCCAGCCAAGCCGTAAGACAAGTGAATATCCATTTTCATTTCACTAAATATCTCCTAAAATAATACAGTAGTTTAAAGAGTTAGGAATAAAAAACAGGATAATAATTGAGAAACAGGATAATGTTGTATTAACGTGTATGCTATAGTTGTCGGAAATGTATACAAATTAAACTAGCGGAATATATTAACATGTATGATAATAATACAGTATGTTACAACAACAAGGAACCATTATCTTGAAGGTAGTGCTGAATTTAAGTATATGCAATGCAATTGGATGTTTCATAACTTAGATGTTTTGAGGACAAACTAATTCAGTAGTCGGTACATAACGTTCATGACTAAGAATCGTAGTATAGTAGCCATCATGACGAAATATGAAACATGAATAAAAAAAATAACGCGACACAGTAAGAGAATGGTTAGTGTAAAAGAATATAATCCGCGCTTTAAATTATTAAAACATTCAAGAAAAGGCCATTATTGTTCATTTACTATATATGAAATGTCGCCATTTTTTAGACTTTTCTTGTAGAAGAGATGGTAATGATAGAAGATAATAATATCATCAATTGAGTACATACTAATCAAACAAGGTAGTTTTTCCTTTAGCATCATCATCCATTAAATATGTTGACCGGGAAATTGACTCATTCAATGTGGGCAATAAAACATCCAAAGACTGGTTAAACACATGGTTTCATTGACAATCAACACGTAAAGGATGCCCATTGTTGTAGCTCTAGGATCATAGTTGATAGATTCTCTCGAGTACATTGTGCACCCATCAAACAAGGGTCTCATTCTTATTCGTTTTCTGGTGTCACGCACAACACATACCTCACACTATCCCGCACAAAGTGAATCATATCACAAATTCAAGCCGATCCATCAAAAACCGAAATAAAAACTTGTTTCAATACATAATTATCATTAAGTTTTATGTCCTATAAAAACAAACACAGTGATGGTACAACTACTTTACTTTTATTAATAACGTATATTTTGATATTGCAAAATAATACAATAATTTACTTAATTAAGATCTGCATATCCTATTGGTCATTTTATACTAATAAAAGTATGTTTTGATAAAGGAAAAAAAGGCCGAGCTGGGGAAGGGACATTTCAATAAATAAACCTCTTCCACTTTGCACACACGACACACCCAAGTGGACTAATTTGCAAAATAACCCACTACAGGACAAATGCATTTCATTTCCCACGAGCAGAATATAAAAACCCCAATAAAAAAATAAAAAAGATCGAGAAAAAGCCGGCCGAGCTATCGCAATTCACACAGCCGGCCAGACAAACAGTAGCCGCCGACAGCCGAGCCGAAGCCAGCAAGCGGCTCATTCAGCTCAAGCGATTCTGGACCAACGACGTCCAAATCGACAATTACAAAAGTACGAGAGCGGAAATTACCATATAGCCCTTCCTCCCAAATGCTCTTACACGTGGCCCTCTAGTATTCGCCACACATTTTTCGCATTTTCATTTCTCCTTTTCTTTTCGAAATTCTTTCATTTTCTGCTTTCCTTTGTGCTTTCCACTTTGAAAGCAAAACTCACAGTTGACCGGAACAGAATATCTTTCCCCTCCGTCGGAAAGTTCACTCCACAACCAGAATTCGAAATCTCTCAAATTCTAGGGTTAGGGTTTCCTCTGTCCCCTTCATCATCTCTCTGTTGCGGAAAGGCAGAGCAATCGAAGCAAAAGGAGCTCCTTATAGTGGCCGAGCTTCGAAAAGAAAGGGCGCTTCGAGAAAAAGTTTCGCCATTCTTTTCTCTTTCTTATCCCGATTGAATTGCTCTCATAATTTAACTTTGCTTTTTTCAATGGAAAGAACTTTCTTTTACTTCGATTGTAAGTTTTACCTTCAAAGCTGAGTTCTTTTGGCCAATTTTCATGCGCTTTGTTCGAAGCCTCGGATTGAAGGCTAAATTCGCAATTGGTTAAAGCAGACACTCGATTCAATTTTCGGATTCTTCGTTTTCTTGCTCTGAATTGTTCGGTTGATATGGATAAGATTGTATAGAGGTGGACAAGCTTTTGTCTTTATTTTATTGCTTGGTTCTTCTGTTTGATTGGGGGGTGCACAGAACAGTACTGAAAAAGAGAGATTTTTTGTTGTTGTTCGTTTTGGATTCCAAGGGATTGGATTGAAATGAGAATCTCAGGGCTAATCTGAGAGTGTTAATTCATTTGGGTGAGTATGAGTTACGGTGAGAAGAGCAAGGCAAGAGAAGAGGGGGAAGCCGTTGATAAACCATTTGCCCGCCGCTCAGTCGATGCGAAATCGAGGTCGAATTCGAATTCAGGTCCCCGAAATGGTTCCATCACAGAACCACACTTATCAATTGATTCAAGCCTGCTTGTTGACCCGAAGTTGTTGTTTATCGGGTCGAAAATCGGGGAGGGAGCTCATGGGAAGGTGTATGAAGGAAGGTCAGCTGCTCTTCTCTTGTTTATGGAGTTCTTCTATGAATGATTCTATCACTTGGTATTAGTTATATTTCATTGTTTGATCAATTTGTTTGGAGTTTGGAGAAGTTGTGAATTTCGGGTTTATAGGTATTTTAGATATTTATGAATGATGATGTAGTGATGTATAGTTTTCTTTCAGCAGTGAATCTTAGCTGATTGAGCGAGACCGAATTTGTGGTTATTGATGTTTTGGAGAAGGTTGAACTAACAAACTCCTGGACCAAATTTCTGTTTGTATTTAGTGTAAGTGGTTGAAATATTGGGCCCAACATAAAGGACTGAAGCTTCCATTAAACAAGATGTAACAACCTCCTAGTTTGTCAGTTGAGTATCATTCAATAAGTGCATTGTCCTATGCAGAAATTTCCTTTCTACTATGAATTTTTTATCCTTGAAATGTTGAGATGAGGTGTCTTGTTTACATATAATGTCTGTACTAGATATAAGCTCAATAGTTGCAAACAATACCCTTCTAGGAAAAATCAAGAATAGTTCCAGTTAATCATGCGGTTGATTAGAGGCTTCTAATATTATCTATCTTGGGACAGGAAGTCTTAAGCATTCATAACTCTGCAGCATATTTGATTGATAGTCCACATTTCAGCCAAAATCCCAGTGTTTTGTGTATTAATATTCACCATGCTGTTGTTATTAAGTAATTGTAACATTGTGCATCCCGTAATGGCTTTTCCTTGCGACATGATTTTTAACCTGACTTACTTTAATCATGTAGGTATCGTGAGAGAATTGTAGCTATCAAAGTTCTCAACCGAGGGAAAACTCCTGAAGAGAGAGCTTGCTTAGAAAGCCGCTTTATCCGAGAAGTAAATATGATGTGTCGAGTTAAGCATGACAACCTTGTAAAGGTAATTTTAAACTTCCTGAAAAGTGCCAGCTATGATTTATGATGCATATGATGGTTCATTTACAAATAAGTGTTCTTTTGTTGCCTTTACAGTTTATTGGAGCCTGTAAAGATCCTTTGATGGTCATAGTTACAGAATTATTACCCGGAATGTCATTGAGGAAGTACCTGCACAGTCTTCGGCCCAATACTTTAGAAATTCACGTAGTATTGAGATTTGCCCTTGATATTGCTCAGGCCCTGGATTGTCTGCATGCTAATGGGATCATCCACAGAGATTTAAAGCCTGGTATTTTAGGGGCTAGCTTGATTTAAGCAGAGACTTACTTATCTTCATTATTACTTTACACTTTTTTTTTTGAACGTTTATAGATTTAAGCATATTCCATGTACTCGTTAATTATTTTTCTGAACATAAAGGATCCTTTATGAGATGATGTGAATAAACCAGCTCCTGATTTGTCTAACTGGTTTAATATCTAAGGTTCATGGACTTATCATTGGTGACATACAGTCCACCAAATCTCGATTATTTTATATACAGTTGAAGTTTGTCTCTTAATTATTATGTTACTGCCTCTCTCTTTTTGGTTAATATGAAACCTGCAATTTTGTGTGATTGTATATCTTACTAGTTGTTGCCATTTGTATCCTGTTTTTAATGAAGTGAGCATACTAATTACTGAAAACTCAGAAAAACTTTTGACTATGCAGACAACTTGTTGCTTACTGCCAATCACAAATCTGTAAAGCTTGCTGACTTTGGTCTGGCAAGAGAAGAAACTGTAACGGAGATGATGACTGCAGAAACCGGAACCTACCGTTGGATGGCTCCTGAGGTTAGCCTTGTAGTTTTACTGATGGATTTGAATCTCAGTTTAGATAAATCTCAAAAAGGCTTATCTGGCTGATTCATTTGTAGCAGTCATTTGCTTTATTATATGTAGTTTACATCTAGAATTTTCATTGGCTTCATTTTTTACTGTCAAGTATATTGGTGAGATAAGCGTACATCCTTTACTTTTTCTAACTGGTTATACTTTCCTAGCTAATAATATTTGGATCCCTGTTGTTCTTGCTCTTTCTAAAATGGGCATAAGGTGACTTAGAAACTGATACATTTGTTTGTTTAGGCAAAAATCTTGAACAAAGCACTTGAATTCAGCTAGTTCTGATCCCAGGCTTGATCCTATATTATTCCTTGCTGCAGTTGTACAGTACTGTGACACTACGCCAAGGGGAGAAGAAACACTACAATAACAAGGTTGATGTGTACAGCTTTGGCATTGTGCTATGGGAGTTATTGACAAACCGAATGCCCTTTGAAGGCATGTCCAACTTACAAGCCGCATACGCTGCTGCTTTCAAGGTGCATAATCATGATTCCAAACATATCAAAATCTCTTGATGTCAATGACCACCAAAAAGACAACCTCTTTTTGCGAAAGAAAAATGTCCCTCTATTATTTTTGACAACCACTTAAAGAATTTGAGATAGGATAGCCTTTTATCAGCTGAAGTCTTGCTGTCTTGTCTTCTACAATCTACCCTATAAGTACTTGTTGCTTTTCGTAGATGCAGTCTGTTTAGCCACTGAAATATTGTTTATGTTCCGCAGCAAGAGAGGCCTGTAATTTCAGATGACATCCCTCCAGAACTTGCATTCATAATTCAGTCATGTTGGGTGGAGGACCCGAACATGCGCCCCAGCTTCAACCAGATCATCCGAATGCTAAACGAGTTTCTTTTCACGCTTGCACCCCCACCACCACCTGGACCCGAATACAACTCCAACAACACAGCTACATCCAGCAATGGCAACAATGGAGCCATCACTGAATTCGCTTCCCGTGGAAGAGGCAAATTCTCGTTCATCAGACAACTGTTTGCTGCAAGAAAAGCAAGGAATTTGCAGTGAAGATTCTTTTGGTGGGTAAGATGGTTGTTGGTTTAGTTTTTGAGAAACTGATGATTTTGGTCAAATGATTAGAATGTTGAATGAGAAGAGAGAGAAAAAGGAAATCGCATAATAAATAGATGAAAGGTTCAGGAAATAAATAGTGAAAAGAGGTTTGATCATACAAGACTGTGTTGTTACCCAATGAACCAGTCTACTCTGCTGTAAAAAGGTAAAAAAAACTAGCATATATGAATTCAGCCGTTTCTAACTCAGAGCTTCTTCCAAATGCATTTAGTTCTGTTTGGTTTTCGCTTATTACACTTCAGTTTGATACATAATAGATCACTTTGGATGTTGAGTTTTGCATTTCTGTAGCTGCTAGTAGTGTTGTGAAATTGTTCGTTTGCAGATTTTGATTGTGAAAAACCCTTTGCTTCTCATTTGGTCATTACAAGTACGATTCGGAAAGGCTAATTTCACTAAATTTGAACTGCAAAATGAAATTGACTAGGCATTATATGTAGAATGGTAACCAAATAATTCACAGTCTGGTTTTATACATCAGCCGTCTTTAAAATTTCCCATAGTTTTCACCTAAGGCTTGTTAACAGATCCAACAGATTGTGGTCGGTTTGGTAAATCATTTATTGACTTATAAACATTGCTTATTATTTTCACTTATAGACTTATAATTTTAAGTGTTTGGTATTGTAAGTTGTTTTTATTATAAAAAACAGTTAAAACATAACATGATAAGTCTGCTTATTTTGATTTAAGTATGGACGGTGCTTTTTTTTTTTTTTTTTTTTAAATGCTTAACATCAAAGTAAGCAAAGAGTACTAACAAATAAACACTTATAAATGATAGCTCTACCAAACTGACTCTACTTGCCTGTGTGAATCAGCTTTTACTTGGCATTTTGTAGTGTTGAAAAGTGCTAATTGCAAAGAATAGCCCGAACTTTAAGGGGTATTGCAATTGTTAGCCTGAACAATTACAAATGCGTAAAATAGCCTAGCGGATCATCTGTTGCGGACGATAGCTCAAATGCCCAGTGGTGAATTGCTCCATATGATAAGTGATCGTTGTGATAAATGATTTGGAAACATGACCAAACAAATAAAAATAAAAGGATTAACTTTAAAAAATGAAACTGCATATTCCACCTATTTATAAATTTCAGATTTCCCATTTGCACCCTAAATATATATGCATGAAATCGATCGAGTGATAAATGATTTGGTGTCTTGTCTTGGGTTTGCTTTATTTAGTATCGATCAAGTCAAGCTTATCCGATAACGACCTTTATTTATGAGAGAATTATTGCAGGGCTTATTATTTCGGATTTGGATGGCATTCAACATACATATATTTTCATCTTTCACTTGGATTTGCCGACATCCGTTTGATTGCTTCATGCATGGTTCTCAATTTATGTGGAAAATAAATTAAGTTAAATTTATAGTAGTACGCATATTACATTGGTAATTTGATTTGAGTAGTCAACTCAATCAATTTAAAAAAAGATGGGACAATAATGCATATTTATTGCACGTAATCAATATTGCTAGTATAGTACGAGTAGTATGCTATACTTTTAAAAGTTGTAAGCTTCTAATTTTTATGAGTATACGTAAAAGATGTTACGTGTTGTTCTAATCAATATATACTTCTAAACCTAAAGCAGTTAAGGGTAGTTTTGTCATTAAGTTTTTATAAACAATCTACTCTATTTTTAATAAGTATTTTTATACAAACTTTCTATCCATTTATATTTAATAGATGATTTTTATTAACATAATTTAACCCCGGGCCTTATTATACAACAAAAATAATAAATGATATAAATTGATTGTTAACATCGTAGCTTGATTTTTATGCATTAACTATGATCTTACGGTTCTATTTCCCAGTTTGATTTATTTGATACATAAATGATTTTTGTTATGTGATTTTTGGCTAATGTCTCGATGTTTGTCCCCAAATTTATTGATTTCTATTTGGGGGTGATTTTTATTTATACAAATTAGATGATTTAGATGATCATAGTTAAGGGGCCTTATTTATATATACTTTTATATTCATCGTTGTGTTAGGTATTATCGGGGATGATTTTTGGTATAATAATAGATGATTTAGCTACGTATCAAATAGATCTATTTACTCTATTATTTAATGTATCACCAAATCTTTAACAAGCTACGTATCTTTCAATTAACATAATTGATTGATATAAGTAACTAATTAACTAGATCTTAGAGAGTATTTATCATATCTTCCATATTTCCTCTTTTTTTTTGTAGTATTACTTTAATTTTACAAAAAATAGATGAAAATAATAATTAAATTAATAAAAATCATCTATTAAATTTAAATCCTTAGCTAGGCCAACATATTGGTCCGTAATCCAATCGACTCGTGCCAACATCCAAAAATGATAAACCTCAATCTTACCAGTCCATTTAACAAGTCTAATATGAAAAATATTAAAATTATATACAAATTGAATTAATATTTATGATATGCAAATGTTTAATTACACAAAATATTTCTTAATCGTAAATATGCATATTTATTGTAATAATAAAAAATATTGAATATTTATGGACGTGATTTTATAATTTTATCAAAATATATCAATGTATCAAGAATAAAACTATTAATTATGTTAGTTTGATGAGTCTGTAATTTTGATTTCTGATGAAATACAATATTAAGATATTATATATGGAGAATAAACCTATTAATCAATTTTGATTGGGATACTATATATCAAGAACAAACCTATTAAGTATAAAATTGAGATTTCACACCATCAAATTCCAATTTATTTTACATAGGTTAATGTTATTACAATTAACCAATTAATCGATTCTAAATGTTGCAGTTTTCACAATACTTTTCAGATTTACATAAATTGCAAATTTGATTCTATAATATATATATATATATCATATATAAATTAATATATTTTAAGATTTATTTGAAAAAATCCCGGGCAAGGCCCGGGGTTATAACTAGTTTTTATGATTTAGCACCGAATTGTACGTTTGGAGTGGAGATATATAGAAACACTTAAGTAACTTATGAGTATAATCTAGTACACAAGTAATTTTTAGAGCTTTTTACAAAAAACCACCCGTTAAATACCCCGACTAATAACCACCCGTTATTCGCAAATTTATTTTAAACCACCCACTAAATCAAAATCGTTAACAAATAGCCACCCAAACACTGTTCCGTCAAAAAAAATCCGTTAAGTCGTGCGCATTTACCAATTTGCCCTCAACTATTCATCGAAATTACGCCCGGCCGGCCTGCTTCCTCCATTCCCGACCAAACCCAACCCTCGCTAGCCCCTCACCGGCTCACCGGCTCGACTTCCCACGGTGGCAGAGGCCCGCCCTCACCGGCTCCTCCCCGGATCTGGCGCTCAGGCCACCAGCCCTGCCTCTCGCTCGACCCCCTTTGCGCTCTACGACAGCAACCCTACCACCAACAACCTTGGACGGTTCGCCTCTCGCCGCTCGACCCAGCCCGACCGTCCTCAGTTATCCTCGCTCCAGATCTGCAAGCCGACACCGATCCACGAAGGACCGCCGCCCAATCCCGACCTTCTTTGTTTCGGATCCGCGGTCCGATGATGGCAACCCGACACCATCGAGCGGGCAAGAGAGAGTCGTCGGGGGCCGGGGTACGGCCAGCGAGCGTGGGCAAGGGATCGTGTAGCCGAGTGGAGTGGGGCCAGCGTGCGGGTGGCGTCGAGGCCGCAGATCCGGACATCCAGAGGGAGTGGCGGGCGTCGTCAAGAGAGGGCAGAGGGGGTAGGCGTGGTGGCGCCGCTAGTGTCGGGGGGTGAGAATCCACTTGAATAGGGGTGTTGACTGTTAATGTTGGTGATTGAAGAAGGAATTGGGGGCCACTTGAATGGATGGGTGTAGAATTAAAAGTGCAGAGAAGGTAATGGCGGACAATTTGGGCTAGTGGGTAGCTTAATTAGCTTACTGAGGTTTGGTTTGGGGTTAATCAAGTTCTAATAATTTTAATGGGGTTTGGAGTGTGGATCTGAGGATGGAGGGTACAGAGAGCTTGAAGGTCGTCAATGGCGGCCAATTTGGAGAAGAAGACGGATGAGCAGTTGAGCGTAAAACGGTAAATACGCATGACTTAACGGATTTTTTTGACGGAACAGTGTTTGGGTGGCTATTTGTTAACGATTTTGATTTAGTGGGTGGTTTAAAATAAATTTGCGAATAACGGGTGGTTATTAGTAATATGGGTTATTTAACGGGTGGTTTTTTTTTTAAAAAGCTCTAATTTTTATTACTTAGTTCCAAACAATCGATATATTACAATTCTTTATTTTTTAATCACGAGTATTTTGTTATGTTTTTCGACCCAAAAAATTTTGAAGTGTTTTGTTTCTTTTGAGGAAAGTTCAGTTCATCTGATAAACAACCCTAGGTATAGGAAGGAGGAACAGAGGGAGAACAGGACGGAACGACGGACTCGGGAGAAAGAGTCCTTCACCGGCGGCATATCTTCTCCGCATTGTCAAAGTCTACAAATTTGCCTCTAAAAAATTGATCGGTTTGAACACGCCTTTCTCAATTGAATTTTGTTTTAAATGTTTTCTTACTTCTCGATTGAGAAAGATCCAAATTTTCATTGTTTTTGTGCCATTGGAGTATGTTCAAATTGTATTTTAGATAAGAGATAGAGTTATGAATTGCTTAGTCTTTCATCCAACTGATTCACTTGGGAAAGCACAATTCTTTTGTTTTGTTTTGTTGGGCAGAAGATCATCTACGCTAGTTACTTGATGAATTTAAATTGCTCCTCTGTTTTTGTGTGTTTCATTTGTATATTTTCTGACCCCTTTTAAATGATTTTTCCACTCTTCATCACAGCTGATATATAAACAAGTGTTTCAATTCCATATCCATTACAGCTGATATATGAACAAGTGTTCCAAAGCCATATTAGGTGGAAATGGATAGCCAAAAACAAGCCAAAAAAATCAGACCCAACCCCACGAAGGGGGCCAGGATCTTACCCACCAGTAGGGATTTGGGATCAGATGAGTTTGTGCACGCCCTATACCATAGATGGTGCCTCCATTACAACATATGTAGGACTTCCGAGGAGATGGCTACAAGATTTGACATTTTCATGAAGAATGCCATTCATGTTTTTGAAATGAACAAATTGTACCCCGACCCCTTTTGCGAGTTTCACTTGTCCTCCTCTTGCGATGAAAAGGATTTGTTCGGTCAGTCGTCTATCTTGTTCTCCCCTCTATTGTTATAATATTTTGTTGAATGTCATTTTTCGTTCTTATGTTTTTCATGATATGTTTATTAATCTAGCATGCTTAGAGTTTTTCTTTGTTAACTTCAATAATGAAATTGATCTCTCTTTTCTTTTTATTTGTAATTGGTCAAATGATATGATATTATTCAGATATGATATTAATCAGAGGGACATAGGGATATTGTATAGCTACCAGTTTTTTTATGCAGACCCGTCTGGTGATGAAGAAATGACCCTCACACCCACATTTAAGGACTTTGAATCGGATGAAGCAGCATGGGACCTATACAATAGATGGTGCCTCTATCACAAGATACTCAGGACCCCCGAGGAGATGAAGCAGAGGTTCAGCAACTTCAAGATGAGTGCAATACGTGCTGTTATAATGGGGCAAAAGGATCTCTCCCTGTCTCCCTTCTGTGACAAAATAGATCTGCACTGTCAGTCGTCTTTCTTATTCTCCCTTTTTTCTTGATCGAAGCTATGCATGGGATTGGGATGTCTCTGTTTTGAGAAAATGATTGAAATTTGAGAATGGGGTTTAGAGTTTTTTCTTTGTTAACTATATTGTTTCCAAAATCAATCCATCATTGCAGCAACTGGGTTATTTGAAGCAAAAGTTGATAATTGTTGAATTAGCAAGGACAGATAGAAAATAGAAGCTTATTTGGAGTGATTTTCAATGTGATCATTTGATTTCTTTTATGGGTTATAGATTAGGTAGGGTCTTATCTTAATGGATATATGGATATTATATAGCTGCCTTATATTATGCAGTCTTGTCTGGTGGTGATAAAATGACCCTCACACCCACAGAGGAGGACATGGAAACTCCCGAAGATTTGAGGGACCTATACCGTAGATGGTGCCTTCATTTCAACATACACAGGACACCTGAGGAGATGCGGCTGGCGTTTAGCAGCTTTAAGAAGAGTGCAACTTACGTTTTTGAAATGAGCCAAAGGGACCCCTCTGCCCTGTTTTGCCTATCCATCTGGTGTGATGAAACAGATCACTTCCGTCAGTAGTCTATCTTGCTCTCCCCTCTTCTGTTATTTGCTATGAGATGGTTTTTGTTAATTTCATTTAGCATGTGAAAAGCTGCACCTAGGCTTTTGTGATGGTTTATTACACTGTAATGGTTAAAATGTGGTTTTCTTTCATTATGGACACGTTTAACATACTAACAATTGAAGGCACTTTAACATGTTTTGGAAGTTGTGAAAAGGCTAGCACCTTGTGCTGCTTAGGATGCAGGGAGTTCCATTGCCTAGAGTCACCTGAAGATTTTTAGAATACTGATTTCATATCCATTCTTGTGCAGTTAACGAAGTGACACTTATACCAACAGAGAGGGACATAAAATCGGGCAATGCATTGTTGGGCTTATATCATAGATATTGCCTCTATTACAAGAAACGCAGGACACATGAGGAGATGAAGCAGAGGTTCAGCAACTTCATGAAGAGCGTGATTCATGTTTTTGAACTGAACAAAACGGACCCCACTTGTCGGTTTTTTCTATCATCCTATTGCGACGAAGAAGATTCGCTTGGTCAGTTGTCTATCATGTTCTCCCCTTTTCTGTAATTTGCTTTTGAGATACTTTTTGTTTGATTTCCTCTTCATTTTTATGTTTTCCATTTTTTTTATTATTGAGCCAGTGATTGAAAAGGCGAAGCGCAGGCGCCCCCGGGCGGCTGGTGATGCGCCTCTCTGGTTTAGTTCAAAACTGCATTCAAACATTCATTATAATTTAAAGCATATCTCTAATTTTTTTTTCAATGTCTATTTATATTATCTCACTTTCCAAATTGTAAATTGTTATTTCTTTATCTTATTTACAAGATAGCTTATCTAATGCAAGTTCATATTTCAAAGAAATCTTTTTTATTTGAATCTCCTTGAGTTCTAATCTCTATTCAAACAACAAATATTCTCTTTTTACCCTTACACTGCAAGGTTTTCTCCTTTCTCTCTTTACTCTTGTTTTCAAGCTCAAGAGCTCAAGTACAATTGATGCTCTCTTTTTGGTAATTCCTAAACTGTATCATGTGAAAAAAACAGTCTTTGATGTTCTTTAATGTTCATAACAGTGATTTTCTTTTGATTTAGTCTTCCTGTTCTTTGACTTTCATGACATAACTTGCTATCAAACTGTGATATATTTGTATTATGAACTACCTATACGTGCAAATATACCGTGGGCTCAGTGCTCAAGAGCTTTTTCCTTGCATGAAATTGATTGGCAATAGGTAGGATCTTCATTAAACATATGGATGATCTGTTTATGCATTTAGACTGGGCTGCTGAGCCAGTCAACATCATGCCCACATTATAGCTTTTTCTTTAAATGAAATTGATTGGCAATAGGATCTATAAACATATGAATATGGGGATATCATACATAGCTTACATGAGTTCTTTATGCAGATCGGGCTGCTAGAAAAGTCAGCATCTTACCCACATTTGGGGACTTGAGATCAGATGAGGCAGGGTGGGACCTATACAAAAGATGGTGCCTCCATTACAACATATCCAGGACCTCCGAGGAGATGGATAAAAATTTTAACATGTTCATGAAGAATGCGATTCATGTTTTTGAGATGAATGAATTGGACCCTGACCCCGTTTACCCCTTGCACTTGTCCCCCTCTTGCGACGAAAAAAATATGTTCGGTCAGTTGTCTATTTTGTTCTCCCCTCTTATGTTATGTGGTTTTGGAATAATTTTTGTTTATTTTCATTTTCATTCTTATGTTTGTCATATATGCGAATTGATCTAGCTACTATGCATGGGATCGGGATGTACAACAATATAGGCATGTCTATTTTGACGATTGTTGAAATCAAAAAACGTTAGTACATGCTTGGAGGTTTTTCTTTGTTAACATGGCTATATTGCTGCCAAAATTGAACAAAAGCTTACATTGCATGATTAGCATTTAGCAAGGACATGGAAAAAGGAAGGTTTGTAAGGAATAGCATCGAGATGTGCGTGTGATCTTTAATGATGAAGTTGATCTCTCTTTTCTTATTATTGGTAACTGTTAATGGAATAGTATAATAATCAGATGAATATTACATCGCTACGAAATCTTTATTCAGACTCGTCTGGTTATGAAGAAGTGACCCTCACACCCACAAAGTGAGACTTGGAATCGGACGAAGCAGTGCTGGACCTGTACTATAGATGGTGCCTCTATCACAAGATACTCCGAACCCACAAGGAGATGCAGCAGAGGTTCAACAACTTCAAGATGAATGCAGTTTATGCTGTTGAAAGGAACCAAAAGGAACTGTCAGATTTGTGTGACAAATTAGAACTGTGCGGTTAGTAGTCTATCCTGTTCTCCCTTTTGTTTTTTTTGCAGTTTGCTCGAGCTATCCATAGGATTGGGATGTCTCTATTTTGAGAAAATGATTGAAATTTGAGAATGGGGCTTAGAGTTTATTCTTTGTTAACTATATTGTTTCCAAAATCAATCCATCATTGCAGCGACTGGGTTATTTGAAACAAAAGCTGATAATTGCAGAATTAGCAAATACAGATAGAAAAAAGAAGCGTTTTTTATAATCAGGAATGGTTTTCAATGAGATCATTTTTTTTGGTAGTAGAACAAAATCTTAACTATATGGATATCGGGATATTATATAGCTGCCATATTTTATGCAGAGTCATCTCGTGTTAAAGAAACAACCCTCACACCCACAAAGGAGGACTTGGAATCAGACGAGGCTTTGATGGACCTATACCGCAGATGGTGTTGCCATCACGATATACGCAGTACAAACAAGGAGATGCAGCTGGCGTGTAGCACCTTCAAGAAGAGTGCGATTTATGCTTTTGAAATGAGCCAAAAGGACCCCACTGTCCAGTTTTGCCTGTCCATCTGGTGTGATGAAACAGATCGCTTCGGTCAGTTGTCTATCTTGCTCTCCTCTCTTTTGTTATTACTCTTGTGCTGCGAAAGTTCCTTTAAGTTAAAGTGTTTCCACGGTTAAACTTGGTTTTGTCTCGTCATGAACACGTTTTTCTTTCTAACAATTGAAGGCACTTTTAAAATGTTTTCAAAGTTGTGAGAAGGCTAGCACTTAGCGCTGCTTAGGATGCAGGGAGTTTCATTGCCTAGAGTCATCTTACGATATCTAGAATACTGATTTCATCATCTTCATTCTTTTACAGATATATCCGTGAGAGTCATACCAACAGAGAGGGACTTAAAATCAGGCAATGCGCTGTTGGACTTATACCATAGATATTGCCGTACTTATGGGAAATGCAAACATTGGTCACCTTTGCACCTGCACCAGAAGTTCTACATCTTCAAGAAGAATGTGAATGTGGTTTTTGAAAAGAACAAAACGGATCCCTCAGAGCCGTTTTTACTAACCAGATCTTGCGAAAGAGAACTTCTCGGTCAGTCGTCTATTTTGTTCACCCCTCTTCTGTGATTTGCTTGTTGAGATAGTTTTTGTTTGGAACCACTTCATTCTCTTGTTTGCCATGATGTGGTTATTGATTGAGCCATGCATGTGAATGGGATATTACAAAACTATAGGCATAGTGCGAAGTAAGAGGAAGTTGATGATTCTTAACTCAGTTGATGCCTAAGCGATGCTTCAAACTATGATATATTATGCATTATGCACTACCTATATGTGCAAACATACCATGGGATCTCTCATTTTGTTTGAGTTGTGATCTATCTTTGTTAAAGCCTTGATAGAAGAATGAAATTGATCTTGAAACATGATCTTGTTATGCAGATGACCGGTCTGCTTGTTCAGTCAGCATCGTACCCACATTTAGGGACTTGGGATCAGATGAGGCAGTCTGGGCCTTATACAAGAAATGGTGCATCCGTCGCAACATACACAGGACCTCCGAGGAGATGCAGCAGAGGCTTAACACTTTCAAGAAGAAGGCGGAGGATGTTTTTAGAGGGAACATGGAGCGTCCAGGCTCGTGCCACCTGTTTATGGGCTGCGACGGCATACCATGGTTTTTGCCTGGCGTAATTTGCCATGGTGATGATGAGGACTGAGGGATACTTGTCTGATAGTTAACTTGGTACTATTGCTTGGATCATATGAGTACTAGTTTCTTTGTTGTTATTGTTTAGTTTGTAGTTACTAGCACAAATACAGCCATGATTTAGTTTGTAGTTACTAGCTTCTTGTAGGGCGTGTGGGAAGAAGTATTTTATTTCATCTAATTAATTAATTAATCCTATTTGTTAATTCTTTCTAGCCTTTAGACTTGTAGGGTGTTGCCTTGTTTGCTGCCAATCCCAAGATATTTGTATCATGTTTTGGGATGGACTTGTTTAGTAAAATACATGTTAGATATCATCAAATTACATATATCAAGGTATGAATATAAGTAATACCAAGATATTGTGTCTTAGTATGACAATAACAACAACAACATTTGATTGTGAAAAACCCTTTGCTTCTCATTTGGTCATGACAAGTGCGATTCGGAAAGGCTAATTTCACTAAGCTATAACTGGGAATTGAAATTGACTAGGCATTATATGTAGAATGGTAACCAAATAATTCACAGTATGGTTTTATAACATCATCCGTCTTTAAAATTTCCCATAGTTTTCACCTAAGGCTTTGTTAACAGATCCAACAGATTGTGAAGTTTGACAACGGGCTACCAACAAAAAACAGATTAAGGGAACAACAGGTTGCAGTTCCAGGAGGATGTATATTATGTCATTGTACATATGAAGACATTGGTCACCTGCTCTTTCAATGTGATCATACACTTAAAACAACGAAAAAAATAAATCCCAAAATTGAGCGAATTCTAATAAACTTTGATTCTACAAATAAAACTCCAAAGCAAATGCTTTCGGAAATAAAACAAATGCTGAACTCACAAGAACTTAATGAATTGGCTACTATATGGTGGGGAATTTGGCATCAGAGAAACAAATTAGTATTCCAACAAACGCCAACAGATCCCATTACTGATCTACCTAATTACATAAAAACACAACTCGAAAACTGGAAACAAGCTAAAGCATGGGAGGAAGATGAGACAATAATAGGACAAAAAACAATTAAATCTCAACAACGGGGCAAAAAAGTGGAAATCTGGCAAAAACCGAAACAAGGATTTTATAAATTGAATTTCGATGGATCCAAAAATTCAGAAGGATTAACTACGACCGGAGTAGTTATTAGGGACCCAAATGCTGAAGTTATTGAAATTGATACCAAAAAATATGGAGAAATATCGGTACTAAAAATTGAAACCCTTGCATTACGTGATGGTATACGAAAAGCCAAGGAACTAGGAATCCGGAAACTAGAAATTGAAGGAGATAATCTAACAGTCATAAACTCTGTTAAAAAACTAACACAGAGCCCATGGGAGATTGATATTCTCCTCTCTGACATCCTGGTCTCATTAAGTTGTTTTGAGACCGTCATTGTTACCCATGTGGGCAGAAATTGCAATGCTGTGGCCGATAAAATTGCTAAGTTGGGCCATAGTCTCCATGTGGGTTCCATTAAGAATCACTTAGAACTTCAAGTTCTCGTCCGTCAGGACGCTATAGGACGTCCTCCTTAAAGGGGGTCTCCTAATTCTTACCTTTTCAAAAAAAAAAAAAAAAAAAAAACAGATTGTGAAGTTTGTGACTCACTTGCCTCTGTGAGTCTGTGAATCAGCTTTCACTTGGCATTTTCCATTTTGTAGTGTTGAAAAGGGTTAATTGCAAAGAATAGCCCGAACTTTAAGGGGTATTGCAATTGGTAGCGTGAACTATTAAAAATGCGTAAAATAGCCTAGTGTATCATTTGTTGCGGACGAGAGCCCAATGGTGAATTGCTCCATCTAAGAATATGATGAGTTCATCGTTCAAGTTGATGAGTTGCTCCTTGTGACAAATGATTTGGAAATATTACCAAACAAATAAAAATAAGAATGATTAGATTTAAGAAATAATACTGCATATTCCACCTATTTATAAATTTAAGATTTCCCATTTGAACCCTAAATGCATGAAATCGATCGAGTGTTATTATCCCTTGTGATAAATGATTTGGTGTCTTGTCGTGGCCGGGTTTGCTTTATTTATTACCGATCAAGTCAAGCTTATCCGATAACGACCTTAATTTATGAGGGAATTATTGCAGGGCTTATTATTTCGGATTTGGATGGCATTCAACATAAATATATTTTCATTTTTCACTTGGATTTGCCGACATTCGTTTGATTGCTTCATGCATGGTTCTCAAATTATCTGGAATATAAATTATGTTAAAATTTATAGTACTCCGTAGTACCCATATCACATTGGTAATTTGATTAGAGTAGTCAAATCAATCAATTTTAAAAAATGGGACAATAATGTATATGTATTACATTTACATGTAATTAAATGGCGCCAATATTGCTAGTATAGTACGAGTAGTATGCTATACTTTTAAAAGTTGTAAGCTTCTACGTCGAATTCATAATTTTTATGAGTATACGTAAAAGATGTTACGTGTTGTTCTAATTTTTATGATTTAGCACCAAATTGTACGTTTGGAGTGGAGATATATACAAAAACAATGAGTTTTTAATAACTAAGGCTTTTGGGAATAAGTAAGGCTTTTTAATAAGTTTCTCAAAGCTTACGCTCGTTTCTTGATAATAATACTAATAAAAAAAATGATAAGGGGTTTTTGGTAGTTTTTTTTTGTTTTAAACAAAGTCTATTCGTTATTGAAATTGTGTTTTCTCAAATCTCCATCTACTTATTGTATAACATACCCTAAATGAATGAATACATGCACGCACCCAAATCTATGGCGCATTATATAACCATGATCGATCCTTCAAGATTTTGGTCCATCGTTTATTGAATTCAATTCCTACTGTTTTCCTGTTAAATCTAAATTGCTAGATCAATAAATTCGTACACAGTATTGTCTCTCCTTTCATAAAAATAGATGTATAAATCGCTAGAAATTTTCATTTAATAGTTACATGTACTTTGATATATTGTGGTTGGTATAATTCTACAATTAACGCAAGTGGATAGAAATAGAGCTAAAACAAACAAATATGCACATAAATTAACAATAAATTTAGAAAATTCAGAGATTATAAACGTATGTTGAGATTTAACTCTTACAATCACATCTTCATTGAATTCGACGAGTGTAAGTTTGGAATCGATGTGTGTACAAAGAGACAAATCAATTAATTCAACTTCCAACTAATTTTGTTTAAGATAATTGTGTTTTTGGGGAGTTTAAGTCTAAAGACGAGTTTAAGATAATTAATTTTGAGGAGTTTTTTGCAATTCTAACTGTGTTTTTGGGGCACATTTGGACCGTTTAGTACTCATCCCATCTGAAATAAGTACTTCAATTAGATCAAATCTATAGTATGTTGATTTAGATTTTCGAGACAATTCATTTATGAAATTTTGATGAAATGATTAATGACACATGAAAATTTGTATTGAAACCTTTGTTTTAGTTGCCCAGTTAACTTTAAAAACCCTTCTATCTACACTTTGATGTAGAAAGCACTGAGTTCTGGTTGTTTGTCCAGTATTTCTTTTCGGACGTATCCTTTTATTTGTCCACTTTTCATTTATATCCACTATTTTACCCTCATTATTCCACTCTTTCGCCTATCTCTTTTCACCTCAATCAAGCACATCTTTTACTCATATTATTCAACTCCTTCACCTACTTTATACTACTCTCTCCGTCCCCAAATGTTTGTCCCTTTTCCTCTGTAATTTGTGAAGAAAAAAGGACAAACATTTTAGGACGGAGGGAGTACTTTATACCAACTTTCCCACCTACTTGACCAAAAAAAATACCAACTTTCCCAATTACCTATACTATTTTATACCGTTCTTAAAACTCACACAAATTGTCCTTTTGGACGAACAAAAGGGGACAGAGTGAGTATATTTTTTCGTATCTCAAAATGTAGTTACTTTTTACGAAATTCTAAGTAAAAAAATATACTTATCACAAAAAAGTATTTTTTAACGCTAAAGTGTAGCGAGACCTAGATGTTTCACAAAAAAAGAGGCGGAAAACTGTCACATTCACGACATCTTCCATCCTGTATGTTACACCAATGAAGGTATAAATAGTATAAGCTCAAGCATAGACGGTCCTAGGGGATCATATGAGTGGGCTTGTGAGTCGTGCCCCCCTCCGTCGGGTTTATTATTGGTATACAAATGAGATTTTAGATTATGTATAAATATATTTTAAATAAATTTGTATTAATATGACATGAAAATCATTAGTGTAGATGATCTATTGTTCAGTTTTGCTGTAATTCCCCCAAGTTTCAATTCCTCATAGCATCAATTTTCTTTTTTATTCACATTTAATACATTCCTCTCCAATTTTTTCTTCTATAAACTAGTCATAAATTTAGATTTCATACATAATGTATTTTTTTCTGATGAATAAGTAACTATTTTAAACTATTTAAGAGTTATATTATCAAAATTTATGAATAATTCTTAAATCATTGGATCTTATATATGAATTATGCCCCCTTCAAGTTCGTTCGTCATCCGTCATTGAGCTCCAGCATTCAACCACAACCACAACCTGTATGATACATTGATACAATACATATCCATGAAATTATATGTACAACAAACCAACTTTAACAGCAGATTATTAATTATAGTCCTACTCTTGCCTACCATAGTACAATGCCAATGATGAAGACCATGTGCTAAATTCACCCACTATCATCTAAACCTATCTCTTAAGAGCAGTCATATTCTAATAAAGTTGAGAGATTGTGTGAGTGTATCCCACACATCGGTTCTAGGAAGGAAATCAATATAAGTTTGGTGAAACCTAAACTCATTCAATTATATTTTTGACCGGGTGAAATGGTAAATCCAAACTTATATTAAAATTACCGATGTCCCACCGGAAATTTAACAAAAACACTTGTAGAATACTTAAATGATTAAATCACGAATTATGGAGCCTCAACAACAGGCCATTCTAAACTTAAATGATTAACGAGCAAATCTTAATCATCGTTGCATGTGGCTGAGGGCAACCGACTCCTTATTTGCCATTCTATAAATACCCTATATCCCAAACCCTTCCAAACGTACCATGCAAACAACCCTAACAACATAACACACACACATTCACTACAAAAAAAATGGGCTTAGCCAACAACAACAAGAAGCTAGCCTTAGTAGCGACGGTGTGCATGGTGGTGATCATGGCGGTCCCAGCAGCGGAGGCCGCCATCTCATGCGGGACGGTGTCAAAGGGCGTGCTCGGCTGCCTTCCGTACCTGAGGGGTGGGCCCGGGCCGTCCACGGTCTGTTGTAACGGCATCAAGTCGCTGGTTGCGCAGGCCAGAACGCCCGCCGACCGGAAGACGGCCTGCGTGTGCCTGAAGCAGTTGGCCGGCGCCATCAAGGGCATCAACGTCAAGGCCGCCGCCGGCGTCCCCGGAAAATGCGGCGTCAGCGTTCCCTTCCCCATTAGCCTTAACACCGATTGCTCCAAGTAATCACTATACTAATTTACGTTCATTTAGTTATAATCATAAATGTCTTAGCAATATATGAATGCCATTCATGGGAGCTTTGGGTTCGATTCCGGTCACCCTTTTTTTATGTATAAAATTAAGTATAATTGTTCTTGTTTGTTTTTATTGGAATAATCAGCCGAGAATTAGTAATTTTTTTTCCGTTTTTTGCAATAAAATATTACTTTCTACTCCGTAGTATATACTGTATATAATCCTAATTTTATCATCTAATAAACTGGTTTTCCCCCTTTTGTGTGTTGTGTGGTTGTATATATTGCAGGGTTCACTGAACTTGAGCTGAGGAGAAATCGCAAAGAATTAATGATGGAATTGGGGAAGTTCTATATATGGTCTCTATAAAAACAATAAGAAGAAATTACAACTTAATATAATAAAGAGAATCGTTTGAGCGTTTAATTACGATCGAGCTAAGCATGCACCAAATGTCGGTGGAGCGAATCTTTTGCGTTAATTTGTACTGTATGTGAATGTGTGCCCTTATTCCCCTATGTATCCGTTATATTCTCTTGTATAAGCTCTTCGGCAAGATTAATAAATAATTGTGTTAAATAAATTAAGTATTCTGTGTACTACTACTATTTTACTCTTTAAGGTTCATCACTTTTGATATGGTATGCCTGCAGTTCCCAATGTAGGATTATATTGCAATTAATTTTATAAATCATATGGTTATAGTTTAAGTCTAAAGACAAGTTTAAGATAATTAATTTTTATACGTTTTTGTAATTCTAAATGTCTTTTTGGGTCACATTTGTATTGTTTAGTACTCATCCTATCTGAAACAAGTACTTCAATTTAGATCAAATTTATAGTTTGTAATTGTTGATTTAGATTTTCTAGACAATTCATTTATGAAATTTTGATCAAATTACTAGTGACACACGGAAATTTGTATTGAAACATTTGGTTTAGTTGCCCAATCCCTTTGTATCAAGTGCTTCAAATGGAGAGAGTACATGGATTGAAGCTCTAGCTACATTCCTAGCTTAAATGTTTCACAAAGGAAGAGGCAGAAAACTGTCACATTCAATACATCTTCCATCCTATATGTTACAATAATGAAGTTGAAAATAGTACAAGCTCAAGCACTCAACCACATCCCGTACCTTGCTCAAAATCAATGCATCACCATTATCATCAACCACTATATTCACGGACTTTTTCGTTGCCTTGCACTCATGCTTGAAGTGCCCATATTCATCATAATTCCAGCACTCTACCTTGTTCTTGTCCTTGGTAGACTTTTCCTTGTACTTTCTCTTAGACTTGGATCTACCCCTGTTTGACTTCTTCTTTGATTCAAATCTCCCCTCGTTCCCTGCATTTAACGTTGAACTTGATGCGGTAACTGACTCCTTCCTGCGAATCTCTTCGTTGATAATCAGATCTCTCACATCGTCATACTATATTTTCTCCTTGTCCACCGATGCACTTAGAGCAGTAACCGTACCACTCCAACTATCCGGTAACGAAGAAAGAAGAATTTGGGTCGTACCTCATCATCGAAGTTAATCTTCACAGAGCTTAAGTGTGCACTTTTCATGTTGAATTCATTCAAATGCTTGGCCACCGCAGTGTCTTCCTTCATCCTCAAGTTGAACAATCTCCTCATGATGTGCACCCTGTTCATTGCCGACGGCTTCTTGTAGAGATCGGACAAGGTCTGCAACTTCTCCTTGGTATTCTTCGACTTTATCGTATGACAAGCTACATCCATGGACAACGACAAGCGGATCAGGCTCATCGTCTTTCGGTCCAATAACTTCTAGTCATCCGCCTTCATCTCTATCGGTTGATCTCCCAAAGGGGCATGCAAATTGGCCCCATACAAATAGTCTTTGATTTGCATCCTCTAGTATCCGAAGTCTGAGCCATCAAACTTCTCAATGGGAAATTTATTGACATCCATCTCCTATTGCGGGAACTAGTTATGATACTAATTGTTGGAAAATTTCGGATCGTTCTAGTAATTTGATGAATAGAAAGCAAGAAACAATAAAGAACACAAGCGATACTTACCTTAAGAAATAAGAATCTTGCCATCTCTTCTCTTTCTCCTCTTTCTAACGAAGGGTCCAAAGATTAATAACCTTGACATCATGGTTGATCAACTCTTTACAGACTTTAGAATAGCTTTGACAAACGTCATTGTTTAATTCTCTCACTGAATATAAGAGGAAAAAGAAGAAGGGATACTTTCTTAAAATAAAATTCAGCAAGTTTGGAAACTTAAACTTTAAGGGGAACGAGCCGTGAAATAGAAGAGCCAAATAGTGCAAGTCTTGATTTTTCAGTGAGAGACAATTGTCACCAAATTGTTCACATAATTATCAACCGGTAGTGTAGTTGAATCATTTGCTCCAAAACAAATTACAACCAACGATGGATGGTGCAGATTATCACCCTACATACAAAAAAATAGAAAAAATAGAAAAAAAGGTAGTGTAGCTGAATCATTTGCTCCAAAGCAAATTACAACCGGTAGTGTAGTTGAACCAAATTCTTCACATAATTATCAACCGGTAGTGTAGTTGAATCATTTGTTCCAAAGCAAATTACAACCAACGATGGATGGTGCAGATTATCACCCTACATACAAAAAAATAGAAAAAAAAATAATTAGATCATCTTCTATTTTATGCATATATAGCAAGATTAATCTTTTACTTTATTCATATATACCAGTGTAAAGAGATCTTTAATAATTTGAATAGTTCGGTCAATGTTCCACCCAAAATATGCTCTCTCAAAAATGTGAGCCTAAGATAATAGATTCATTAGAGTAGGAAAAATAAGTTAGTGCAACATAAAAACAACAAAACAAAACAAAAAACATTTTTTTGCATATAAGAGGACATAGAAGAAGGGATACCTTTTTAAAATAAAATTCAGCAATTTTGGAAACTTAAACTTTAAGGGGAACGAGCCGTGAAATAGAAGAGTCAAATAGTACAAGTCTTGATTTTTCAGGATAGACTCTAGGTATGATAGGAACATATATAAACAAAGAAAAAAAATAAGGACCCATAAATTAAAAAAAAAAAAAAAAGCATTTATCAATATATATATATACCTTGTATAACCGGACGGTAGGTTGATACTTCAACGCGAAGGAGGTTGACTCCTTTAAAATTTTTGCTCTACCTTTATACCCCTAATCGAGACCCCATGAATTCTGGATTATCTAGTATTCAGTCACGTCTTTCAATTCTATAGCCCAAAATCACTATTGCATGATTCCTTTTTTCATAACAATCTATCCCATAATTTAAATCCCCCCTACGTTCGACTAAAGCATCACCAACACTTATAAAACCTACAATAGGTCCAGTTTTCAAAGCGTCTACCATGGCAATTTCTTCCTCAATTAACTTTCATAAAACTACAATACATGGATCATTAACCTAAAGACAATTTTTATGGGATAAAATTAACATAAATTTGTAAATGGATCCTTAGCTATGAAAGCATAAATGAATAAATGATAAACAAAAGTAAATAGTAGATCATACCAAATCATTGCCCACATGGAGTGACAATATAAGGTTATAATTAAAGGCCCATATGGAGTCCTCCTTCCTATTAGTTTATATAATTAAGTCATTATATACTTTGAAATAGATTGGGTTAGTACAGCATATAGATTATTTTAAGTTTGAAGTTCATGTAATCAAAACCCAACTTATCAATCAATCATGCTCAAGTTTTGCAACAATCAGCATAGGCATTACATAACAAAACTACTATAGAAATACAATTGGATTTCATACTAAGCTTGCATTCTCTAATAACTCTATCAAGTGAATTTAAAAGTGTATATAGCACATTACAAAGTAGAAAAAGTTTGTAAACATGTAGAAAAGTGCATTGCATTCTATTTCGTAAACTTGTGAAAAAGTGCATTGCAAACTCCAAATAGTGTATTGAAAACTCTTAAAAATGGATTCTCTAACCAAAAGACAATACTTAGGGTTAGAAATTAAAATCTCGAACACCTTTAAATCAACTAATCAACAAAAAAAAAGGTTTAGTTTACCTTTAATTTGTAGAATTCTTGCTTTTTTAGGTGATCTCCTTCAAAATTCAAAGGATAATTCTCCTCGATTGTAATTGGAATATTGCTTATACACTTAAAATATTTAGTGTGTTTTGTAGGAAATAAGTCATGCGCATATGTATCAACAATCTGTTGTTTTGAATACAAAGAGAACTTTCTGCTCTCAATGAAGTCATGGCAACATAGCGTTGTTTTGGAGGAGTACAATAAACAATACTCCCTCCGTTAAGAAATACTTGTCGTTTTAGGTTGATTGGGGGTTGTTAAGAAATACTTGTCATTTTAGATATTTTAACACCATTTTTCCAATATTATCCCTAATCAATTAAAACAATTAGTTAAATTTATACTAGAAAATAAAAGATCTTCCTAAGATTGAGGGTGTTAAAGTCAAATCATTTGAATTCTTAATTTTCAAGAAAAACTCTAAAACGACATGTATTTCTTAACGGATGGAGTAGTGAGCTGCAAGCAGAATTTATTAATGTTATTTGTTAGAACAATTATTTAACTTAAATTGGATAATAGAAATAAAGTACAAAACAAACAACAATTGAATCAACAATGCATGCTCTAAGCAAACAAGTCATCATTTAGTTTCTATTGAGAGAAAGATGAGATTACAATACAAATCCATGTGATCTGATTATTTATCCCCTCCCAATCACATATATGAACTTTTACAAATTTTACAATAATGACCCACTTCATTATAAAACTTACAATTCAGCTCCTAATCCAACAATAGTTTTATTTTTACAAAATATGGACATTTGCTCATTTCTTATATCAAAGGTGCAAATTGATCTTGCCGTGTATCAAAAGCTACTACGGTGAATTTTACAAAATTGTTATTTTTGCACAAATTTGTATCTGGAAAAATATATAAATGGCTTACAATGTCCTTGGTTCTCTATCTTTGGAACTACCCCATGAGTCACCCAAGATTCTTCCATTTCCATTTGAGTGTAGAAGAATTCTTTCGTCCCGAGTCTGGAGCATAAGAGGCTAAGAAAGGGTCACCGGACCACAAACATAGCAGGTTGGGGGATAGACTATAGAGGTTTCAGCAACATTTGTGTCTTTCTAGGGTTCTCTTTAGGGTTAGAGAGAGTCAGTGTTTGAAGAGTAAAACGGTGAAAGGGAAGTAGTAAATTGTGAAATGAACAAGTAGATTTGGGCCAATCACTAATGGGCCTAACATGAAATAAAGTATAAATGCATTATTGTTTGTTCATCACAAATTACATTTGTTATCTAATTTATGAAAAATCTAGCCTTGCAAAAATTAACATCAACCCTACAATATATATATATGTAATATAAACTTAGGAAGTGTCCTCATTTAATGCACAATTAGTTTTTATTGCAATCTTCCTTATACAATTAACAATATGCCATCAAAATCAAGATGATACCAATATTATAATTGCAATCCCTTCCTTTAATAACTCAAAGGTTTGGAGTTCAAACTCCTATAGGAGCAATTTTTTCCTTCCTACCTATGTAATGTTTTGTATTTTTCCCACCCGACACAACATTGTTGGTAATCTAAATTGACAGCAGCAAGTTGATCGTTTGAGAGCCTGCAAAGCATTCAACAAAATCAAAAAAACTTATAGAAAATGAGCAAGATCAATTTAGTATGTGTTTTTGGGATTTTATGATTTGGGATTCATATTAATCCATGTGATCTTATGATTTAGGATTTTTTAATCTTTTTTGTGACAGAACCACTATTTACTCTATGGAAGTTGTTTGCATGGTACGAGTCTTATAATGTACACTTTAGAATGAAAAATTATCTTCTAAGTGTACATCATAAGACTTGGTTTGGTATATACAAGATAATTTCCATGAGATCTTAATTGGATAAGATCTTAATTGGTTAATAATATTTGATCCTTGATCAGAAGTTGATCCCTTAATAATGAATATGTATAAGATTCTAGCTAATATAATTTTCCATTCTGATATATGATCCAATCATAGTACACAACCCTATTGATTTTTGGTTAATAATTTTATGTTGTTAATAATTAGTAGATAATTAACCAAGAATTAGATTTTTTTTCCCTTTTTTGTATATATACAATTCTAAGTTTACCATTTACCCCCTTTGTGAGTTGTGTGGTTGTATATTTTGCAGGGTTCACTCAGCTTGAGCTGAGAAGAAATTGCAAAGAAGTTCTATGGTCTCTATAAAAAAAAAATAAGAAGAAATTACAACTTAATACAATAAAGAGAATCGTTTGAGAGTTTAACTACGATCGAGCTAAGCATGTACCAAATGTCGGTGGAGCGAGTCTTTTGTGTTAATTTGTACTGTATGTGAATGTGTGCCCCTATACCCTTATGTATCCGTTATATTCTCTTGTATAAGCTCTTCGGCAACATTAATAAATAGAGAAATTTGCCGGAAACCACCCGTATAATAGGGCATATTTCGCTAAACCACCCTTTTGTTTCGATATTATTTTGAACCACCTCTATGATACCCTCCGTTAACCAATCACCACCCACCCCATTTTCCGTCAAAAAAACGTCCAAGGCGCATGGACACGTGGCAAGTATTTCTTTTCCCCTTTCTTATAAAAACTTTAAACACTTAAAAAATACAAAAATTCAACCCAAAAAAATTAACCCCTAAATTGAATAATAAAAACCCAAAAAAAATCAACCGTCGTCTAAGCCGATATCGTTGACAAGCTAGTCTCCCTTCGATCGAACTCCCCCGCCGGCGTAATCCATGTCTCCGACCACATCCTCAAACGTATGATGTCCGTATCACACCGATCCTTCTCATTCGTCTTCTTCTTCGATGCCGCTCAGCTCCACGACAAGTCGGAGCTCCACCTCACCGCCCAAGGCGGGTGGCAAGTATTGTAGATCTCGACGGGGTAAGAGGAGGTGTCGGAGTCGAAGACGGCGAACTTGTCGAAGGCGGAGAGTGGCGGCAGCCACTGGACGCCGTCGACGTAGCTTGACTGCGGGAGGCGCTGGATTTGGAGGTTAGGGTTCGATGGCCGCCATTGGAGGGTTTTCTGCACCTCAGTAGCTCGCAATCGGCGGCAAAAGCCCTCCGATCTCGAGAAGGCTTCGCCAGTCAGAGAAGAGGATCTGGGAGACATCGGCGTCGTCGGCGAGATCTAGGGCAGAGAAGTAGGACTGGAAGTAGTTGTGGAGAGGAGATCGTCGGCGCGGCACATGAGGGTTTCAAGCAAGTTCAATAAAATATTTATTTTTGTGTTTTTTTTAGTTGTAAAAATGGTATAAGAAAAGGGAAAATAAAAAAATGCCACGTGTCCACGCGCCATGGACGGTTTTTTGACGGAAAATGGGGTGGGGTGGTGATTTGTTAACGGAGAGTATCATAGAGGTGGTTCAAAATAATATCGAAACAAAAGGGTGGTTTAGCGAAATATGGCCTATTATACGGGTGGTTTCCGGCAAATTTCTCTAATAAATAATCGTGTTAAATTAATTAAGTATTTTGTGTACTACTACTATTTTACTTTTAAGGTTCATCACTTTAATTTGATATGGTATGCCTGTAATTCTCAATGTAGGATTATGTTGCAATTAATTTTATAAATCATATGGTTATAGTTTAAGTCTAAAGACAAGTTTAAGATAATTAATTTTAATAAGTTTTTGTAATTCTAAATTTGTTTTTGGGTCACATTTGTACTGTTTAGTACTCATCTTATCTAAAAGTTGAAACAAGTACTTCAATTTAGATCAAATTTATAGTTTGTTAATTTAGATTTTCTAGACAATTCTTGTATGAAATTTTGATCAAATTATTAGTGACATACGAAAATTTCTATTGAAACATTTGTTTTAGTTGCCCAATCCCTTTGTATCAAGTGCTTCAAATGGAGAGAGCTTTGGATTGAAGCTCTACATTCCTAGCTTAATTGTTTTACAAAGGAAGAGGCAGAAAACTGTCACATTCAGTACATCTTCCATACAGTACAAGCTCAAGCATTCAATCACAGCCTGCATGTTACAATACAATACATATCCATGAAATTATATGTACAACAAACCAACTTTAACAGCAGATTATTAATTATACTTGCCTACCATAGTACAATGCCAATGATGAAGATCACGTGCTAAACTCACTATCATCTAAACCTATCTCAATCATATTCTGATAACAATCTTTCCAGATCAATACAAGACGCGTTTACTTGTTGATGTCGTCGATTCAAACGTTCCACTTCTGCTTTCAGATCAGCATTCTCCTCCTTCAACTTCGAATTCTCATCCTGCAACTTCGGAATTAACAAGACTTGGTCTTTTAACATGGCATTTTCTTTCTTCAGTTCCTCCAGGTCCTGTATTTGCAGAGCAACCTATCACAAGATGAACCACAAAATCATGTTTCATTCGTGATTGAGAATTCGTTTATTTTTTAATAACTACCGAAGAAAAATTCTGGCAAACATCACTTACAAGCTTTCGTGATAGACTTGGTAGATACTCATCGCCCTCAATCTCACGGTCTCTAGTACAGCTAGATACTTCAGGAGATTCGGAAACATATCCTGAAACCTCTGAAACAACCTGAACCTCTTCAACTACTTTTAAGTCTTTGTCTGAATTTGGAATCTGGGGTGGTTTTGATTCTGCTGTTTCATTTGTTTCTGAAGTTGTTGCCACTTCAGATGTTGAATCTGAAGATGCTGAAACAACTTCCTGCCCAAAGTCTACAGATTCTTCACACTGAGACTTTTCGCGATCACATCGTAAAAATATCAGACAAGTCACCAACAGTTTACAAGATAATCAAATCTTCAATTAACATATAAATCAGAGGTACCTGAGTAGCTTCATAGGACTGATCCACACCAGTCTCTTCATTGGAGCTTTCAGCTTCTAGAAACTGTTTGACTACATCAATTTCTGACTCTGTTTTGGTGGGTTCAAGAACCCATGTTACCTGAATTGAGAATGCTATTAAGCCATTTGCAGTTCAGTCAAGAGTAACAAAACGTAGTAAACCCAGATATTATTTATAAACACATATATTTACTAGGCAATGAACATTCATGAAATCCATCGGATGATACGAAAAATGGAAGAAGAATGGAATTCACGTACCTGATCTTCCTCTAGGTTACTTAACTTCGTGCTTAGCCATGGTTTTTTATAAGATGACCTGATGGTTTCCCATCGACGTGCCCGGGGAAATTGTTCAGAAGAAATAAGATTTGGCCGTCCTATGTCAATATGTTCATAGAACCATACCTATACACAAAAAAGATAGCATGATTAGGCCAATTTCTGAATTGTAGAAACCAGCTACAAGGTAACTCTAGAAATGTCCCAATATAAACCTAATCAAAACCATTCAAAATAGATTGGCACCTCAGCCGTAAGATCAATTTGAAAGGTTGTATATGACCTCACCACTTTGTTTAAATTTGTCACAGATTTAAATAACTTATAAATATATATAAGCACTAAAGCATACAGATATGTAATTGAAAGTGAGCTGCAAAAAGCCCTTCACAGGATAAGTTAATCAAAATAGCTATTCCGAATACAAGCCAGCAAAAAAGGGATACAGTATCAAAACACAACTAAGGCCTAAGGGTTTTGTTGTTCTTGTACATTATAAGACATTTCATCAGTAAATTCCTTGACATGTGCATGAAACTAACCTTAAAACAGCCACCCGCTTATCAATAAGGCCGAACTACACTCACTTCATAGTACTGATTAACAACTATATAAGCCAAGTCTTGTTTTGTTTGATGGAAAAGGTGCATTGTTAAGAAGAAACAAAAAAGAAATGGAAAAGGTGCTCTAAATGTAACTAACAGGACTTGTAAATAGTTCAAACTATGAATGTGATGGACCTGAAGAAGAAGAAGACAGCCTCCGACTAGCTTCACATTTTCCTCTTTCCGCTTTTTGATCCATGAAAACACGTCCTGGCGCACGGCTTCACCCCAAGCATACTCATGGACCTTATCTAGATCTTCAAGCAAATTGAGGAAATAGGAATCCACTTTTCCAGATGAGTTTGGAAAGAGAAACACCCCAAATGTGTACAATAAAAATGATCTAACAAAATCCTCATTCACCAAATCCCCAATGGATTCAAGTCTATCACCAATTTTTGAAATATTAATTTTTCTGTTATTCGGAGTAGCACCAAACTCCCGCTCCAACTTCGAGAAAGGCCCGTCATGCTCCACAGATTTGCCAATGACCGGCAATCCTAGGATTAAGGCAACATCCTGAGGTGTAATCGTCACCTCCCCTTGAAGAAGCTTGAAAGTCATCTTCTCACTGTCCCATCTCTCCATTAGTTCCCCTAGTAGAACCTTACTGATCATCTGATTTCGTATATTGAGAAGATAACCAAATCCAGTTCTGTGTATAGCAGCTCTTTGATCTTCTGTTAACTTTTCCACTCGTCTGATGAATGAAGGCAGTGAAAACTTAGTATCAAAGCTGTTTTCCTGAAAAAACAAAATTGTTCAATTGAGATATCCTGTGTAGAAAATCACATAACTTGGGTGTTATAAGCATAGAAAGACTCATAACAGCACTCAAATTTGTCTGGCAATCTGTAGAGCGTAGATTCCCCAGCTTTCAAAAAGCAGTTTTCAGTGCAAATGCAATATAGCTGTTTACAAGAATTGAACTTTTAAAAAAGTATTCAGTTCAACAAACTTTACCCTTTCCCAATTATCAGAATTAAGTACTTTTTCCATCAAACGAGTGTACACATAGACGAGATGAAACTCCATAGATTCAGCACAAGGCACAATTTCAAGGCACACAGAGGAAACGAAACACAAATAGAAAGAAATTGGAAAACCTAAGCACTACGGATCTCGCCAATGAGAGCAAAAGACACAAACCTCAGATGTCAAAGCGCAAACTAATTCATTCTCCCGAACTCAATTCAACAGCAAGGACAACGCGGAACCACAGAAATTGACAATCACATAAACCCTTATCCACAGACATGCGAAAATTGGGGGTTTTTTCCTGGAAATTTTGAGAGTGAAAGAGAGGGATTACCACAACACGCTCCTCCTTAACTACGCTAGCGGAAGGCGGGAGAAAAATTGAAGACCTTCTTGTCTTCATTCTTGAGCAATGTGGATCCGGCGAATTGGGGAGCGACTTCTCAGAGCCTGTGAAAATCGCTTGTGTGTTGTACAGAGAAGAGGGGAAGACGGATTGAAGAAGAAGAAGACGAGTGCTGATTGCTGAGTTCTGTTAGCTTCTTCTCTCAATTATGGAGAAGAGAGAAAGAGTGACTGCGAATTTTGAAAGTGGGAGAGAGAGAGGAGTTGAAGGCTTTGAAGCTTACAGAGGAAGATTTGAACATAAAAACGGGGAAAAAATAAAGGGAAAAGGAAATTTGGAAAATAGCGCGAGCGAGGTTTGAAGAATTTTGTGTGGGCTTGGTTGTAAACGAGGGATGATTTAGCCCACTTAAATTTAATGGGCTGTTCTAATTTTTAAACGTAATTTATTACAACTCATGTGAGTGTAACTAATTTTGGTGGTTATTGTTATCAAAAAAAATAATAAAAAAAATTTGGTGGTTATTTAAGATTTTACCATTTTTGTTGACAAAATAAAGCAATTGAACATTTGACCACTGTGATTATTTAATTTTGGTGATTATTTAACATTTTACCATTGTGAAATCTATGTATTTGTATTTATTACTCGAAACAAAATAGGAGTGCAAATGTTTTTAATGCAATTGAAATAACCAGAAATGAAACCTATAGTCACTATACTACACCAAAAAATCAATTTAAGATCGATTAATTTTGATTCCTAAATCTAACCCGATTCATCTAGTCGTATCGATAGGCATACAGTCATTTTGGATGCATTATCCTTAATATATAAATGTCCTTAATTATTGGTTACTTTATAACGTCTTTTCAAATCATATGATAAAAAGTGTTATCTTAGTGTAACATATCAAGATATCATACATACCGAACATAAGTATTTACTTGGGATGACAAGTACATACACTTCGATTTGTACTTGACTTAATGTCACTATTAGTCTACTGTCACTATAAATGACAATTAAGGCAAGCTTCAATTCTTTGTTTAGTAGGTCGGTCATGTACGCATCTATATATATAAAGCTAAGCCTACATCTAGAGTTATGTCCTATCAAGCGTTACCATTTACTGACTTACATACATTTCGTTTCAATGTGAAATCTAGCTAATTTTGACAATTCAATGGTTTTATATTATATGTTTGTAATTTGTGCCTTTAGTCTGTAGAATGTTGCAATCGGGTCCATGTTTGCATAATAACTCGTATCAAAATCGATGATTCAACTTAAGGACCGGGCTATCGTCCAGGACTATGAGAGATCATAAGTGAGGATCGAGTATGGTGAATGTCGATGTTGTATTGCGAATTGCATTAATTCGTGTGTTGGGTTTGACGATTCGGCTCGTCCATTTTTCTATACCGCGCGCAAAAAAGTTAAAACTATTTAAACACTAATATATGGATTACCCGGTACGTATACGTAAACTATATATGATCGAACTCACCTAAACCCTAATTAAGAGAAGTGAAAATTAGGTCACTTGTGCCCACCACTACGTACTACTAATTCTCCAACCTACTCCTCCTTTCACTTATACGCAACATACGTACGACGTCCGTTGCTAACCAAACCATTAACATATCTCAACATAACTAACGTCCTTTTTTTTGTATAAAAAATATATGTTCAAAAGACTACACTACGCGTAGACATGTGACTTAGTTGAGACGATCACTTGACCATATTAATATATACATGCTTATAAAGGTAAAGGTGCACATGATCGAACACGAGATATATAATGCACGTCCATTTTTTGCTCAAATAAATTAAACCTGCCATTTTATGTAATTACGCGATGTCCATGAAATACGTGTTGAATGTTTTGAAGTTGTATCATATTCGGTTTTCTTTGATATACACTTAATCTTAAGTGATCGATAAGTAGAAGCAATTAATCTAATCCGATCCACAAAGAGGAAATTTTGGAAAAGCCTGCATTCATTTTACATCTCATACAAACTCAAACAAAGGCAATTCAAATTTCATTACACAAACCTAATACAAGCATTTAAATGATTTTTATTCAGATTCATATCTTAGCCGATGTTCTTAATGAAAGAGAGACTAATTACATTACATCACTACACACGAAAAACACGAGCCGAACTACACCGGAATCAATCAAATAAAAAACTAAATAATTCGAATTTCAAGGGCAATTTTGTGCATAAACTCGTATTTACGGCTAGTTTACATAATTTTGAATTTTAAGGGTATTAAGTTCATAAAAACATACGGGTACCCGACTTTTTGTGCCGTCGGCCCTCATGGGTAGGTCCCGCTTTAAGGTAGTGACAAGAGTGAGTATGGGGCCCTCTCGAACAAGTGAAGTAATATCAGTGTCAATCAGTGCGCTGCCAAGTGTACACGTGTCCCTCTCTCTATAACTTCACATGATTCATGTATTTCCGTGATTCCGTCCGGCCGCCTGAGCTAATAACTACTGTATTTACCGCTAGCTATAATTATACCACTAATCCGTTCAAGTTTTATCCGAGCTAAGTAGTATCACAAATCCTAGGGAAAAATATTTTAACTAATCAATACTATTTCTAATAAAAACTATTTTTAGCTGAATTATTAAGACAATTTTATCGTTTTAGATTTTGAATACACGTTTTCGTGTATTATCTTCATTAATTAAAAATAATATCTAAATATGAAGACTTCTAATTTAGAATTTTAGATCTTAAATTATTACTAGTTCTTACTTCTTGGGATATACTAATATAGAAAATTTGAATTACTGAATTTTGTCAATGTATCTTAAAAAACTACCTATTTTTTGAGGGAATTTTTTTCGGATAATAATGGAGAAAGGAAAGCATTAGGAAATAAACGACTTTAATGTATTCGATAAGCTATTCGGAGTTAATATATCTTTGCTCGGTCAATTCATGTCACAAAGACATCAAAAACTGCCTATGCACCTAAACCACCTTCCTAAGTAGATCAATGAAATACACACTAAGCTTCTTTTCAATGTTAGCTTTCACTACAATAATGTACGTAAAAAGTCGTGAATTCATTCACTTATATGACATGACTCGAGCTAACATAAATTCATTCACTTAAAGACAATGTGACATGCCCTTTCATGTCAAATCGAGTGGGAGCCCGTACGACTTGACACTTAATCATCCATTTAATACTGTATTTTTTAAAATCGTAAATTAATTCATCGAACCTAGTTTCGTGTATGATAGTCATTTGCCAATTGCAAGTGTTGAAGGTGGGGGAAAGATATTTTCGATTTTGTTCTTACGTGCTTTTTCCATGAAAATGATGTTCTTTTCCTCTACAACTACAGCCGTACTTGCTTCCTAATAATCACGGTACACGTACAAATCCATCATGCTAAAAAAAATTACGGTAAATCTACAAAGTGCTGAATTTTTGCCTAAATGATTTGCCCCTCGTTTTAGCTACACGTCTACATATGGGAAAATATCCTCATTTTCTGTTTGGCACATCCTATTGTATTTCGGGGATCGATAAAATTATCAAAGGACTCATTTAACTAAAATGTACAATGAACAAGACATAACAAAACAAATACATTTATGATCGACAATCGATAAAAAAATATCTAAAGCTGTTTGATATGCCCTCCTTGACTATACACTCAATAGTCATTTACTTACAAAACTAAGATTTCATTCCGTGAATATATGAAAAAAAATAGTATATATTTACCATGAGTTAATCTAAGCAAGTACGTACGAGATGGCCGACGCAATCAACTTGTTCCTAAATATATAAATAATCAACATTTTTTGCGAAGATCTGACTCGTTTTTTCGGTCGTGACGTATGAATATAATTGTCATCTTGATGGTCTTTAAGTTTTACATCAAGCCCGAGTGCCCGAGTGCCCGACCCGAATATACCACCGTACCGAGTCTACTAATGAGACATTAGTTAAAAATTACTTGAATTATTACCTATGTGTCGGTTTACCGTGATTAGTTATATTTTTGCTCATAATTAATCAGAGTGAATATACTAACTACACTTAGAAATGCGTATGCATGTTCATGTCACGGGCTTATGGGCTCATATTACAAAGAAACATACAAAAATTGAAAATTGAGTTTAGTTCATGAAACTTGCACACCTACTCCTATAAACTTCACATTCTTGGGGAATTAACATTCAATATTAATCGATCTCTTTATTAATAACCTTGAGTAATAAAAAGATCTTGAAAACCATACTTGCACAACTTAATTGAAAGCTTTATGATGCAACTCTAACTAATTGCAATTAACATGACGACCCTTCATTTATGATTAAGGTTATTTAGGTAGACAAATACCAACAAACTATTACAACCGCCCTCTCCCTAATCTCCATATAAATTCTCTCTCCTACCTCCCAAAACTCCATTAAAACTCCTTCCAAAATCCTTGTCAAATTGTCACCATCCCCCTCCTTAACTCCAAAAACACTAGTCCTTCTATTATTACTCGGTTAACCTCAAAAACCCTAATCTTCTAAAATCTTCGGAATCAAACCAAACAGGGCCCCCAAATTTCGGATACCCGACAGCCAGACACATTTCATGTAAGAAAGCAGCCATTGCCATCTCCATCTCTTATCTTGTAAACCAAGCGAAAACAGATGCAAGAATCTCCACCACATAGCACTCAAATCCAAGAAAAGCAAAAAACAGAGCTCAATTGGCACTGAAATCTCCACTTTCCAGTTTCAAATCCCCCAAATCGAGCCCCAAAACAACCGAAAATGGCGAAGGCAAGCCGACACCTGCAATCGGCGGTTCCGCCGGGGAGGGACTCGCCGGAGACCGATCCGGCGGGGTTCGGCGGCGCGAACTTCGACGCGAACATGGTGATTATACTGGCGGCGTTGCTCTGCGCGCTGATCTGCGCGCTAGGGCTGAACTCGATCGTGCGATGCGCGCTGAGGTGTAGCCGGGGGCTGACGGAGGAGGAGAGGGAGCAGGCGGCGGCGGCGACTCGCCGGAGGTCGGGGACGGGGATGAAGAAGAGCGTTCTCCGGCGGATGCCGGTGTCGGTGTACGGAGCCGACGGCGTCAAGGTGAAGGAGACGGAGTGTCCGATTTGCTTGGCGGAGTTCGCCGATGGGGAGAAAGTTAGGGTTTTGCCAAAGTGTGGCCACGGGTTTCATATGAGGTGTATTGACACGTGGCTCGGGGCGCACTCGAATTGTCCCACGTGTCGCCGGTCGTTGCTTGAGGGCGGGGGCGGTGGGCGGGCGGATGCGCTAGTGATTGTCGTCGGGTGATTCTCAGGGGCAGAAATGGAAATGTGTATTTCTTTTTCCTTTTTCTGTTTTTTTTTTTAATTTCTCATGGTAACGATAAAACTTTGTAAAATGTAAATTAAGCGTCGGATCTCTAGAGAAAGAGTGGGGATTGGGATGATCGTGTTACGTGTAATGTAAATTCTTGGTAAGTTGAATCTTTTTCTTTTTTTTTAAATGGAAGAACTTTGTTATCGGGAATTTAGATGATTCACACTCTTGGTTAAACCAGAGTTGGTTAATCGTATTCAGTATGTACGTTTTCTTGATGTTAAAATTTGAAAGATGTTTAGGTTGGGTGGTGTAATGTCATGATCGTCACCTACCTTCGGTGTAATTGTGGGAAGGAACTCAAAAACTAGAGGATAAAGGCACTTGAAAGAAAGGGAATGTAGTGAGCAAGAGGCATTGGGCCGATAGGCCCATAGGCCATAGCTACATGTTGGGCACGTCCACATGGTGTAGCTCAAATTGCCGAGGCATGAGTTTGTTTCGTTTAGCTTCACCTTGTTTTTTAGGAAAGTAAACTGTGTAGTCGACTCTCTTGTTCGTGTTGCTTTTTCCTTTTCGCTTCGTGCTCATTTGTCATTGCATCTTTGAACAAGAAATCAAATTTATCATCCTCTATTCCCATCCCTCTGAAGAGGTATCCCTTATTTGTCGCCAAACCTAAGTGTGTCCTAAGTACTAAGCATAATCATCACCAAATGCGAGAGCATGTGCTGTTTTCGGTCAAGTAAAATGATTACTTTGACATCTTTGGATTGTTTAGAATGAATACATCTCGACTCTTAAAGCATTCCTGAGACATGCCAGGTCTCGACCGTTGTTTTGTTGGATTGATTAGAGTAAAATCACCATTTAATACGATATCATATGATCATTCTGTTAAATTCCAGTGGGCCATGTTTAGATGGGTGACGTGTTGGGTAAATTTAGCCACTTCATATATAAGATCATAATTCACTTTTTAACCCATAAAACTTAAGCAAGTGGATATAGTTTCACCTCCCCTTATATACTAGTGGTATTGTGGCACTATTGTACGACGCGGGATTGATTCTCCAAGTCTCCAACACTAACTGCCTCAACTTTGACAATTGAGCCTATTTTTCACAGCCAAACTCAAATGTAGGGTTTATCTATGCAATTTTCTCCATTACAAATTGTGTACAAAACCTCATTTTATAAATGTCATAAGTTTTGGTCAAGTGTACGTACGTACTCCGTATTTAATAAGAAGGCCCAAAAGCTATGCCACATTCGGATCGGTCACGTCATCAAAGGGCATAGTTTGGTTAGAATGTACTCGACTGCTCGTGCATTATTTTAACAGTGGGGCCCACCACCTCTGTTCCCTTCCGTAAGGCCCGTCAAAGCCGTCGATCGCAATCCAAATGTCATCCGACGGCTGTAATCGGGAGTCAAAGATCTATACATTTAATTGGATTACTAAATTAATGTTGTTTGAAAATTTGTAATCTTTGACTGGATTGTCACTTCAATCGAGGCGCCCTTACTTTGATACTTCATGCTCGGTGCTCAATTACCAATGTAGCCTTCCCAGCTCTGCATCACATGGGGAGGTGGGGCCAAGACAGTAGGGGCAAACTCGTCCATGTAAAGAAACTCAGCACCAACTTATAATTACGCGAAAGCGGAAAGAGGGAAATGCAGGGATTACTTGCACTAGGTTTGACCATTGCTCGGATTTATAATTTTCTTAAAAACTTGATAATCTCAATTTCCATTTCTTTGCCTTCTTCTACCCTTGTTCATCCCCTTTCATCCTGTTCTTTTTACCCTTTTGAGTACCATAAATCTTACACCGTTCCTCACTCTCCAATTCCACTTCATTTTCACTTTGCTTAGGGTTTGTGTTCTTCCTTCGCATATCATCAAGCTCCTTATAAAGCAGAGTTCTTTCTACTTCAATTCAGGTATAGTTTCTAGCTTGCTTGTTCATTTTATAAATCCCCCTTTTACCATGTAATTTGCTGATGTTAGATTGATGATTTAAATCCAAGGAAACTCTGGGTTTGTTTGTTGCCTTAATCTTTGTAGTGACTAGTGATGGAGCTGGTATTTGTTTGGTTTATTCTGGATCTGGGTTTCTTTTGGTTTTTGGTTTTCTGCCTTTCTCCATTAACAGATTGGGATTCTAGGATGCAGATTATAACATTTATTGATGAAACTTTCATGGAATATTTGCTTCTGGAAGGAGATTGTGAGCTTGTCTATCAATCTGTAGTGGGTTTACTGTCTTTGGAAAACCTAGCCTAGAAATTTTGACAAATTGTAATTGGTAGGTAAGAAGAAAGTAGAACACATGTAGAATAAGTTGTCACTTGTGAGAGTTGTATTTCAGTCTTTGGTCCAAGAAGTAGTGCTAAAGCTAGTGGTGTTAGTTGGATTATGAGTCAACTTCTAAAAAGTTGAATTCATGTTGAAAAGAACAAGTTGAAGTGTTGAGCTCCATTGGTTTATATGGCTTACTACACATCAAGAAATCATTCAAGTTTATTCTCCTTCAATCTTCTTCTCCAACACAAGTTTTATTGTGCTTTGTTTTGACAGGAATCAGCATTGAAACTTTCAAGTGCTTGTTGTCTATATTACCTGGAAACTCTTATAGGATAGCGTTTCCCGTTTCCATTTCCGTGTAACATAGTTTGAGTAGCTTAGATACCTAATATGGGCTGCTTCACCCTCCTGCGTAGTAGAAAGAAAAGAACTCAGCAAACCGTTGACATCAAACGGGTTTCGCCTCAGAATCCGACACCCACTGCTCTTCCCGAGCCAGAAACCATAAGCAATGCGCTAAAATCCGCTCCTCCGAGCTTTCGTACTAGAGCTAGCCCTGTTCAGCACTCTAAAGAAGTGATCATAACCGGAACACGTGCGCTTTCTGCTCCTCCAAGTCTCCATGGAGTCATCCGAGACGCCACGTCATCGTATTCTGACTATGATGAGCCAAGATCCCCTACTCCACAGCCTCTTCCCCTTCCAGCACCACAGAGCCTGAAGTCGAGAAGTGGGTCCCATTTTTCTCCTGGGCAGCTCCCATTGCCGCCATCAAAATCACTTAGAAGCTTTAATTATGAAGAGATTGCTTCTGCTTGTCACAATTTCTCTCCTGATCATTGCACCTCAGAAAGTCTTTCATCATCAGTTTACAAGGCTTCCATTTGGGATATTTCTTTTAGCTCTAGGAAATTAGAGGCCACTGTTACTCGGTTTTACCCATCAACCCAGGTAACTTTCGAAGATCAATGATTCATTTTTACCCTTTTTTTATACTACTAGTTGAAGTTTTTAATAATGGGATGAGATGTAATTGTAGGGATTGAAGGAGTTTCTGAATGAAGCGAATACACTTGCAACTCTACAACATCCAAATCTTTGTAAATTGCTCGGTTACCATGCACGGGAGGATTCAGAACAGAGGATCTTGGTGTACGAGAGGCTTCATCATGGTAGCTTAGATCATCTTCTCTATGGGAGATCTGATGGACCTCCTGTTGACTGGAGCTCGAGAATGAAAGTAGCATTTTGTGCTGCTCAAGGCCTTACCTTTCTACACGAAGAAGGTCCTTTTCAGGTACATACAAAAACTCACTTATCACTTAGCATATCATCTTTTCAAATATATTCTTGTTTGTGACAAAGATTTTATCTTTTTTTTTCTTCAGGCAATGTACAAGGATTTTTCAACAGCAAACATACAAGTTGACAAAGATTTCAGTGCAAAGCTTTCGGGTTATGGCTGTGTGGGACTGCTCCCAGAGGCTAATTTCTCTGATGCTTTAGCTGTAAGTGATCATCTCTTCTTTTTCTAATGCTCTTTTGTGATTCCATCAGTTTTATACTCTCATATTTATGTGAGATTTTCAGAGCTTGAAATACATGTATTGAAAATTCAAGCTGTTCCATTTCATTTTTCCCACAGACATCTGGAAATCTTTCAGTAGAGACAATGGAAAGAGGACTCCTCACTCCGAAAAGCAACGTGTACAGCTTCGGCATCATCTTACTCGAGCTTCTAACCGGTAGAAAGAACATGGACAGTCGTCGTCCAAAGGAGGAGAGAAACCTAATAAAATGGAGCTGGGCATTCTTAGCAGACGAATGCAGATTGTCCCTAATAATGGATCCTCAGCTAAAAGGCCGTTTCCCGATCAAAGCCGCCAAAACCGTAGCTCAAATTGCTCAGAAATGTCTCCAAAAAGACCCATCTGATAGACCCACAATGAGATCAGTAGCTGAAAATCTCAAAATCATCCAAGAAATAAAGTACTCTTGCAGGTTTCCCTTGCAAGAGCCAGGAGCAGTAATAATGGACAAACAAATGATGAAGTCTCCGAGTTTAAATGGCATTATTTTAACCCATCAGAATTCTTTGAGTAGGCTTTCTCAGTCCATGTCTTTTGGCTGTTCTTCACTTCTCTTGGATGAGTTTGACAGAGGGAGGAGGAACTCATCTTCGTCGTTGACGTCGATTAGAAGGGCTAGTGTTGAAGGGTTTTGATTGCTGGTGTATAGGTTGCTCTTCTTTCATTTATGGTTCAGTTTTAGTCACATTTGTATTGTATATAACTTCATTGCAGCTTCCCATTAACTAGATCTTATTAGTTAAATGCCCATGATGGTTTTTTAATATTGAGTGGTGAAATTCTGTTAAATTGTGTGTGCAAATGTTCTGTAGCCAAAAAGATTTGTGCAATAAGTGAAAATATTATAATCAAATGGCCCTTATTCGCAATTATCTTATCCTATTTGAAAGCAACTTAAACTGAATGTTTGGCACCACACATTATTTGACTACACAAGAGCCAGGGACTCAGAAGCTAGCCAAGCAACAACAACAACAGGAAAGCAATGGCAGCCATCATGTCGTCGCCTCCGATCACCCGTCGCCTCATTTGCCGTGCTTGTAAATCTCCGGCCTCCACTCCATCCCCTCCCCGGACGTCCTCCATCCCCGGGAGAAGGCAATGCCTGTTCCTACTCACGGCCACAACCACAGTCGCCTTGAAGGCCATTGAGCTGCCATCAAAGGCAGCAGCACAAGACATTCCACTATTCGGTATTAGAAAGAAGATAGAAAAGGCAGAGGAGGTGGCCGAGGAAGTTGTAAAGGAAGGCATCGAGGCGGCTGAAAAGGAGCTCGAATCGGCCGAGAAGCAGATCGAGGCGGTCGAGACAGCGGTTGTCACTGTAGACGCAGCGGTGCAGGCGGTTGCTGTCGCCGGAGCTGAGGTTTTGGGGGTGGTGGTTGCCACTGCTATTGTAAATGGCATTCTTGGCCCTGAGAGTAAGAAGGCATGAGAAATTAACCTCTGGCTCTTGTTGTTTTTTGTCTTTCTGTTTGTTTACGAGGAATGAATTCAGTACATGGAATTGGATGCATAAACTCTTGTGTGGATGTTGGTATGCAGATTGACCAAATTGTATTATGCTGGTGTTGTTTTTTAATATGTTTGATAGTGATTAGTGATGTACAACAGCAAATTATTGGGCCCATCAGGCTCAAATTAATCAACAAAAAAATGAAGAGAGAAAAGCTGGTTTCTTTATTAGAAACGGGTAAAAAAAAAACTGTGCATATTTGCTAGTGGAAGAATGCTCAAACGGAGCTTCAATGGCTTCCATGGCACATTTAGCTTCCTCCATGCCTACTACTCAACATCAATCGCCTCCAAGGGTGGGATTTCAAAAGCCGAATTGGTCAAACTGCTGGTCAAATCGGTCGGTTTCTCTAAACACGAAGCGGCCTCCATTGTTACCGATCCCAAGGTCAGTCACCTCTTCAAATCCACGAAAACTCCAAAATTGGTTGTCGATTTCTTCAAAGAAAGTGGTTTTGACGAAAGGCAGATCAGGAAAGTGGTAACTGTTATCCCGAGAGTTCTCCGTAGCGATGTTGAGAAAACCCTAAAACCCAAAATTAGGGTTTTGCAGAAGCTAGGGATTTCTGGATCAGATCTAGGGTTTTACTTGTCTCATGATCCGTACGTGCTACTTCGGAGCCTAAATGCTTACATTGTCCCTTCCCTTGAGCTGTTGAGATCTGTACTTGGTGGCAATGAGCAGCTAGTCAAGGTTTTGCTGAAAACCGGTCCACTTCAGTTGCTTTCTAGCCATGTCCTTAAGAATGTACCTCACAATTTGGCATTGCTTCGTAGCTATGGCTTTCCGGAGGAAAGAATGCAGCTTTTTATAGCTCAATTTCCCCAATTCCTCGCACAAAGAAAGCAGCTGTTTGAAAAAAACCTCAAACGGGTCGAAGAGAAGCTAGGGATTCGTCCGATGACTCCTATGTTCTTGTACGGGGTCGGCGTTCTTCTTTGGGTTACAGATGAGAAGCTCAGATCATTCTATGAACTGTTTGAGACTTGTGGATGGAGCAAGCCCGAAATCTCCATTTTGCTTAGGAAGCAGCCCCTGATCTTGAATTTTACTGAGAAAGCATTGAGTGCTAAACTGAAATATCTCATGGAAGATCTTGGATACGGGTCTGAGTACTTGGCGACGCGTCATGTTTTGCTATCGCTTAGCCTTGAGAAGAGGATCGTGCCACGGAATGTCCTCATTCAGGCTCTGAAGGAGAAGCAGCAGTTGAAGTTTGATCTTAGTTTCTATACTGTCATGAAGATGGCTGAGTCTCGGTTTCGGAAGATATATGTGATACCGTATAAGGATGAACTTCCTGAACTCTATGAAAACTATACTCAGACGACAGGTGGTGCTCAGACTAAACTCTAGCCTGCTCAAGGTTTGTACTTTTTGAAGCTCTTATTTTTGTAAGATAAACGTGGCAAATTGTTTCTCATTTTTGATGCAATTGGTAAGGCATATGGAATGATTTGTCATGCTTGGGTTTGTAGAAAGATTGGCAACCAGCTAGAAATTGGATGGTGATGTTGGAATCTTTCAGCAGAAACATAATGATCCAAAAAGTTGATTAGAATTCACATTTAATGTTTGTGAATCTGGCTTTACTTTCATTTTCATAAATAAAGTTCTTGAAATGACCATGTGATTTTAATATAACGTGATAATCTGTGTTTTGCATTCATCTCTTGTCGATGAGCACTTGAAATTTTGCAAATGAGAGATGTTATTATCACTAATCTTGATTATTTGTCTTACATGAACCAGTTTGATTTTTTTGTAAGAGTTCATAGTAGACTTTAGCCTGGCCTGCTTGAGGTTTGTACTTTTTGAAGTTTTTTTTTTCATAAGATAAACATGGCAAAATTGTTTCTCATTTTTGCTGTAATTGACTAATTGCTATGGCATACGCAATGATTTGTCATGCTTGAGTTTGTAGAAAGATTGGCAAGAAGTCAAGAAAGGAGCTTAGCTAGAAATTGGATGGGGATGTTAAAATCTTTCAGCAGAAACTAAATGATCCAAAACGCTGTGTTCGTAAATCTGGCTTTACTTTCATTTTCATCTATAAAGTCCTTGAAATGACGATGTGATGTTAATATAAAGTGACAATCTGAGTTTTGCTTTCATCTCTTGTCGATGAACACTTGAGGTTTTGCAAATGAGAGATTTTATCCTCACTAATCTTGATTATTTGTCTTTCATGAACCAGTTTGATTTTTTGTAAAATTTCATAGTAGTAGTAGTTGTAGTGCTGTAGTGCTGTAGTGCATAGGCTGTAGTAGTGATGGTATGAGGACAAGTTCATTAGTAAATGTTCATTGGTTTGAATCTCAAAAGGACTAGACAAATAATTTGGAGAATGAAGTCTTATGCATCAAGAAGACCTGTAACTGGTGAAAACCCTAAAGCCCAAAATCAGAGCTTTTCAGGAGGTAGGATTAGTGATATCTCAACATCCACAAGTCATGTGTTCTTCATTTATAGCCTTGAGAAAAGGATTGTGTCCTGAAATGTCATCATTCAGGCTCTGAAGGAGAAACAGCTATTGAAGTTTGATGTTAGTTTTTACATTGGCTTGATGATGGCTGAATCTAAGTCTGGGAAGATATATGTCCTACCGTTTAAGAATGAATTTCCTGAACTCGATGAAAACTACACTCAGAACTCTAATTGCAGAAAAATTGGGAAGGAGCCAAGAAAGGAACTTAGCTAGTAACAGGGCATATAGATTTTAACAAAATATATATTGAGAATTTTCTCCATGAGCGAAATTGGAAATAAAATTTGGAAATGATATAAAATAAGTAGCTCATCATTGAGTTGTTTGATTGTTTCTATTACTAATCCAAATCAAAGCCGAAGTTTTGAAGCTTTATTTGTACAATCCTGAAGTGATAGAGGTAGCATCTTCATCCATACATAATTTCTCGATAGACAATGAATAAAGATGCTTGATGAATAAAATTTCATTCTCTTTACAAATGTTTACTGAACTTGTCCTCCAACATTATAAGTGACTTCTAGTACTACAATCGCTTGCAAAGATATCAAATTGATTAATGTAAGGTAAATAGTTAAGATCTTTGAGGAAAACGCCTCTCATTTGCTAAATAAAAAAGACTAAACAAAGCCCTAATTCACGAACATAAAACATGACTAACCATCCATGAACAAATATCTGCAAACTCAAGGATAAAAATTCATTGCAAGTCATTTACCAATCATAGCAAAAATGAGAAACAATTTGGCACATTTATCTGGCAAAAGACCAAACCTCCATAAAGAACAACCCTGAAGCAAGCTATATCTTTACAGATTTCATAGCGCCACCTGTTGTCCGAGAATAGTTTTCATAGAGTTCAGGAAATGTATCCTTATACGGTATCACATATATCTTCCGAAACCGAGACTCAGCCATCTTCATGACAGTATAGAAACTAAGATCAAACTCCAACTGCTGTTTCTCCTTCAGAGCCTGAATGAGGACATTCCGTGGCACAATCCTCTTCTCAAGGCTAAGCGATAGCAAAACATGGCGCGTCGCCAAGTACTCAGACCCGTATCCAAGATCTTCCATGAGATACTTCAGTTTATTCCTCAATGTTGTCCCAGAAAAAAGCAAGATCAACGGTTGCCTTCTGATTAGATCCCATATTTGAGCCTTACTCCATCCGTAGCTGTAACACACTTGCAAATTCGATTCAAGCCTCTTTTCGGTTATCGAACTCAGCGCGAAAATCCCTTGCAAGAACATAGCAGACGTTCTAGACCTTCCTAGCTTCTCTTCGACTCGTTTGAGCAGTTGTTCAAGCCACTGAGTTCTCTGCAAGAGCAAGACGGGTCGTCGGAGCAAGAACAGCTTGAGTTTTTGACTCGGGACGCCGCAGCTCCGCAGCAACTCGACGTTACCCGGGAGATTCTTAACAACATTGGAAGAAAGCAAAAGCTGTGATTTTGTTGTCAGCAACAGATCAATCAGCTGCTCATTACAACCAATGAGCGATTTCAGCATCTCAAAGGTGGGGATAATGTGTGATTTGAGGCTCCGATACAACAATTGTGGATGTTGAGATATCACTGATCCTAAATCTGAGCCACGTAACCCTAGCTCTTGCAAAACCCTAATTTTCGGCTTTAGGTTTTTCTCAATATCGCTACGAAGGAGCCTCGGTGAAGCAATGATCAGTTTCCTGAGGTGCGTTTCATCAATTCCACTGTTTTTGAAGAAGTCGACGACCAATTGAGGTTTTTTGGTGGATTTGAAGAGGTGACTGACCTTGGGATCGGTGACAATGGAGATGGCTTTGTCTTCAGATATTCCGACTGATTTGACAAGCAATTCCACCATGAGAGGGTTTGAAATCGCATTCTTGGAAGCTACTGATGTTGAAAAACAGGCATGGAGGAAGCTATATGTGGCGTCACGGAAGCCATGAAAGCTCCGTTTCAGCATTCTTCCAACGGCAAGGTTTGTAATGACTAACTAGTACAAACCCCGTACCATGTACGAGTAATGTAAATATAAAACCGAATTAATCGATTTGAGATCGAATTTTGATATGAATTCGCTTTTAACTCGGGAACTTATAATCCAAATCCGATAGACTAAGCCCGAACCTATTGACCTATATATGTACTTTTATTCATACAATTTTAATTCTAAAATAGTACTATTCAAATTTATATTATTAATGAATATACTATTGACACATATGAAATTTTTTCACTATTCTTCAAAATTCAATAAAGACAAAATTGTATACTAATTAATTAGAAAAAAATAATAAGGAATATAAAAGAAAATCACTTCAATTTCCTTATTCGTTAAGGATATATAATTGAGTAAGATATTGGGTATAAGAAAATTGGATAAGATATCAAGAACTTATTTTTTGAAAATCAATGCAAAAAATAAAATTATTATTTTATTCAGGATTGATGACGTGGCACAAATTTTAACAAAGACTTGGGTTCCGCTTTATACTGTATTATAATAGATGAATCCCGCTTTGTTCTCCATTTTTGTTGCTTATTAATCTGCGCCGTATCATCAAGATGGGCCTAAGCCCAATTATTGATTGTTTACTGTGCTAATATGTCAAATCCAAATTTTATTTCCAATTTGGCTCATGGAGAAAATTCTAAATATTTATTTTGTAAAATCTTTCTAACAAAACCTATATTTTGTTATTGAAAAATCTAAATGCACAAATTTTAAAAAATTTGTAGAATTTGTAAAAAGAGATGATATGTTATGTTATGAACGTTAAGTAGTGTTTGGTTCATATTTCATTAGGTCAAAGTCGATTAGCTCAAGCCGGTTTACTTGGTTGTAGCTAGGGATGCACATGGGGCCGGGGCGGGGCGGATAATGCATTCCCCATCCCCACTACCTATTTTTTTCCCCATCCCCATCTAATCCCCGCGGGGAGCGGGGCGGGTAATACCTATCGGGTTTAGGTATGTTAACGGGTCTCCATTTATTGATTTTTTTTAATTAAAGAGTCTTATTTACTGTTAGGATTCCTAATAATTACCTCAAATTCTAAGCAAAATTATAATATTTAAAATTATATTAAAAAATTATAATATTTTACATATAGACTATAAAAAATAAAATTTTAAATATTTTACAATATAGATAATAAAAAATAAAATTTATAATATTTTACATATAGACTATAGTTTGAGTATAAATTAAATAATCATATAAAATAATATATTATTAATATCGGGTTCGGGTACTAAACAGGGCGGATAATGGATTCCCCGTCCCCGCCCCATCCCCGTCGGGGAATTAAAACCCGATCCCCATCCCCGCCCCACTCCCCACTAAGTCGGGGAATCCCCGCCCCATTCGGGGCGGGTCCCCGCAAGTCTCCGTCCCCGCGAGGCAAATGTGCATCCCTAGTTGTAGCCAATATCGGTTAGATTACAAGCCGGTTTACTTGGTTGTAGTCATTATCGGTTAGATCACGAGCTTAGGATTGGCAAACAACTTCAGCTCCCTGATCTGTCCATCCTCAATATTTTTTGTTATTAATCCCAATCAAACCCGAAGTTTTAATATTCTTCTTTTATAATCCTTAAGAATTGAAGTGATCATCATCATCTACACATAATTTCTCAATAGACAATCTCTTACAAATATGGACCGAACACTACCCTCCAGGGTAAATTTCAAGCTGGTAACTCAACCAATAATGATCACAATCTGGTTAACCAGCTCCTAAAATATTTTGAATATAGAACCAATAATGATCATAATCATCTAAGCAAGGCAGGATTAATGACGGATTTTGACCAAAAGTTAAACTCATTAGGCGCCCGGAAAACATAAAAAAAAAAAGTATTATAAAAGGGCAAGTGAAAATCGTGAATCTGCCGTTCTGTTTAAAAAACAACACACTCGAAACTTTCAAGAATGCTCAAACGGGGCTTTAATGGCGGCCATGGCACATTCCCCTACCTCCATCCTTTCAAATCCCTCATCTTCTACTCAACATCGGCGAGCTCTCAAGAAGCCATTGCAACACCTTCCATGGTTGAATACCTCGTCAAATCCGTCGGATTCTCTCAAGACGAAGCCGTCTCCATTGCAACCAAGGTCAGTCCCCAATTAAAATCATCCAAAAGTCCCGAACTAGCAGTCGATTTCCTCAAATCAACCGGATTTGACGGAGCACAGATCAGAAAAGTCGTCAAGGGCCTCCCATTCGTCCTCCACAACAACGTCGAGCAAACCCTAAAACCCAAAATTAGGGCTTTTCAGTCGCTAGGGCTAAACGGCTCGGAATTAGGATCAGTAGTCTCTAAACATCCACACGTGCTATACCGGAGCCTGAAATCTCACATAATCCCCACCTTTGAGGTGCTGAAGTCGTTAGTCGGCTGTAATGAGCAGCTGATTAAGCTCTTGCTGAAGACAAAATCACAGCTCTTGCTTTCTTCCAATGTTGTCAAGAACCTCCCTGATAATGTAGCTTTGCTGCAACGCTACGGCATCCCGAGTTCGAAGCTCAAGCTGTTGATATTCCAAAGGCCACTCTTGTTCATGCAGAGGACTCAATGGCTTGAAGAGAAGCTCATAGGAGTTGAACAGAAGCTAGGGATCCCCAGAGCATCTCCTATGTTCTTGTACGGGTTTTTCGCGTTGTGTATGTCGAGTGAAGAACGGCTTGAGTCGTGTTTTCAAGCGTTCTACAGCTTTGGATGGAGCGAGACGGAAGTGTCGGAGTTGATCAGAAGGCATCCCTTGATTTTGAATCTGTCGGGAAGGATTGTGAGGGTTAAGCTGAAGTATTTGATGGGGGAGCTTGGGTATGGATCGGAGTATCTTGTGACGCGGCCTTGTCTTTTATCGTTTAGTTTGGAGAAGAGGATTGTGCCCCGGACCGCTGTGATTCAAGCTCTCAAGAAGGAGAGGCTGTTAAAGAAGGATATTTGTCTTTATAGCTTTGTGTGCAAGTCTGAGTCTAAGTTTGTGGGGAGATTTGTTCTTCCTTACAAGGATAAATTGCCTAAAGTGTATGAATGTTATATGCAGCAAACTAAAGGTAGATCTCTCTCTAAGGCATAGGTTTGTTTGTTAATTTGATGTGAGAATGCATTGTTTTTGTCAAGACAGCCTGAGAGATTCTGATGTGTTTTGATCTTCATTTGATCCTTTATGTTTGAAAGGAAAATTGACTTTGGATACTATTACTCTCAACTCTGTGTTTGTTAGTCTGATGTCTGTTTGATCTTTGAAAGGAATATTGTCTATTCATTCAACACAATGTGAGAAATCTCAAATCTTGTGTAGACAGACACTATACAGCATTAGTTGGTAACACTGTTTCCAAGATTTTCTATTTTCTCAATACATGAGACTGCAGGATTTAGATTGCTATTATACAAGCATAATTTCCCTCTAGCAAGTTACTTCTGATGACTACCTGAACCATAAGTGAGTTTGTATAGGATGTACTTCTTTAAAACACCTTGGGTTGATTGTTGATTCCTGTTCAAGTTTATAAATGCTACTACTATTTGTTGTTATGTTCTCTTGGAGGAATTTTTCCTCAATGTTTTCTTTGTATGAGGTACAACTGCACAATCAATCTTGTCTTTGAGCTTTGATATTAGTAAATTTGTGTTCATCCAATAATCTTTGGGTATTCAACATTTTTTAGAAAAAAAAAGCACAAAATTTAGTTCCCTTTTAGTTTTTAAATGCAATAATTTTAAAAAACCTTGATCTAATCTAAATTATTAACCAATAACCAGTGGCGTCAATTTTTTTCTCTCCCATATGTTAGTTTGAATGGTTTTCCGAAAGTAACCACATGTAATGAAAATAAATCGATTTTACTTTAACATAAATAATGTTATAAAAACATACTCCGGTTTTAAATTTTTAATAGAGTAGTTTACTTTTTTTTTTTTATGAAATACGGAGTAGAGTACTTTAGGGGAATCGTATTCAAAAACTTCAGCTCAGGTAGCAGTTCATATTTCTGTCTTCCATTTTTCAGACAACGAGAAATCCCTCAACAAAGTTTCACAAAAATGCTTAAGCGGAGCTTCAATGGCCTCCATCGCACATTTACTTCCCTCCACCCTTTCAAATCTCAGATATTCTACTCAACAATTTCAGCCTTCAAAGATGGATTTACAAACTCTCCCATGGTCGAGTACCTGGTCAAATCGCTCGGATTCTCCGAAGACGAAGCTGTCTCCATTGCTCCCAAGGTAAGTCGTCACTTCCAATCATCCAAAAAGCCCGAATTGGTTGTCGATTTTCTCGAAATTACTGGATTTGAACCAACACAGATCAGAAAAGTTGTTAGTATAGCCCCAATTGTGCTCCATCACGACGTTGAGAAAAACCTGAAGCCGAAAATTAGGGTTTTTCAGGAGCTAGGGTTACGTGGCTCAGATTTGGGGCAATTCATATCTCAAGATCCGTATTTGCTAAACCGGAGCCTAGAAGCTCAGATTGTGCCTTCCCTTGAGAAATTGAAATCGGTATTAGGAAGTAATGAACGTCTGATTAGGCTTTTGCTGAAAACGAAATCTCAACAATGGCTGCTTTCTCGCAATGTACTTAAGCATCTCACTGATAATTTAGCATTGCTGCAAAAATGTGGCTTACCTAGCGAAAAAATCAAGGAGCTGATGCTGAAAAGACCGTTCTTGCTCATGGAGAGAGCCAAGTGGCTTGAGAAAATGGTGAAAGGAGTCGAAGAGAAGCTCGGGATTACCCCAACATGTCGTATGTTTGTTCATGGAGTTTCTGCGCTGAGTTCAGTGAGTGAAGACAAGGTTGAGTCCTTGATTAAGGTGTATCAAAGTTATGGATGGAGCAAGAGTGAAATCTCGGCATCACTCAAAAGGCATCCTCAGTGTTTGACGATGTCGGAAACGATGTTGAGTGATAAACTGAAGTATTTCATGGAGGGTTTAGGGTTCGGATCTGATTACTTGGCAACGCATCCTACTATTCTATCGTATAGCATGGAGAAGAGGATCTTGCCCCGGGTTGCGGTCAGAAGGAGTCTGATGGATCGGGATCTGTTGGAGCGTCAAATCAGTGTTTATAGTTGTTTGATTATGGCTGAGTCTAAGTTTGTGGAGAAGTTTGTGCTGCCCTATAAGGAGAAAGTGCCTCAACTCTATGAGAGTTATACTCTGGCGACGGGATAGGCTTCTAGGTCGGTTCTTTTGATGTTATTGAACCCATTCATATGCGATACTCTGGACGGGGTTCGATCAGTATTTTAAGCTTTGTTTGAAGATGGCTGAGTCTAAGCTCATTGCGGATTATGTGAATATGTGCCACCTTACGAGAGCTCTATGAAAATTATACTCGGGAGACTAGCAACGGGCTACTCCCTCTAAAACAGAGCCTGCTCTAGGTTTGTTCTTCCTTGGCCTTGACACTAAGAATGGCAGTTTATTCAGTTTCTAACAAGCCATGAGAATTTGAGGAAAATGTTTGCTTGATCTTTGTGTCACTGACTCCACTATCTATGAAAAAAGAAGAAAGGTTCAAGAAATTATTTGAGTGATCTGCGTAGAGCGTACTCTGTTAAATTGACCATTAGTCCATTGTCTATAAACCTGTTGCACAATTGTGGTATCTTTTCTTTTTTGTGGTATCTTTGTTGCACAATTGTGGTATCTAAGCAAGGGAATTGTGGTATCTTTTAAATTGAAAATCGATAATAACATTTTGCACTATTGCAACAGTTTTTACGCAAATTTGATAAACAGTTCATAATTGCAGCTGGCAAAGTATTAGAGAATGTATATATGTTACAACTGATTTGGCAGAAAAATGATGATAAATTAGACAAATAGTACTGCTTCACTCTATAAGAAAAATACCAGTCTCAGGGTTCACCCATAATTGGTGCTTTTTATTATAACTTTGAAAATTCAGGCTATTTCCTACAACCACCTCAAAAGTTGGGCTATTTCTGCAATTTTTCCAAAAATACTCCCACAATCCAATTTGCGCTTCCTGAGTTTAAAAATAACCAAAGAAGACAGAGAAGTATCATGAAGAGCATCTTTCTTACAAACATTTGCGAGAATGCTCAGACGAGCCTTTAATGGTTTCCATGGCAGGTTTACATCTCTCCATCCTTTCAAATCGTCCATCCTCTACTCAACCTCAGCCACCTCCAAAGATGGCGTTGTTACGGACCCTTCCATAGCTGACTACCTGGTCAAATCGGTGGGATTCTCCAAACAAGAAGCCGTCTCCATTGTCACTAAGGTCAGTCTTCCCTCGAAATTCAGCGCCAAAAAATCCAAATTGGTGGTCGAATTCTTGAAAAACAGTGGATTTGATGAAGCTCATATCAGGAGATTGCTCACTTCGTCTCCCAAGGTCCTCCGTTGCAAGATTGATAAAACCCTAGAACCGAAAATTAGGGCTTTTCAGGAGTTAGGGCTTTCTGGCTCAGATGTAGGGTTTCTCATATCGAAAAATCCAAACTTGTTTTATAGGAGCTTAAAGTCTGTCATTGCCCCTTCCCTTGAGATGCTGAAATCGGTACTAGGTAGTAATGAGCAGCTGGTTGATTGGTTGCTCAAAACCAGAGCTCATTTTTGGGGTTTCCTTAAGAATCTCCCTAGTAATCTGTTGTTTATGCAAAGCTATGGCGTCCCGAGCGGGGTAATCAAGCAGTTGTTGCTAAAAAGACCCCTCTTGCTCGGGCTGAGAACTCGGTATCTTGAAAAGACAGTAAGATCAGTTGAAGAAAAGCTCGGGATTCCTCGGAATTCTCCTATGTTCTTTCACGGGGTGTATGCGCTCAGTACGATGAGTGAAGATGGGCTTGAATCGAGTATACGATTATTTCACAGCCATGGATGGAGTGAGAATGAAATCTCAAGGCTCAGTAGGAAAAATCCTTATACTTTGTGTAAGCCGGAGAAAACGTTGAGGTTTAAGTTGAAGTATTTTATGGAGGATCTTGGTTTTGGATCGGATTACTTGGCGACGCATCCTGCTCTACTAACATATAGCATGGAGAAGAGGATTGTGCCCCGAACCGCTATCATGAAGGCTCTCGTGGAGAAACAACTGCTCAAGTATAATGAGAGTTATTATTGCCTTATGTGCAAGGCTGAGTGTAAGTTTGTGGCAAAATATGTGCTGCCTATCAAGGATGAACTGCCCCAACTCTATGAATATTATATGCAACAGACGTCGTCAGGTGACTCTCTCTAAAATATAAAAAATTTCCGTGTGATTAGAATAGTATAATTTTTTGTAGAGGGAACCTTGGTTCCTTAGATTGGTCGCTTTAGGTGTTTATTTGAATTGTCTGTTGAACTGAAACTAACCCACAGTCTTATTAATGATTGATTAGTTCAAATAACTCACTTGAGTTATGGTTGCACTAATTTTGAATAGAGAAGGAATGTTTATCTGGCATTGCATCATTTACTTTGATGTATGTACAAGTTTTCAGCAGGTTTCTGCAGATTGAACAAAAAAAATCAGGTTTCTGCAGAGTATGAATTGACTTGATACATTGAAATTGGCTCTATATGAAATACAACCAAATGATCTGTACAGTGAAGTTTATTTGATCACTGATATACATATAGATTGCTGGGTCTTGTTTCCCATCATCCTTCAGCTCCTTGGGTTCCATTTTTGTTTTGTTAATTGCGGGTTGATTGCTGTTGTGCGAGTACATGCTCAAGCACTTCGATGAGGTTTAGACAACATGGCCATATTCTTATTCTTCGTCAGTAGAAATTATCTCAATTGATAAAATGAAATTAAAAAAAAAAAACGTTTTATGATTCCATGTCTACAACTATCAACCCACATTGACTAACATTTTTCAGTATTCCAACAATTTTGTTCCAACTTCGATTAGGCACAAGGACAATAGATGACAATCGCAAGTGTGTTCAATAGCAAATTGTGTATAAATAGTGTACATGTGATATACATAACCTGAGAAAACAAGCCCTCTTTTCAAAACCCTCAACTAAATATACAACAGCTTTCATAAACAAGTCTACCGTGGAAAAGGACACCAAAAATTACCAAATATAAGCCAAGACTTAATTCAGAATCCTCACTGACACTGAGCACTAGTTTGAGCTTGTTCCAGCCCGCACCGTGGCTCGTCCAACTCATCCTTGTCACCTGAACTTTCACTCTCCTTACTAAGCTGTTGATCAGAAGCCAAGCTCATCAAACCATTTTGCTTCATGTAAGTATCCAAAGGAAGGCTTGCTAACTGTAACAGGCTCGTCATACTTGCGTGAGGTAATTCAGCATCGGGTTGAAAATTCAAGTTCAAATCCAAATCCTTACCATTTAGGCTGCTGCTTTGAGTGGACCTGCTGTCTACATCGCCTTCATCAATAAGGGCATGTTTGGTTTGGTGAGTTTTTTGGGCTAATTCAGCTTCTTGATCCGACTGGCGTTTCTTCTTCCTCATCATAAGGGTCTTGAAACGGCGTTTTACAGTTAAGCACACGTTACAGTTGCAATTCGGCTTGTGCTTGCCTTTGCCACTTGGGGGTTGGATGCAAACGATGCAGGAGCAACCGGGTCTGTGTCTTGGGTGCTTTGTGGTGACAGCACTGGAAGACGCTCCTAATTCACTGGTGTTGTTGTCTCCCACTGAAGCGGCGTTTGCTAGAGCTTCTAGGCCTGATGACTCTTGCTCCTCTGACATCCTGTTGCTGGTTATAACTTTTCTTTTCTTGAAATCTGTGCAATGAGATTCCTCAGTGAACTATGGTACAAGAAATATAATGGATGAAAGTAATGACAATTCCGAGGTAGCACTTATTAATGAACATAGTGGCATAAGCCAAGAAAACTAAGCACGAATAGAATTAGATACCATGATTAAGATATTGCTATCATTGTAGGTGTTGACCAGTGACATGAAAACAGCACAAACTTCCTTGACTAGGAACTCAGACTAGTAATAGTTAAAAGTGTTAACATGCATCAGTACAATACAAACCAGACTGCAGTATGAATGCACTCAACAAGTAGACAACAAGCAATACAATGGTCAGCCGCTAAGTCTAACTATTTATTCAAGTATGGTCCAACCAGCATGTCAGAATTTTAAAAATATGGTCCAGCCAGATTAAATATGATCCAGTTACACAAAATTTCATCAGATTTTATATAAACAATAGATACATTTTGACAAAGAAACGGGCAAAAGGTCCCAAAGGAAACTGCTGAGCAATCAAATACCCTTGGTTAGTTGCAGAAATATTTCGAGTTCCCTCGGTCCCATTTCATCAGGAGCTGAACATGAACATCTGAAATCATATGTCAAAAGGTATAAATTCATTTAATATTTGCTATGAGTAGACAAACAATGCAGGATCCATAACAGACCTGCTTTCATCCCAAATATTCTCTCCACATGTCCACTTGGCAGGAAGTAAAACGTCAACAGGCAATCTTCTCCACTTCTGGCAAGCATCACACTGAGTCCATTGCTCCACCACCCTGAATATTTCAGCAATAGAATATATTTCAAGCATTAAATACTAATAGTACACTTTCAATATAACAATAAGAAGTCGTTGAGAGCAGATATATTGCCGAAAACACTTATGTTGTTCCTGAAGATATCAGGAAACTAGAATCCATCGTACTTAAGGTTACATCAAATATACATCAGGAAAACATACCCCGATGAACGGACGCTAAATATGCTTGTCTTCCCAAAAACAGGTGCTTCCTGCACAATAAACAGTTCCGTTAGAGTATTCGAAATGAACCTGTCTATGGTAAATCATTAACAGAGAAGAGGCTTGATAACATTACGGTTTAAATAGTTTCAGCTATCTAACTAGCTCACACTACTGAGAGGCACAAAGTTAGAGCTTGCATGAAAGACACTATGGTTACTAAACAAGCTTTGACACATGCATATTAAACCAGACATTCCTCATAAAATAAACATGAATCCACTTGCCTCATATTCTTCAATTTCATAATCCTCAACTGTGACAATGTTTGGTTTTGCAACATCGGGTGCCCGAAGCATATCTTGCACCTCTTCCCACGTAAGCTTAAGCTCCACAACGTCTTGACTGTCAATTTGCAATCTCTTACTCTTTGATCCTATATTTCGGCTCATTTTCCTCTCTAGAAGAACTGAAGACAGCCCTTGCTTATCACCGTTGTTCCACATGATATGTCCAGCAGCAGCGCTCAACTGTTTTGGCAGAGCATTTACTTGACAGTCTGTGCTTACCTTCAATGACTGCAGACAAGCAGAGCAACCACCTTAGACAACCTCAATGGCACCCGGAATAAAAGCTTAACCATTTAAAGAGGCACAAACTGGGTATCCTTCTCATGATCAGTGACATAAGATCCCAAATCAGCTCACAAAACTTAGATGCCATATTCATGTCTCCCAACAATAGGTGATATGATATCAAAAATTCCAATAGAATTTGCACCTGCAAAGGCACGGAATTTGATGCCTTCCTAAACCCCATCACAAGCTTGCCTTCAGGATCCATACGGCTAAATATTACTGCAATAACAAGGATTTAGAAGGAAAAAAAGGTGTATTAGTGTATTCTATTTATTGACCATGTATAAATAATCAAGACATCAACAAATAGTAGAGAGAAAAATTGCAGCAAATCGGCCATATAATCACTGAATTTTACACTAAACATCTTAAATACATGAAACGTGATGCTCCCACAATAGGATAAGAATGAAAGGATTAGTTGTGGAAAGGATACCTGTATCTCCAGCTTGCAGTTGCATTGACTGTATGCAGGGCGTCACCCCCTCTAAGACATACATTCTACTGTTATTGTTAGGCCAAAACCTAAACTGGAAGACCCATTCTTTCCCCTTCACATCTTGTATTTTTAGAGGAAGTCCCTCAGGTTGGGATATGGAAGGAAAATATGCCTGCAGCAGGTCAATAATCAGCAAAGGGTGGAAAGATTCAAGGATATAAACAAGGGATGGGTACTTACTTCAGCACATGCTTTTGGGAGAACCAAACGACCTATTCGGCCAGCATCACTAGCACTGAGAACCTTTTCAAACAAAGGGACAACAGTACAGTTTGGACTAGAAAGAAGATTTAAGGAAAAAATCTAGCAATGAACTCTTCAAGAATATATAAGACCATTAGGACGTAAATAAGAACATCATTGAATAACTAGAAATATAAGGATACTCTCCAGATATCTGCTGCAACTCTTGTTCTGTGATCCTGGGCCAATAACGAGGAAGCAATTGGTTCCTGCCACGTCCCTCAACTGGTGGTCTTGCTATACGCATATGTGGTATGATGCTTAAATTTGAAGAAAAACCTGTAGAGAGGGATGACTTGACAGGTTTGGGCAAAATATTGCAGGATGGAGGCACTTTTTGAAGAGCAGAAGATGTGCTACCAAGTTCTTTTCCTTCAACGCTCATACCCTGAAAAGGTTGTGAACTGCATGTTGGACCGCCAAGACTGATGAATGCACCAAAATCCTTAGCTTCCATATTGGAAGAGATAATCCCAAGTGTTTTCTTTTGAGATAGTCCCATAGGTGATTGAGCTAGGTATGAAGAAAGTATAGCTCCAGGCCCAAGTTCTACATTAGGATGTACGCCATCCTCGGGTTTCATATGTCCAAGGATCCCATTTGTGCCAAAATTTTGGGGAATAGCTTGTTGTTTGACACCATTACTCTCTTCAGAAGTGCTCAAATGCTTAAGCTCCGCAACACTTGCAGCACCAGTTCCAGATTCACTTGGCATTTGTTCAACAGAGCTCTATGCAAAGAAGTACTACCCACCATCAGTCAATTGTGGTTATTGCAGCACAATCTTATCAAAGATTTTCTTATTGAAAGCTCTTTGTTCCTAGATATCAGAATATCCACGTGACATGATACAAACAAGATATTATAGGGCGCAATTAACTATTATTGTTCAAATATAGCAGGAAGGCCATAATAATAAGACATCAATCAGCATTCGAGAACAGATAACTTGAAAACACAAGTACGGAGAGAAGAAAGACATCATACTCCATTCCTTGAACAACTGACACACTTCACACCACCATTATCCAGCATTTCGATCAAGGGCAGGGAAGCAACGCATCCACAATGGAGTTGCTGCAAAAGCCAGATTCAGTAATGCACGGGGAAGCGAAGGTCAAAAAACTTTCATGTAAGAAATTACTATTCTACCTTGGCACAGACAGCACAATGGCGCCAACCAGATTCATCCCCGTGAAATGCCTCACAGAAAACTAGTTGCTCATAAGCAGACCTAGCATATACAAAAAAAAGCTCAATACTGGCATTTTGCATACACTTTAATTACATCCCAATTCAAAATCATACCAGAGATAACTTGAAAATGTAATTCAAAGCCATATCTTGGTGATTATAAAATTTCATATGCCTATAGTTCAAATCAAAAAGTATGCTGGTTCTTACACCTGAAAAGAAAATCACCAACTCAGACTAATACATTTAAGCCAAAAGGATTATACAGTTGGCTCGCTTATACATTAACTAGACTTGCAAAAAGCATCATTTAGATAGACACAAAAGTAGGTAGAAAGCAATTGCAAACAACACCAATTACACAAACCGTAAACTTCAAATCCCAAACCACCAAAAACCATCAGATTACCAGACTACAAAACTTTAACAGAACCACCAACTCTCATATCCAAGTGCACAGAAAGCAAAGCTAAATAGAGAAAGCTATAATCACCCGCAGTTGTAACATAGACTAGCAGCTTCACCAGATCGCAAAATCCAGCCTCGTTTCCACTCAGAACACGCCGTCGTGCCACACAAGATATTCATACAAGTCCTCGACGCCATCAATCGACCAATTCCAACCTACAAACTCGCCACCAAATTCGAAATCAAACTATTACAAATTAAATAAAAAAACTTCGACACCAGAAAACCTGAAAACATCAACAGCAAGCAATAGTTCGAATTAAGTCAAACGCGAGCCAAAAACTCACCAAAAAAGCGAACAATAAACCTCAATCGCCTCCGTTTATCCCCAAACCTAGCCAGAATGCTCAAAAAAGAGCGATTTTGCTGCTCTCCGGACTGGTTTCCGGTACCAATGGTTACTCTCGAGTGTGAAGAAAGCCTAATCGCCGAATTCGGCGGAGAACGGAGAAATCGAACTCCAGTGAGAAATTAGGGGTTCGGATTCGGAGTCTGGGAACGGATTGAGAGGAGCGAAACTGCATGCGAGCGTTAGGCGGAGGGAGAAGGAGGGAGAAGAAAGAGGGAATGAACCAAAATGCATGCACGACGCTTCAAGTTTCAGCCAACTCTCCCCATCACTTTACTAACTTCCATGTTTTTTCTTCAAAACGTAGAAGAAAATCATTTGTTTTATATATGTGACAAATATACACATATATGGATGGATATAAAATCGTTAGTATTATTAATTCATTTAAGTTAAGCATATAAGACATATGTCCATGAAAATTATTGTTTGTAATTTTTTTACTACAAGTTAAATGTTGAGCTTTGGTAAAAAAAAAAGGATTCATCTATGTGTATATAGAGAGAGAGAGATACATATACATAGTATAATTTTTAACTACAAAAAAAAACTCTTTTAAGTGAAAATTTTGACTTTTGAATAAGGTTTTTTTTTATTCGTACTAGTAGTATCTAAAAGTTTGAATTTTATGGTTTAATTCTCTTGTAATAGAATTTATATTATAATGGTAATAAAATTTGAATAGCAGTATATACTCATATGCAAATTTGAAAAGATTTGACGTGCGATATAGAGTATCTTCTCAAATTTATATTATAATAATTGTAATAGAATTTATCTTCTCAAATTGCAGTTTATTATTTGACTAAACAAGGATTATATATATGATGTGCACTCAATTGTAAAAAATAAATGTCAATCAATTTAACTCTACGTACTTTTATAATCATATACTATAATTAGCAGGCTAACCAAAATATGTAGACTCATTCTTTAGGTTATAAAACAAGAATAATAAATCACTAATCTTAGTTTCATGATCTAGGGTGTTGTTTTAAAATCTATTGTTGACTTGTTGTATTGTCTAATTCTTCTTAAAATATGCACGTAAATATTGGTAGCATTGCTCTTGTTTAGATTTGGCGGATCAAGTGCTTAGATATTTTCTAAAGACATTTTTAATGGACGTGAATATGTTCACATACTATCTTCCTACCCGTATAATTTATGCATGACGTTCGAGGACGTCATTTGTGACCAATCAATCAAATTATTTAAATAAACAATCACTGTTTTGGATAAAGTTCAAGGATTAATGTAACACTGTTAAAACAAATATTAAGCTATTTGTTAACCGTGAAAGTTTAATGGATTGATATAAACGTATATATAGTATAATGTCGTATTTTGACCATTTATGTATAATATCAAAACTCATTTTCTATCCCAAAAACTCAAACTAATGAGTGAGTAACTCAACTTATCTTGATTATTTATTTTTTAATTATACATTTGTTACTGTGGAAAACGTTCATTTCTTTCACTATCCATATAAATTATAATTTATTACACAATTTTTAGTAGTATCTCAACTTCTTTAAATTATCCCACAGCCGAGTTGTTAAAAACTCGATGAGCTATATAAACAAGATGCGACATCGGCATCTTAACTATGTACAAATAGAATCACAATCGATCCCATCACAGAAAAAACTCAACCTAACAAATAGTTAGTTCATATATGATATATCAATGAACAAAACTCACGGTTTATCCTGTTAATTAACGGGTTTTCAACCATTTATGCCAACATTAATCGAATTTTATTCTCTATATTAAATTGGAAAAACAAAAACAAGTGAAAAGGACTCGCCAACGCGTGGAGCCCGTGGCGCGAGCGTGCGGGGTGGTTGGGTCCTCATTGAACGGTTGCGTGTGGAATCAACAAGCCTTAGCCTTTCTTAGTGGTCAATTACCAAATCCACGTATTATTATCATTATTAATTTATTATTCTACTTTCATTTTCTATATTCCGATTTTTAGGCCCTTTTTCATTACGTGTGATTTATTTATTTATTGATTTTGATATCCATGTTCAATAAATAAAACGACAATAACAGTGATGCACCAACAAACTACGTACACCAGCATTTAGTATGTCATTATGATTAGCACTTGTTGTGGGTATGGGTTGATTAATTAGTATAATGTTTTTTTTATTTGTATATTTAATAATAATAATAATAATAACGTGCTACATTCGTTATGATGATGATGTTGATTTGAAGTCGCTTTCAATCTAAGCAATTGATATTTTTCTTTTGATTAATGTTTCTTTTAGAAAGTTCAAACCCAGTGATTATGAGCTTTCGTTGGATTAAAGGACAAGAAGTATCCAACAATATTAATTAATGTTACGTGCAAATAAATGAGTGCTCTTACGAATTGAATCTAAAATTGGTTTGAGGTGAACCTGGTATGGTTATGTACGTATTGGTACAAAGTAACAAATACTGAAATACATCATCTTATATTTGTAAAATTGCATTTAAAAATGGGTTAAAGTTGAAAACCATGATCAAACATTGTACTCTATCTTGTGGTTAATTAAGGTACACTATCTTACATGCCTCTAAATGATTTCTAAAAAGGAATACAATAGGCTCATTTGACAATTCTTTTTGATGACTTTATTCATCGAAAATCATTGGGTTCAAAATTATTATTTTTTGAGTCAAATTGGGTTCAATATTGAGTATTGAGCTTAAGCTAAATTTATTTAATGTCAATTTATCGCCCTTTTTCTTTTTTAATATCAATTTCAATATATCACAATTCGAATGGTGTATCTGAGCCCATAAACAACTTCGGGCCGAATGACATTTCACATTAACGGGCCCAATCTATCAAGAACCATCTTCACGCAGACTCATTTACATGGAGAATGCCATTAAGTGACTGATCATGCTATAAGCAACTAATATTGTTGCAGGCAAAAGCTTCCCTAATGACATAGCTTGAGGAAACAACTCATCACAATATAAATCACAAGATTATGTATTCTCCACAGATTCTCTTGTGGATAATGTTGAAACATGAGTGGAGAACCGAAAAAATAAAGCTGAAACATGATACTAAGTACAAGTTATTGTACACTAGTTCTCACTCATATAAACGTGCATTCTATTCATCACTAACAATACTAATACTAAATGTAGTTGTTTTTCCTTTGTCTTTTCTGCATATCAACTTCTTATTAGCTACTCATCTTCCTCAACCGTTAAACTAGCATTCTTAAAGATCCCAGGAAACCAGCCATAGAAGAGCAAGCTACTCATGTCCATCAATAAACATGTAAATTTCAGACAATGCATAAGGTCATATCCTACTGACATGATGAATCATGTTCAAATCACAATGTCACACAGGAAAAAGAAAAAAAATAGAGTTCTAGCTAGATGAATCAGCTTCTTAAGCCCCTTGTAAATATCAACCAATTCCTAAGCTCAAGACGAGATAATACGTACGGGACAAACACGCATCAAGTATATAAAGTTTCTCATGCTGACCTAATACTCCAAGTTTCTCTTGACAAAAGCAATGTATTCAGCAACATCAAAAGAACGTACCTAGAGAAGAGTCATAAGACTATGTCTTCTTAGAGAGAAAGTAGCCCGTCGCCCGAGTATAATTCTCGTAGAGCTGAGGAAATTTTTCCTGGTAAGGTAACACATATTTCAGCATGAACTTAGACTCCGGAATCACCAAACATGTATAAAGACTCAAAGGACACTCTAACAAACATTCATCCATCAGAGTTTGTCGGACTGCAACTCGGGGCACAATCCTCTTCTCTATGCTATATGTTAGTAGAGCAGGATGCGTCGCCAAGTAATCCGATCCAAGACAGAGATCCTCCATGAAATACTTCAGCTTAGCCCTCAAATGATTCTCAGTCAAAGACACACTAAAGGGGTGCTTCCTGAGTAGCGTTGAGATGTCAGTTTCGCTCCATCCATAACTTCGGAATGATTCAAGCCATGATTCCATCTTTTTTACAGTTTTCTTAGTCAATGCATAGACCCCGAACACGAATGCATCCGATGTTCTAGGAATCCCCAGCTTTTCTTCAACTCCTTTCACTAATTTTTCAGCCCACGGGGCATTAGAAAAGAGGAAGCTGCTTTGTAGCATCAACCACTTGATACTTTCACTTGAAAGGCCATAGCTTTGCAGCAACCTCATATTATAGAGAAGATTCTTACACACTTGGGATTGGGAAGAAAACCAGCGTGCTGATTGCAGCTTCATAAAACCAATGAGCTGCTCATTGCTGCCCAATAGCGATTTCAACATCACAAGGACGGGGACAATGCTAGATTCCACATTCCGACCTAAGATATCTGGAACTTGGGATATCAATAACCCTAAATCTGGGCCAGAGAGCCCCACATCCTCCAAAGCCCTAAATTTAGGCTTTAGGGTTTTATCAACATTGCTATGGAGCACCTTGGGGTGACGAGCAATCACTTTCCTGATTTGAGTTCCGTCAAACCCACTTTCCTTAAGAAAATCAACAACCAGTTGGGATTTTTCAGTGCATTTCGAGGGATTTCTGAGATTTTTAACAACAGAAACAGCTTCTTCTTCAGAGAAGCCAATTGATTTGACCAGAAATTCGACCATGAACGGGTTTTCATTCATCAACATCTGATAAACAGACCTAGAGCAGACTAGTTTGAGGGAACCGCTTTCCTTAAACAGAGTTTCGCCTATCGCCTGGGTATAATTCTCATAGAGTTGAGGCAGTTCTTCCTTATAAGGCAGCACAAATCTTTTCATGAACTTAGGCTCAACCATATGCAAAAAAGTATAAACACCAATTTGACGCGATAACAGATTTCTATCCATCAGAGTTTGCCTGACTGCAAGCCGGGGCACAATCCGTTTCTCCATGCTATATGCTAGCAGACCAGGATTTGCGGCCAAGTAATCAGACCCAAAATCAAAATCCTTCATGAAATACTTCAATTTAACTCTCACATTCTCCTCAGACAGACTCAAGACTGATGGATTGGTCCTGAGCAGTGTTGAGATGTCGGTTTCACTCCATCCATAACTACGAAATACGGCGAGCCATGATTCCATCTTTTCTTCACTTCTCATACTCAATGCATGAATCCCGTACATGAACATATTAGAGATTCGAGGAATCCCCAGCTTTTCTTCTACTTGTTTCAGTCTTTTCTCAGCCAACCGAGTACTCATATAGGCGAATCCACGCAGCATTAACCACTTGATCCTTTCGCGTTCGAGACCATAACTTCGCATCAAGGACACATTAGCAGAGAGATTCCTAGAAGTTGTGGAAGAAAACAAGAGATGTGTTTTAATTAGCAGCGTAGACCTAACCAGATCCTCATTGCTGCCGAATACCGATTTCAAAATCCCAAATGTAGGCAAAATGCTAGATTCTAAGCTCACACCTAACACGCGTGGATGTCGAGATATGATCAACCCTAAATTTGAGCCAGAAAACCCTAGATCCTCAAAAGCCCTAATTTTAGGCTTTAGGGTTTCTTCGACTCCACTGCGGAGCACACTTGGGTGAACAGCAATCACTTTCCTGATTTGCGTTCCATCAAATCCACTTTCTCTTAGAAAATCAACAACCAGTTCGGATTTTTTCAAGGATTTACTGACCTTGATTTTGGTTGCAATGGAGATGGCTTCTCGCTCCGAAAACCCGACCGATTTCACCAGGAATTCCACCAACAGCGGGTTTGAAATCGCATCCTTGGAACTTACCACTGATGTCGAGTAGAGTAGGAGTTGAGATTTCTTCAGGCAGGTAAACATGCTATGGAAATGGAAGCCATTAGAGCCCCGTCTGAGCATCCTTCTGAAACCCCAGACCGCGAAATCCGATGAGAGAGAGAGAAGCGCGCGAAATGGAGGTTGAAGAGCTTCTTGTATCATATAGCTTGGGCCGACTATAAGTTATCTATGGAGGCCCAAACATGCTTTGTGGGCTTTGGCCCAAATCAAGAATGCAATCACTCAAAATAAACTAACGTTTTGATATCTTTTTGTATACTGTAAGGTGTATGTGAGATTAGCTAGAGTGACTTGCTATAGAGACGATTGGTCATTAAAGCCCCGTCTGAGCATCATTATGGTGAAGATTGGTCCAGAGAGTGGGATGAATGATGTTAAGATATGAGTTTGTACGTAGAAATTAGTGTAGTTTTAATGATAGCTTTAACAGCCTATTTAGACAAGTTAGAGAATCAGAGATGATCAAAAGGGAACCCTAACAATACTTAACAGCTAGTTTTTTTTTGATCAATGAATCTTTGAATCAAAGAATGAATGAATCTTTGAATCAAAGAATTCTGTTGGGAAAAACATTGAGAGTTTTGTTAGATTTTTTTTTTCGATCAAGAGAGTTTTGTTAGATAGGTGTGCTCATCCGAAATATCAGTCGATCCGATCCGAAAGTATCCGTATCCAACGGATAGCTTAGTTTTATTATTCGTATCCGATCCGACTAATTTATTCGGATATTTGGATCGGATACAAATAGGGGTTTTGAGTAAAACGGATATCCGAAAATATCCGAAATTATATATACAATATATGTTTTTAGAAAGAGAATGTATACTCCATGTATCATAGTTGATTAAAAAGGTCTTTTTAGATTAATATATGTACATATGAATATATGAAATGAAACTCTCCTTTAACTTTCTTTTAATAACCAAAATTTCTTATTTCCACCACGCCGTTTCGATACTTTTGAGCTTCAAAATTTGTTCTCAATGTCTACCTAACTAGTAACAACTAGGTAACTCATTTATAACTTTACATATAATTTTTTTATAATGCTTTGTAGCTTAATGTTTGGACATAAATTTTATTTAAATTGGGTTTAACTATATTTTTTTCTTGAAAATGGATATTTTGGATATCCGAGATATCCGGTTCTGGATATCCGATCCAAACGGATAATTTTACCGAATATCCGGCTAAAAACGGATTAGATACGGATCGAGATATTTGGCTAAAAGTTTTTCGGATATCCGGCTTTTCGGATATCCGGCTTTTCGGATCGGATCGGATTATCCAAATGCTCTGCTCATATTGATTTTTTTTACATGCAAAATTTGTAATCATGGACTAACTAACGGTAACTTGACTCATTAGTAATTTGTGTATATTTAAGTAGTTTGTGTTCTAGTGTAATGATTTAACTTCTTCATAGTGGTGTCAAATTGTCAATAAGTAATTTAACTCATAGCCTTCTTAATTGTGTGCACTCGTCAGGCGATAGATTCTTCAACGTCTAATTCAGTTAATGGGCCTTGGCCCATTACACATGACGGCCCAAAAAAGAGCCCATATCACGTTTGATGACGCATTATTTCCTTCCTTATCAAGTCACAACCTCCATTTTCTGGCTCCAAATCACTCCAAAGCTCCAACAATGGCGGGAATCGCAGGCCTTAAGCTTCCATTTCAGCTTCCAGCTCGATCTTCGTCCTCAGTTGTCACATTCTCATCCTTGCCTCCGATTTTCCGAACGAAGCGTTTAATCTCGGCTCCTCGTCGTAGCCGATTTCCGAGTAAGTAGACCCGAAATCTTCCAATTTTTCTTATTTTCCGCTGATTATACTCTTGTCTCGTGTCAATTTCATGATAATGGACCTGAAATACCATTTTTCTTGAGAATTTGAAAAAGTGATATTTTTGGGGTTTATCCTAATTTGCTGAACTTCGAATAAATGTTTGTTCGCAGAGATATATGCATTGACGAGCAATGATATAAAGGTGGGGCTTAATATTGAAGTGGATAATGCTCCTTGGAGGGTTATAGGTATCTCTCACTCTCCATTGTATTTGGTTTCTGCAAAAAAAGTGATGCCTGTTTGCTGAAAATGTGGTTGATCAGTGAATGCACTTTTGAAACCTGTGAAATTTTTCATCAATTTGGCTTCTGCATTTTTTTGTGTTAGTCTAATGTCTAAATAGCATTCTACTTTAATGAAGTATGCACATGATTCAATGTGTAGTGTTGAACAATGTCTTCTTTGAAGTGTGTATGAAATGACACCAGGAGTTATTTAAGCTGTGCATGCTTTGCTTTGAAAGGCTCATCTCGTTTCGTTTAACTAGGCTGTTATATTGTTCTTTGCTGTACAGAATTTCTTCATGTGAAACCGGGGAAAGGGGCTGCGTTTGTGAGGACCAAAATGAGGAATTATGTGACTGGAAACACAGTTGAGAAGACTTTTCGAGCTGGAAGTCCGGTATATCATTCATAATTGCTTCAACTTCTTTGAACTTGTTTTATACACATCTCTGAGTGCAGATATCAAATGAATGATGTGTAGTTTAGCGTAAAAAAACTGTATATTTGTTAACTGAGGGAATTAGAGGCATTGGTTTACAGATTTCTCTAGCTGACGTAATGAAGGAAACAAAGCAGTTCACATACAAAGATGGGGAGGCTTATGTCTTCATGGATTTGGTAAATTGTCTTTCCAATGTAACGTCATTCCGAAGCATGAAGTTTCTAGTATTTCTGCCATTATCAGTCAAGAAACTGTGGTTTGCAGACTACATATGAGGAATACCGTCTCAGTGCAAAAGAAGTCGGAGATAAGTCTAAGTGGCTAAAAGAAGGCATGGATTGCAGTCTGCTGTTTTGGAATGCGAAGGTAGCTTTTTTCAGTTATTGCGCTCTTTACTTTGAACAAGAAGGTATACTACATGTTGGTTGATATAAAAACTGCTTCTGGTCATGTTCTCATAGGTCATTGATTTTGAGCTGCCGAACACTGTGAAACTTTCTGTGGTTGATACTGATCCTGGTGTTAAGGGTGACACCGCCCAAGGTAAACTCATACCATGCTCTGATGTATTATTGCTTTTAAAGAGAACTTCAATTTGCTTGCTGTTTACACTTTACATTTCCTTGTTGCAATTTTTTCGCTTCATTTATTTTATTTTATTTTGATAATAGCTTTAGCTCAATGAAACACATTCCTTTTGCTCTTAATTAAAATGTGAAAGGCTTACAGCATAACATGTTTGCTAGTCCTTGGGATAATCACTTTACTGTCCTCTGGCCACTTGATATTTCTGTTATACAATAACACTCACTCTCTCCACTAAAGATTGTCATTTTAGGTTTGGAACAACCTGAATTTTAAAACATCCAAAACTTTTTCAAATATGCATCAAGACACATGGTAAACTTCTGCAAATACTAATCCACCTCATTTCAGGCTAAATTGTCTAATTGGAAAGTTAAATGGTATTAAACATTTAAACTAATACAGATTGAACCTTATTGACTCGTGTAGGCACTTAACTTTATAAAATTTGACCTCATGTATCTTCCAACACAAAATGCATGAATATTTTTCCTTCTCTGGTTCTCACAGGTGGGTCCAAACCAGCAACAGTCGACACAGGTGCTGTTGTGACTGTCCCGTTGTTTGTAGCCACGGGCGACGAGATATTTGTTGACACGAGAACAGGAACATACATGAGCAGAGCATAATTCACCGGGAGTGACTACTAGTATTGTGCCCTTCTGATATGCATATGAAGTTCAACCTTTTGTAAGTTTGCAATGTAGTGTAAGTTGAGCTAAAACGTCGAATTGCTTAGTACTAGAGAGCCAAATCTTTTTGAGTATTCACCAGGAACCTAGGAGGAGAGGCTATCAATACCTTTTTGTTGATTTGGCTCATATGTCTTTCTGTTCTACTAGAATTGCCATGAAGATTGTACATCTGAAATACTCTCGTTCGTCAACGGCTGTGATCAGATTTCGTGCTATGAAAGCAAGGCATTGTTTGCACATTCCTAGTACAAAATGAAGCTATGAATTAAAGCAGGATGGTTTATAAGTCTCACAGCTACTAGATATCATAGTGAGATCATCTATACACCAGTGTAATAGTATATTACAGTTCAAAAACTTGTGTGAAAGACTACAACGGCTACATTTACACAAAACCAATGTAACACCGAACAGAATCAAACCCATATTCTAGTCATTCTTTATTCTACACGTAAATTCATTGTATATTTCAGTTCAACACTACAAAATCTCCTCCATTACAAAACTAAACTCCTTTTCATCTGTGCACTTGTACAAGCCCTGGCTTCGAGTGCGGAATCACACCGATCTTCAACGCGAACCCATAAACGAAACCTGCACACATCAACTCCCCTCGCCTACTGAACTCATTAATCAAAATGTTGAACCCAATCTTGCTAGGAATCCGTCGCACCTCATACACTAGAACCAAAACCGAAACAGCCTCACTCAATCTCCCCTCTTCACAAAGCCCTCTTACAATCCTGTTTATCACCACCATCCTCGGATGATCACCCCTGCTAATCACCTCCTTAAGACCAGCCAAAGCCTCATCAACCTTGTTCCCAACACACAGCGTTTGGATCACAAGCTGATGCGTGTTCGAATAAACCTCATAATCCCAGCTACGCATTTTATCAAACACCTTGTACGCATGTTTCAGCACCTCTTCCTCTTTCCATGATCTTCTACACAGAGCTCTCAGAAGAGTGTTCATCATCCTCTCATCAACCTTCATCCCCAACCCCACCATCCCACTATAAACCCCAAAAGCCTCCCCAATAAACCCCCATTTCAGAAGCCCATGGAGAAGGCTACTATAAGTGATTTCATCAGGCTCACAATTCCTCTCTTTCATCATCTTCAAAACCCTAAACCCCTTCCTGGGCCTGCCTTCTTTACAATAGCCAGTAAACAGAGCATTATAACTCACAACACTCGGCTCCAACCCCATTCCAATGGCTTCCACAAGCAACTCCATGGCCTCATCCGATCTCCCAACCTTACACAGCCCATCCATCACAGCCGTGTAACTATACACATCAGGATCAGGCAAACTCCCATCCTCTCTCATCCTCTTCACCATTCCAATCGCCTCCTCCACCTTCCCCACAAAGCACATCCCTTTCAGCAAGCAATTGAACGTCTGCACATTCGGCTCGCACTTCCGTTTCTTCATCACGTGGAAAACCTCCAAAGCCCTCTGAACTCGGCCCCTTCTGCAGAAGGCGTCGATCAAGGCGGTGAAAGTGATGAAATTAGGGTTAAATCCGCTCGCGATCATTAGATCTAGAACCTTCTTCGCCTCGAACGGATCGTTTCGCTTGCAATGGCACCTGACGAGTATCGAATAAGTCCATCCGGATGGAGTTAGGTTGAATTTCGGCAGATCGGCGATCAATTTCAAGGCGGATTCGGGATCGTTGGCCACGAGAAGAGATATGAGGGCGTCGTTGAAGTCTTCTATGGAGGTGAACTCGCCGGAGTTCGAGAATTGGTAGATGGAATTGGACCTTCCGGACTCCGGGAGGGTGGCGACGGGGGCGGAGGACGGTGGTGGCGGGTTCCGAGGCTTGGAATTGGGAGAAAGGTTGAAGGTTTGACGGTATTTTAGGGTTTGGAGAAGAGGAGAATGAGATGGAGAGAAGTTTAAGGGGGAAAGAGGATTTTGATGGCGGCGTTGGAGGGAGAAGGAGGAGACAACCAAGGAGGAAGCCATGGATGGAGATGGCAAGTTGCAGACTGTGCTCCGTTTCTCCCTTCTTTTTCATTCAGATTTTTTGTTGGGAAATTTTCATAAAGTAGCCCTATTTTGTGCCCTTTTTACACAAAATCACCACTACTTTTTCCGAAAAAACATTATAGAGGAATAAATTACATGATGTAGCCATGGAGGAATAAAAAAACATTATAGAGGAATAAAATTTTGTCACTTCAAGTAGGAATACTTGAAGTGACAAAATTGTTGGAATGGGTATTAAAAAAGTGTCTCATTTGGACATTTGAGTATTTAAAATTTGTTTTTGGACATTTAGGTATTAAAAACCAAAAAAATGGACAATTGGGTATTAAAAAAAATAAAAGTCGGTCATTTAGGTATTTCTCAATTAAAAATTTGATTTTCAAACATAAAAACTCAATTTTGTTAAAATTGAATGTTTTATTTTCCTTTATAAGTAATAAATGTTCATATTTTGTTTATTACTTCAAAATTGACATTTTAAAATGAAGTCAACCACGTTTTTTCATAAAATTCAAAATTCTCAAATATAGACATATCAACATTTGTTTGTAAATAAAAATAATAAGTAAAAATTTTCGATGACATACTATTTAGTGCAATTCGATTAACTCATTATCAGTTATAATTATATATTTATATATGCATTCACGATAACTCTAAAAGTAGAAAAATCATGCACTAGTGATGTGATGACCAAATAATGCTTTAAAGAAAATCAATCTCCTATTTGCAAAGAAAATTATATTCTTAAACTTTTTACTTAGAGTGTGAGAATGTTCTTATTTGAAATTTTTTGTTTTGATTTTCTAGTAAAATATGCATATTATTGCTAATTATAAATAAAATAAAATTGGTTTAAAGCCATTAAAATGATTTTTAAATAGTTTATAAGTGGTTTGCATATGAAAAATCAATGTTTTCAATGGAAAAAGACTTAAATGAATGTTATTTGATTTTTTAATACTCAAATGTCAAGTTTCTTGTTTTTTAATACCCAAATGTCTAAAAATCTTTTTTAAATACTCAATTGTCTAAATGGGTCACTTTTTAATACCAATGTGGTAATTTCGCCGCAATCTTTTTTAAAAAAAAACTTACTGTTGTTGGCAATCTTAGGTGGATGAAGAAGGATGGTTTTGGCTATATATTCTCATGAAGCCATTTCGGAAGAATGTTAAAAGAATGTAGTATTTTTTACAAAGAAATGATGATTTAAGAAGAAAAATGCTATAAAATACATGGCTATAGCCTATAGTATATTGAAAACTTATAATATGTATGACTATCAATTTTTTTTGGTCTCTTGATATACAACACATGTCTATAGTATATTGAAAACTTATAATATGCTAATCTAAGCTCAAATGTAACAATTTACATATGCTTAGATAAGACTTTGCAACTTGCACTAGTGTGATCATAATTCATAATGTCTTCAAACATACTTACATTAGAAGTCATTAAATATCATTAGGTACTAACACATGTTAAAAATCATGCACTAAGTGTCATTAAGCCTAATTGAAGGATAAATTTCCAGCTGCATATTCAAACTTAAAACTTTGACCACATGTGCGCAAAAAAAAAAAAAAAAAACTTTGACCACATTTTCTTTCAAAGTACCTTTCATTTTAGTCAAACTAGTGCCAATGCAAAGGCAGTCAGCACATAATCTCCACTTAAGCTCTAACTTTTTGTAGTCCCTCAACTTGATTCCATATTCTAACCTAACATCCAAAATTTCACTACAAAGGACTTAAATCAAGGACTTAAATCAAGTTAGAGTCATTATTGTTGGCCATGTGAGAAATGGCAAGAACAATTAATACCATGAATAAAATAAAATAAACATCAGTTACTTTCACTGCCTGTTCACCATCTGACCATGAATTTAAGGCTTTGAGAATCTCAAGAAAGCACTATTATAACCCACTGACGTTATTAATCATTTATGGTGTTAACAAGTACATTCATTGTTATGGTCTATATAAAGTTAATTAACTTAAAAGCAAAGCGACCTCAGCGTCAAGAATAAGCTGTGTGTGACACAGCATAACAAGAAAGTGCTTTGGTAAGTACAAGGCCCATGAACCTTTCTTGACGATGTTTCATAAAGGACTATTGATCAATTTTTCATGCCAAATTCGCTTGGCTTTTAAGCAACAAAATCTACTTCTCTACGGCAATTCACACATTTACTGATCATGTTGCCTCTTCATATAAATTTTCTATAAATGAAGAAGTGCATTTAGTACAGAAAAGAACTCTTTGCCAAAATTGGTTGACTTGGCTATACATATGACAAAGAGGATACATATCTTGGAAAAGATACAAAATCATGGAAAAGGAAGCAAAAAAAAACTCAAAGCAGAAGACTTTGAACATATTTGATTTGATCTATATACTCACTTTCAACTGATATAGCAAAACCAACTTATAATTCATTCAAACGTTCCTCTGTAGCTTAAACTCGATCGAGCGCCACCCGAACGTCATCCGAAGAACATCCAATGAGCTCCAGGATACTAACAACCTCAGCCATGTCAGGCCTATTTGAAGGAACCTGAGAAGCACAAATCAAGCCAAGCTTAATCACTGGGAAAACCTCGTCGGCCTTATAATTCTCGGAAAGGCGACTGTCAACACAATCCTCGCCCTTGCCTTCATCCATGGCTTCCCTAACCAAATCACAGAGCACTCTGACATCATCCTCCATGTATTCCACAGGCTTCCTCCCACTGACAATCTCAAGAACAAGAATCCCGAATCCATACACGTCGCATTTCTCGGTTATCTTCACTGTCTTACAAGCAAACTCGGGAGCCATGTATCCGAGCGCGCTCTGGATCTTGCTACTCAAGATGTAACGGTCCAACATTGGCAAAAGCCGAGCCAGGCCGAAATCTCCCATCTTGGGCTCGTTGGAACCGTCGAGCAAGACGTTTGTCGACTTCAGATTGTAGTGAATCATGTCCATCTGGTGTAGATGAGCTAGGCCCTTTGCGATTCCCGAGATTATGTTGAACCTCTGTTGCCAAGAAAGCAAGCAGTTGCTAGGATCATCATGTAGCTTCTTGAACAAGCTCCCACCCGAGACGTACTCGTTTATCAGAAGCTGCAAAGACGGCGTCCAGTAATACCCTTCAAGGGAAACGAGATTCGGGTGTTTGGCCGTACCAAGCCTCTTCACTTCTCTTTCGAACTCGTCTTGTGACTTGATCAAGCTCGTGATGCTAAGCTTCTTGATTGCAACTGATCTGCCATCTCCAAGAACTGTATGGTATACGGTACCAAACCCACCTCGTCCAATCTCACGGTCTTTACTAAGAAGTGCCTGAGCCCCTTCTCCAAAGTCAGCTTCACCGGAGAACATGACCAACTTTCCATACTCGGTCTCACTCTCCGGAGACTGACTGAAGTCATCATCTCTGGTAGAAAACGCAAAGGGAGCGGGTAAACGGGAAGAGGAGCTTCTAACACGAATGTTAAGGATTGTTATGGCTACTACTCCTAGGAGAATGAAGGCAGCGGCCCCAATTGCAATGAGTGATGAGATGCTCAGCATGAGTTTCTTTTTGCTTAGGTTAGGCAGCGAGTCATTGGCTGAATCTGTGGAGGGGTTCGGGTTCAGAACAATGGGCTTCGGGTGGACAGCTGGACAAGTTTGGTTGACCACGGACCCACAAAGGGAAGGGTTGTTTGAGACAGAAGAGAGTGGGATTGTGTTGAAGAAACTGCTGTCGGGTAACTCGCCCGAAATGTTGTTGTAGGAGATGTTAAAGGAGTGAAGATTCGAGAGGTTTGTGAGTTCTTTGGGCAAGTCTCCGGTTAGATTGTTTCGAGACAGATCAGCTGTTTGAAGGTTTGTGAGGTTTGACAATGTGGATGGTATTGAGCCTGTGAGGTTGTTCTGTGCAAGGACCCTGCAGATTTTCAATTCACAATCAGTCAAAAATCATTTTCAGAATCATAAGAACTTGAAACACTATGTATATCCAAATCCAAAAGAGCAAAATCAAGATTCTATTGTTAATCCTATAAATATATCAAAGAATTATAAGCTCTCAAATTCAACTCATTGAAAGGAATTTTGCACATAATACTTTAAAGTTCTAAGCTGATCAGTAAGCAAATCAACATATATAAATCCAAAACAAATTTCTAAATAGAAGTGTAGTGGAGTATATATTATTGCTAATTGGAATTGAAAAAACAGAATTAAATTCAAATTGGTATAAGAGAACTTACAATGTGTTCAAAGATGAGCAGTTCCCAATCTGCATAGGAATTAAGCCAGTTAGAAGATTCCTCTGCAACCTTAACTCTCTTAATGAGGAAGCTCCTCCAATCTCAAGAGGAATACTCCCATTCAGCCTATTTTTACTGAGATCAACAATCTGAATCAGACCCAACTTCCCAATTGCAGGTGGAATTGCACCAAACAGCAAGTTGCTTGAAAAATTCAAAACCAGCAGATTCCTAAAAGCCCCAATCTCAGGAGGAACAACACCAGACAACACATTAGATGACAGATCAAGAACCTCAAGAGTCCGGAAAGACGAAGCAGCCGAATCCTGTGAAGGGAAATCAATAGTTCCAGTGAATTTGTTACCAGATAGGGAAATGCTATGCAAACCCATGTTGAAAATCCATTTAGGCAAATCCCCAGCCAGCAAATTCTTGCTGGCATCAACAGAAACGAGGCCGGAGCAGCCTTTTAGGGTTTCCGGAAGAGAGCCAGTGAACCCATTGGAGGAAAAGTTCAGTGCTTTAAGAGACAAAAGGCTCCCCAATGAAGAGGGGATTGACCCAGAGAGCTTGTTCATGGAAAGATCAAGACTTTCAAGGCTTCCCAATTGGGAAATCCAATTTGGCACCTGCCCAGAAAACGAATTCCCGTTCAAACTCAATGAAGAGCATGAATTCAGCCTCTTCATCGACTCCGGAAGGCCCCCGGAAAACAAATTCTCACCGAAATTGACTGATTGCAACTGAGAACACTCCCCAATATCCTCAGGCAAGGCCCCTGAGAGCGAATTCCTCATAAAGTTCAGAGCTTTCAAAGTGTACATGCCTCCAATCCCACTAGGAACCTCCCCATGAAACCGATTATTGGAGAGATCAAGAGATTGCAAGCCCGTTAAAGACCAGAGTTTGGAGGGGAGTTCACCGGAGAGCTGATTGGAAGAGAAATCCACCGATATAAGGCTCATACAAGAAACAAAACTCGCCGGAAGCTCGCCGGAGATTGCATTTCTGGCGAAGGAGATGGATGTCAAGGACCCACATTGCTGAAAGAGCTCGCCCGGAATCGGACCCGAGAGCCCGTTTCCGCTGAGGTCGACGTGGCTTAAGCTCCAGAGGTTGGCGAGATCGGGGGTGATGGAACCCGTGAAGTTGTTGTTAGAAAGAATGAGTCTTTGTAGGAATTGGAGGCGGAGGAGGCCTCGGCTGATCTCGCCGGAGAGGGAGAGTCCGTCGAGGGCGAGTTCGGTGACCCGGTGGGTATTCGGGTCGCATTTGAGCCCGACCCATTTGCAGGGGTTGTCGTCGGAGTCGGTCCAAGAGGTGAGTTTGGAGTGTGGGTCTTTGAGGTTGGCCTTGAAGACGATGAGCCCTAAAACGTCGTCGTTGAAGGTGTCATTGGAGGTTGCGGAAAAGGGTAGGAGAAGAAGAAGTAGTGGGAGATGGAGAAGAAGCCATGGGAGGGATTTTGGGGGCATTTTGGAGGTGGGTTTCAGAGAACAGAGGCTTGCAACATGAGTATGGAACAGTTGAAGAGGGGAGTGGGTTTTGAACGAACGGTTTGATGAGAAATGGAGGAAATTTAGGGGGAAGTGGGGGGTAAATAATGGGGTTTAAGGGAATGAGAAGATCGTGGTTTTTGTTTTTTTTGGGGGGGGGAATGATAAAGCTGAGGAGAAGTGAAGTAAAGTTGAGTTATGTCGTCTGGTGGTTTGGACATGATCTGGTCTGGTCATCGTCTGGTCTTTAGCATGAGAGTGGAGGAAGAAGCAAAGTCAGAACTTGACCAAAAAAAAAAAGCAAAGTCAGAAATAAAAATGATTTTATTTATATTTTAGAAATAAGGAATAGGGTTGGGCTTTTTTGAGAAAATGAATAAAAAAAACATTGTTTAAGGTATGTTAAGATTGGCATCTTCCTAGGAAAAAAGAGTTAGGTCTTTGTCATTAAATTAGAAGGTTTTAAAGAATGATTTTCCTTTCACATGAAAAGTTGGCAATATTATTTAAGGCGTTTATAAGATTAAGATTTGTCACCTTCAACCTTGAAGGATGAGATTCATCCATATGATAAGTAAATATAATTTATGGTGTAAAAGAGAAGTTTAGATTATTTCTTTAAAATCAAATAGCTAGTGGGTAAACTAAACTACACCTTGGAGCATTTCTAGTAACACTAACAATTTAGTCAATGGCATTTTTATGGGTGGAAGGAATTTTCAGTTGAAATTAGACTATATTGTATTTTGTTTGGGGTCTACCATAGTTATGCACTTATGATAGCAAGATAGTAAAAGTTCCACTGGCACTCTTTAATTCTTTGTTAAAATAACTTTAAGAAGAGCTATGCAAAGTTTTCAAAGCTCAAAGTTAGTATACTAAGTTTGTCAAACTTTTTTTTTTTAAATAACTTCCTATTAAGATATTCCAATAGCACGTCAGTTCTCATGCCATTTATGTGAATTATTGTGTTCCGCCGTAGACACAATTATGTTTGAGTATGAATATGGAATGCTAAAGAAAAGGGTTAAAAAACAGAAGAAAAATGAACGGCTTTTGCCCTCATCATTGATAAGAGTGTGGTCATTCTCTTCATACGACAGTGTATATAATATGTGTGTGTGTATCACACTTGTCTTGGCTTCTTTTTAAGGCCTCTTTTTTAAAGTGCTATATGTTGGTTTTCAAAATGAAGACTTTGAGTTGGCATGCATGCATAAAAATAAAAAGCTATGTGCATTAACTTTCACATGGTTCTCTCTCTTTTTAACGTGGCGGAACATACATTTCTTACTTTGAGTAGTCACAAATACTAGTCAATTTTGAATTCTTTTTAGCTTACTTAAGTTTTATAATATGATACGATTAGGGTTAAAATCACGATTATAAACTTTTCCTTCATAAAGAATGTAGAAGTACAAATTTTATATGTCTCGGGGTTATTACCTATAGAGAATTATAGACACAATACTTGTAAAGATAGTGTGATATACTATTTTGCAAGCTTGGGCTGTTGTGCATGAGTATGCATCATGAAAGCTTAGGCTTCACTCATTTTTATACGTATGTTTGGTAAATTAAGATCATGAACTATAAAAAAGTACCCATCAACACCATCATTTGAAGTTGCAGGCATTTGTCCCCATAACCTGCCCATACATATATGATTCAAAACCTTAGTGCATTTTGAGTTAATGTTAAGCTAAGCTGTTATATTTATATGTATCGATTGGGTTCAATTATTTAAATGCATGAAATGATGTAGCATAAGCCATAAGACTAGAGAAACGGTTAATATTTAATTATTTTAAATTAAATTAAAAAGGCAATATGGCGCCATTCTGTAAGGCATTTTGTTTGGGTAAATGCTAAAAAATGTGCAGAAATCTTGATCATATAATATGCATATATTTATGGAAACAATTGCTAAAATTCTCTATATTCTGCAAATTGGGCCAATTCGGGCTGAAGCCCACATTTTCATTTGGGCCTCTATGAAAAAAAAAGTAAGCATTGGCCCATGGTTTCTTTTTCTAGTCATTCATTAACCTCTGGCCAGAATCAGCCTCTGGAATTTTGAGAACTTGAGAAGTCTCGAAGATGCTCAAACAGGGCTCTAATGGCTTCCATGGCATGTTCACCCGCCTCAATTCCTTGAAACCTCTCGTCCTCTACTCAACATCAGTGGCTTCCAAGGATGCGATTACGAACCCGCTCATGTTCGAATTCCTGGTCAAATCGGTCGGGTTTTCTGAAAAGGAAGCCGTCTCCATTATCAATAAGGTCAGACATCCCTTGAAATGCACTAAAAAATCCGAATTGGTTGTTGATTTTCTCAAAGAGAGTGGCTTTGATGGAACACAAATCAGGAAAGCGATTTCTCGTCACCCAGCTGTGCTCCGTTGCGATGTTGACCGAACCCTAAAGCCCAAAATTAGGGCTTTTGAGTCTTTAGGGATCTCAGGCTCAGATTTAGGGCAAATCGTATCTCGATATCCTAATGTCTTAAGTCGGGGTATGGAATCTTGCCTTGCCCCTTCCATTGGAGCGTTGAAATCGCTACTCGGCAGCAATGATGAGCTCATTAGTTTTATTCTGCAACTGAAATTGCGATACTGGTTTTCTTTCCAAGTGTGTAAGAATCTCCCTGCTAACCTGCTGTTGCTGCAAAGTTATGGTCTCACAAGTGAAAGAATACAGTGGTTAATGCTACGCGGTGTCGCCTTTTCGAGTACCCAGCGGCTTGGGGGTGTTCTGAATTAGTTGAATACAGTGGTTAATGCTACGCGGTGTCGCCTTTTATCATTAAATTAATGGTGTGAACCACTCGTATTAAGAGTCTTGTCTGCTACATTAATCGAACTTGGGCTTTACTCAAAAAAAAATCGGACTTGGGCTAAAGCCCACATTTTGAGTTTGGGCCTTCAGTAAAAGATAGCATTCGGCCGGTTGTCACTCATCCCTTTCGTTGAAGAGTCTTGTCTGTTACATCAATCGAATTCCGCTGTCGTTGAAGAGTTTCAAAAGAATGCTCAGGCGGGGCTCTAATGGCTTCCATACCATGTCTAATTGCTCACATTTCTTGAAGAGATCTCTCTTCCTCTATTCGACATCAGCTGTGAGTTCCAAGAATGGGATAAAACAGTCCATCATGGTCGAATTCCTTGTCAATTCGACCGGGTTCTCTGAAGAAGAAGCTCTCGCCATTGTTACCAAGGTCCGTTTTCCCTTTGTCTCCATGAAGAAATGCGAATTGGTTGTTGATTGTCTTATTGAAAGTGGATTCGATGGAACACACATCAGGGAAGTGATTTCTCGTCACCCGGATGTGCTCCGAAACAATGTTGATAAAACCCTAATTCCCAAAATTAGGGCTTTTGAGGATTTTGGTATCTCTGGCTCCAAATTAGGCTTAATCATATCTCGAAATCCTCATGTCTTAGCTTGGAGCGTAGAGTTTTGCATTGTACCTGTCCTTGAGACGTTGAGATCGCTGTTTGGCAACAATGAGCATCTGGTTTGGTCTTTGCTGCAAAAAAAATCACAACGCTTGTTTTCTTGCAGAACACGTAAGGCTCTCCCTGCTAATATACGGTTGCTTCGACGTTATGGCCTCGAAATCGAAAGAATCAATTGGCTAATGCTAAATACTGATGCCCTCTTCCTGAAGGCCGAGTTTGTCGAAAAATTAGTAAAACGAGTCGAGGAGAAGTTGGGTATTCCTCGAACCTCCGGTCTGTTCATGTACGGGATGAAAGCATTGACGTCGAAAAGCAAAGAAAAAATGGAACCATGGCGTGGCGTATTTCATGGGTTTGGATGGAGTGAAACCGAGATCTCAACACTGCTCAAGAAGCATCCCTGTTCAATGTATCTGTCAGAGGAACATGTGAGGTCGAAATTGAAGTATCTGATGGAGGATCTCGGTCTCGGATCTGAGCACTTGGTGACACATCCTGCTCTGCTAACGTACAGCATGGAGAAGAGGATTCTGCCCCGAGTTGCAGTCCGAAAAACTCTCATTGAGCAACGTCTGTTCAAGCGTCCTATGGGGCTTCGTTGGTTTTTGATGATGGGTGAGGCTACGTTCATGCTGAAATATGTGTTGCCTTTTAAGGAAAAATTGCCTCGACTCTACGAGGACTATACTCGGGCGACAGGCTACTCGCTCTCTAAAACATAGTTGTTATCAGTGAAGTGAGCTCCAGTTAGGGAAATTTTGCAGATTCTAATCAGTTTGAGCTTGAGTTTTAGAATGAATTGATGCTAACGATTATAATTTATTTGCCGGCTTGTTTTTTTGTAATCCTCAGTCATGTGTTATGAAGTGTTAACTGATTCTTCTTTTAGAACTTTTTGGCCTCTGAAATATGTAGTTAAATTTTTAGCTGCTGATTTGCTGTATTTACATTGGCTTTGATTGCTGCATGTAGCTCACCCTTTATGTCAGTCAATATATAGTTCACCAAGCCTTCTAGCAATTTGAAACCTAAGATAACAAAATACTCGTCTGCAAGTTGAGTATAATAGTTAATCAGCTGATCATTTTGCATAACATATTGTCATAGTTTTTATAAATATGGCCCAAGTTTTATTTTGGCCGAAAACTGGGCCATTATTGTGTTAACACTCCATCGTCTTCCTCTAGTTTCTAATACCATCGTTTTTATAAAAAAAAACTACCAATCAACACCATCATTTTGAAGTTGCAGGCATTTGTCCCTATAACCTGCCCATACATATATGATTCAAAACCCTAGTGCATTTTGAGCTCAATTATTCAATTGCATGAACTGATGTAGCATAAGACTAGAGGAACGGTTGATATTTAATTATTTTAAATTAAATTAAACAGACAATATGGCGCCATTCTGTAAGGCATCTTGTTTGGGTAATGCTAAAAATTGTGCAGAAATTTTGATCATATAATATGCACATATTAATGGAAACAATTGCTAAAATTTAATAATACTACATCCGACCTCTCTATATTCTGCAAATTGGGCCAATTCGGGCTGAAGCCCACATTTTGAGAATTAGCCTCTGGTTTCTTGTTCTAGTCATTCATTAATCTCTGGCCAGAATTAGCCTCTGGAATTTTGAGAGGTCTCGAAGATGCTCAAACAGGGCTCTAATGGCTTCCATGGCATGTTCACCCGCCTCAATTCCTTGAAACCCCTCATCCTCTACTCAACATCAGTGGCTTCCAAGGATGTGATTACAAACCCGCTCACGGTCGAATTCCTGGTCAAATCGGTCGGGTTCTCAGAACAAGAAGCCATCTCCATTGCTACCAGGGCCAAGGTCAGTAAATATGTGATAACCTCGAAAAAGTCCAAACTGGTTGTTGATTATCTCAAGGAAAACGGATTCGATGTAGCACAAATCAGGAAAGTCATTGCTTGTATCCCGGGTGTGCTCAGTAGGAATGTGGAGAAAACCCTAAAGCCCAAAATTAGGGCTTTTGAGGATTTAGGGCTCTCTGGCTCAAATTTAGGGCTAATTATATCTCAACATCCAGATATGTTAAGTAAGAGCGTAGAATCTGGGATTGTACCTGTCATTGTGATGTTGAAATCGCTGTTTGGCAGCAATGATCATCTGGTTAGGTCTTTGCTACAGATAAGGCCACAACGCGTGTTTTCTTCCACAGCTTGTAAGAATCTGCCTGCTAAAAGATGGAGAAGCCTTGATTCAATTGATGTTTTTTTGAGTCCTTTGATATTTTGCCAGGAGGAGGATGATCAGCAAAAGGTGCACAGGGAGCTGAGAACTTCAGCTAGAAGGCTTCGTTAATTTCTTTTGTATTTCCCCAGAAGTGTAATGCCTTGTGCTCTGAACATGATTCATTAAATATGTATTGATGCACAATAAAATTCTTGTTTCATTTTTTCTGAAATGGGGCAATTGTGGAAGATGTGAGTTGCTAATAAAGTAATAAGAACTTTTTCTTTGCAATTACATTTCTGCCATGCCTTGTAAAGTTTTGCTGAGGGGATTTAACTAAACTCATTGCACGTATGTTTTGGGCCGAGATTTGGGCCAAGAACTTGTCGAGTTCTATTTTCTTCGGCCCATTGTGCAACAAATGACCAAGCTCATTCAACTGATACGCAAATATCACATACTCCGAAGTCGAGATCCGTCGTCGGAAAGACGAAGCCATAGAGTCAGAGTGAGAGAATCGGGACGCCAGAGCTCGCCAAGGAGCGAGAATTCTTCACCGGCTAAGGTTTAGACTTCGTGTATACATCTCTTGTTTGTAATTCTTAAGATCCGAATTTGGTCAGTTTGAACTTGCCGCTGTCAATTAGTAAGAAATTAATTAATCTCTAGGTTTGGCTCGTCAATTGAATCATAAGTTCCAAATTTGATCGGCTTGAGGAATTCGTGGTTCTTAGTTCACAATTATCCAAATATTGACTTGTTTTGTGCTGATGGCGGCCAAGAGTTTTCGCCATTTCCAGCCTTTCATAGCTGCATATATTTTCAAATTATCATATAAACCTAGTTATGTAGTATCCATGAAAATCCTCATCAATCTGCATATAGTTTGATTTCTCTTGCGCTCACAAAGGAAAATGATGTCGTATCTGTAACCTGAGCTTTCCATTATATGGATTTGTTTACGTTCAATGACAAGACTTGCTGCATGAACAGTCATGACAGAGGGCCCAGAGGTTGATGACCGTGTCGATTACGAAGATGACAATTGCATGGAAGATGAAGACGATGTTGATGCTGATCCCAGTGAGGATGAGGGTGGGACCGGTGACGAGAAATGTGAGGAACAGTCTGATGAATTGAGAGAAAGTAGTGCTACAGAACAACTATGGGAAGTAGATCAAAGTCCCGATGCTGAGAGGCATGAGGAGGATGAAGAGAAGCATGCGACTTCAGCTGATGAATGTGATTGGGAGAAGCGTGAAGAACTTCTTTCCCTTCCTCCCCATGGCTCTGAAGTGTTCATTGGCAGGCTCCCAAGAGATGTTTCAGAAGAGGACCTTAGAGATATTTGTGAAATCTGTGAGGTGAAATCTGAAGTGTTCATTGGCGGGCTCTCGTCTAAGCCCAGCAACAGCTGGTGCACTTTGTCCTCCTCCCATAGTCTTTGAGTCTCACAAGAGGGATTGGGGACTCGTTGGTGAAAGTGGGCGTCGAGTTGTTGAAAGAGAGCGGTCAACTTGGTGTAGTAGGCCTCTATTGAATGGCCCCTTTGCTTGCACTCTGCAATCTCCCGCTTCAGTTCATGAATCCTTGCTGGGCCCCTTTGCTTGCACTCTATATATGTAGAGTTTGCAAAATTTCAGCCCTTGATTTGAATGGAATGGTTGAGATTTTAAGAATTTTAAAATTATATTTAAATAAATGATACGAGTATTTACTCTGATTTGATTGAGAATCTTGTTACTGTTATTATAAGAGAACTAGAGGATTTCTATCTCACAATGCACAGCAAGAAGATATGCTACGTAGTAATATTTGGCATCTTTCAGGATTTAGGAGGCAACTGGCCGGATATGTTATTATGATCTTATATTATCGCTCTGTCCATCCTTTTTTATTGTGTATCCTTCTCATATGAATGCACTAACACCCGTCTTTCCCTGGAAATATTCATCCTTAGTTTATCGCTAGGAATGAAATCCTCATATTAACCGGGCTAGTTTTTAGTATGCTGTGACAATACTTCATCCACTATTTGGTGGAAATTGTATTTTTTCATACTCTCTAAAATATATCTAAAAAAGTAGTGATGACACTGATGTTTTTTTTTTTTAAAATCATACTCATGATTTTTTTAAAATCTTTGGTGTATTGGCTTTCTTAACTTCTTGCATGTAAAATGATTGTTTTTAGTAAGTGTTTAAACGACTGCTACTAGTTACGCTAATGTATATCTGAGGACACTATTGAAGCTTGTTGCCTCACACAAATTCTGTCATCTATTTCTTTTCATATAATTTCTGCAATTTGTATGCATAATTTGATTGAACTTTAGGGTACAAAAGAAAATAATGTTTTGACTACATCTATACATTGTCTTTTAAGCATGGATTTTATTTATAGATTGCTTTGGAAGAGCTGGCAGAGAGATCAAATGGAGATATCGGCATGGCAATAAACCAACTGCAGTACGTCTATTATTATTGTTCTTCTGCTGATTGAATATTTGGCCACTTCAAATATGCATAAGTTTGGAGATTTATGAACTTTCTAAGTTAGATTTGAATTTGTTTGATATTAATATATGGCTTATAAATGCAGGTTTGGGTTTAACGGTGGGAAATTGAGGGTGGATGAGCGCATTGACCTGAGTTTAATCAATCACAGGGGCTTGCCCCATTTTTCTGATATAAAAAAAAAGGTAAATCCTTTTCAGGACGTTTCAAACAAAACCTTGATAAAATGAAGGTGATAAAATACCTTCTTTTTTTTTTTTTTACTAGTGATATAAACAAGTAAAAGAATTAAAGAATCAGCTACGCTACGTACATCAATCAAATCTAGGCCTACTAAACAAGTACAAGAATTGAAGAATCAACTACGCTACGTACATCAATCAAATCTAGGCCTACTAAACAAGTACAAGAATTAAAGAATAAGCTACGCTACGTACATCAATCAAATGGACCAAGGGGAACTGTGACGGCAAATCCTTCCCCAAGGGGTAAAAGCGACCTCATTCTTGTCCTTTTGTAGGTTCCTGGGGTTTTACATTGCCATCCAATAGCGCGGTAGTAGTAGAGCGCTTCCATGTGAATCAGATATTTATAATAGAATATCCTGAGCTGCAATTTAAAACGTGCAAGATAAATTTACATACAAATATTAGGACATTAATAGCTTAGTAAATATGTAAACTAGACAAAGGATTTTATACCAATTCTCCATGGTTGTTAAGCCGCAGGTGCAAGGGAATGCAGTTGACGTATAGTTGCCAAGTGTTAAGCTGGTTTACTGCTTCCCACCCACCGGCTTCGGTTATTTCAGCGAACAGATTCTGCATTTGAGGTGCGGTCATTCGTACACCTCCGCATATGGAGTAGTATCCTTTGGTCCGCATAGCAACGTGGAGACGCTCGTAAGCTTTTCTAAACAGCTCCACATTGTTGGGGTCTCTCACCTCATCAATTTCAGCAATAGGGGCGGGATAAAAATTGTCCTCGAAGTGACGAGCTTCGTTATTGTGCATCTACAGAGCAAACAATATATATTAAGATAAAATTTAAATAAATAAAATTCGTGTAATAATCTAATAATAAATCACATATATATATTTGTTTTTGATTGAATAAATACATTGTAATAATCTAAAGTAATTCAATCACCAAATTAGGATATTTGTTTATGGATTAATAATCAATGTATTTATATGTGATTTATTATTACCTTTAATTGCAAGCAACAACTTATCGTTGGTACAAATTGCACGCATCAAGATCATGGAGATGTTACAATCATGTCAAACCTATAGCTTATTGACGTCAATGATCATATACCGTATACTTAATACTACTCAAAGTTAATGTATTTGGTGATCGTTATAGCTAGAAATCAGAATATGAAAATGCAAGCTCAAACAAGAAAATAATAAACACTATACAACATATCTGCTTGGATCCACCTAGTTAACAAAGGCTTTCTAAAATTAAGTTACGGGTTTAATGTTTACAAGGTTGAGTTTTTAACATCCAAGGCCCAAATTCACTGCCCAATATAATTCATATACATCATATATATAGCTTGAGAGTTGAGATGTATTGACATATATATGATGTATTGACACATATATAATAATTTATGATTTTATATGTAAAAAAAAAAGTTGAAAGCTTGCGAAAGGCCACAACCTTCACAAGCATCATGAATTGAGTTCCAAAATCTCCCATTTTTTGAAATTAAACTTGACAAGTTCAAAGCCTACGACCTTGAAGTTGAAGGTATGTACCAACACATATCTAGTACAATATATTATATACCGATTGTTTGGAAGTTCTAAATATTACTTATGTATTCTTACCATAGAATAAGGAAAGACAAAATAACAATATAATATTTGCTTTTATGTTTGATCATTTTAATTTATATAATTTCGTTTTTTATAATTTCGTAGTTAAAAAATATAGAATTGCACATTAAATTAAAAGTCTAATTGAATTACTAAAAATATTATGTTTTACTTTTCATATGATGGCTATGATATTATAATTTATATTTTATATTTGACCACGATCCCGGTTATAAAACAAAATGTGATACATCTTAAAATCGCGGTCGTTGTTCCAATAACTATTTTGTTGAGAATCGACGGTTCCAAATCGGAGGAGCCAACGGTTCGAAATCGTCGGTTCTCCGGTTTCTAAGGAACGAGGAACCGGTACTGGAACTGGCAGTTCGAGAGGGAACCGGACCCAAGACTACGTCACACTAAATATTTTTTTGTGTTAATAAAAATATGTGAAAATTATATATACAAGGTAAATTCCCCGTGCATCATATGATTAATTACTTTAGTATAACTATGTTAGGTAGTAAAGAAAGTGTTTGTAACCATGTTATTATATTGATTTAGGTAAGCAAAAGACGGGTATATATATCTAGAAACATAATCATGTACCTAAATAGACCCCATGATGACACAAGGGTAGACCTGTCAAAACCTGACCCGACCCGGTCGAAAATTTTAAGGTTTCAACCCGGTAATTTGAACCCGAAACCCAATTTCAACCCGATCCAGTAAACCCGGAAAATTTTGGGTTAGGATCAGGTTCAACCCGGTGGGTTATGAAATTTTCAGGCACTATAATTATTTTGAATTTTTCCTAACATTTGAAAATGGCGGGTTGTTGAATTTCTATTTGATGCATTTCAGTTCTTTTTATTGTAAACTTGTTTGCAGTTTGCTTCTCTCTCTTTTGTGAAGCTTGTGTCCACTATGAAAGATGTCATCCTTGATTGAATTTAAAGTATACAGATGACTAAAAATAGTAAATTAAATTAATTTGTGGACTTTTATAAGTTCACATGTTTTTGTATGTTTCTAAATGCTTGACTGGGTTTTTATTACGAGTCATTCATGGCTAAATCCAGATGTGGCTTTCGCTTCTTTCACAAAACAGAACTTGATAACAAAGAATCAAATTGTATAAACTTTTGTATTCTGCTTCGTGAGACACATTTCAATAATTTTTAGTGCATTGGTTGTTTTGTCCAGGAAGTGTTCCATACTATGTCTGCAGCTCACAATTCCTCTAAGACCATGATCCTCAAGATTGATCTAGCCAAAGCTTATGACCGGGTCCGTTGGGGCTTCCTCCAAAGCATCTTGATGTCAGCTGGGTTTCCTAGTTCCCTGATTGAGGTCATCATGAAATGCCAGACCGAGGGCGAGATGCAATTGCTATGAAACGGATCTAGGAGTGACTCATTCAAGCCCTCCAGGGGTGTCCGTCAAGGCGACCCGCTATCGCCCTATCTTTTCATACTCTGCATGGAATATCTCTCACACATCATAGATAGGGCTGTCAGTGTGGGTCGGTGGAAGCCAGTCATTGAGGGGGGAGTCCGACTATCACACTTATTATTTGCTGATGATTTTGTACTCTTTGCGGAAGCATCGGTTGAGCAGGTTCTAGTGATCAAAAACTGCCTTGATGACTTTTGTCGACTTTCGGGGGAGAAAGTGAACTACGACAAGAGTATCTTAAAAATTTTCAGGAGAGTTTTACAACCTGATCAGCAGACCATTAGTAACGCTCTGTCTATCCCGATGGGCGAGGATTTTGGGTCATACCTGGGTGTCCCATCCCTCTCGACTCGAATGACTCGGGAACGATGTTGAACAAGGTTAGCTCACGACTACGAGGCTGGCAGGCTAACAATCTCTCTGCGGCGGGTCGAGTCACTCTCGCAAACTCGGTCTTAACGAGTATGCCTGTGTATGCTATGCAATCGGCGCTGATTCTGCGGTCTCTCTGCGGTGATATTGATCAGCAAGTGAGGAATTTCATATGGGGTTCTACTCCAGAAAAACGCAAGCTTCATCTGCTCTCTTGGGAAACGATCACACAACCAAGGTCTCGAGGTGGGCTGGGCGTTCGCAATATGCGGGAGTCCAATGATGCTTTGCTTGCAAAACTCGGATGGCGATCCCTGAATGAACCAAACTCGCTATGGAGCCGTGTGTTAAGAGGAAAGTACTGTGGAAGTCGATGTGATATTGACATGTTTCAAACCAGACCCCGGGCCTATTCAATGTGGAGAGGAGTGATTCAAGGGTCACACATCCTGCGACAGGGGCTTGGCATGTCCATAGGATATGGCCGTTCAACTCTTTTTTGGGACCACTGTTGGCTTTTGGACCGACCATTGTCTGAAGTAGGGGTGTTCATGGACGGATATCCGGCTAAACGGATCGGATATTACCGGATAAAAATTCTCAAAAGTGTTATCCGTATCCGATCCGCATATATCCAGATATCCGGTCCATTTATCTCGGATCGAATTGGATATCCGACACGGATATCCGGTTTACCATTTGACATGTAATTTTCAAAAAAAATTATGTTTAAAACACGAAAATATGACATTATGCTAAGAAAATATATAATTTTATCGGATCGTATCGGATTGGATAACGTTCCGTCGGATTTTAGGAGTAAAATTCTATTCCATATCCGGTCCATTATCTGACTAATTTTCTTGGATCGGACCGGATTCGGATAATTTTCCATTGGACTCGGATTTTCGTGGATCGGATCGTCAGATTGTCGGATCGGAATGAACGGATCGGATATTTATAAACACCCATAGTTTGAAGTAGCGATTGCTGATGTCACGGAAAATATAGCTTGCCTTACGGTGGCCGAGTGTTGGGATGTGAGCTCTTGGAACTAGGCTCTGCTCACTCCGTTTCTTCCTGCTGATGTATTGATCAAGTTACAACTTACAATCGGTGGTGGTTCGGGTTGTGGATGAATTTCAGGATCGGTTTATCTGGCATCCATCCAAATCAGGCAATTTTTCCACGAAGTCTGCCCGGATGCTAGCCCAGCATACTCAATCAGCTGCTGCTAACCCCCTCTGGACCTCGATTTGGCGCGCCCCGGTCCAACAAAGGGCCCGCCACTTCCTCTTTCTCGTGGGTCACAAGGTGGTGCTGTGTAATCAGGAGAGGGCGCGTCGACATCTTGCTGCTTCGGCTACTTGCCCCCGATGCGATGATGACGAGTCCCTTTTGCACATGTTGAGGGATTGCCCAGCTGTAAGAGGGGTTTGGCTCGTGCTTTTTGGTAACTCTATGCCCGCTGATTTTTTCTCTGTGCAGGATATTTCAATGTGGATTTCCTCTAACATATCCAAGCACTGTGAATGGAGCACTATGTTTTGCAATATGATTTGGCAAACTTAGAAGGTCCGGAATGCTCTTGTGTTCAATGCTGCAGACGAAGTTGCGGGGCTATCGAGCAGGGTTCTGTCCATCATTGCTGCGTACGCCGAGGTCGCTACCAAGTCTCTACAGGTTGTGGGGGACATAGCTGCTGTCCCGAGCCCCACGCTAACTACTCTGTCGTGGCAGCCACCAACTCCGGGTTCGGTTGTGCTGAATGTGGATGCCATAAGCAAGGGCAATCTGGGGTTAGCAGGTGGCGGTGGCTTGTTCCGTGACGACAAGGGGCAATTCATCACCGGATTCACTTTTTTTATGTGGGAGCTGTGACGCACTAACTGCGGAGCTTTGGGTAATTAAGCACGGGATCGTAATGGCCACTCAACAGCGGTTCGCGAGTGTTACTGTCCAGTCCGACTGCTTGGTGGCTGTTCGGTTGATCACTGACACCTACATTGAGCATCCTAGAGACTTCTACTTGATTCAGCAATGTCGAGACCTTTGTACTCACTATCCCGGAGAGCTCCACATCACCCACGTCAAACGGGATTGCAACAGAGCTACCGACTTCCTTGCTAATATGGCGCTGTCGTCCAATGTCCCTTTTCAAGCTTTACATTCGCCGCCTCACGCACTTCTTAGCTTTATTCATAACTAGTATCAGTCCCCGTGCCTTGAAGGCACGATTTGATTTAACCAAAAACTTACTTAATTGTTATATAAAATTATTCAAAACAATAGTTTAGTATAAAATCTTGTATTATGTCATATAATTTGTTATTCTTGTGATTTATTTTAATGATACATTATCTATGTTATAATGCATTCTCTTAATCGAACAAAGATTTGTAAAATAATAATTTTGTCGTATATAGACTAAATACTTATTTTTATCAATAAGTTTCTTTATTTTATAATTAATATTTTTGTTAACAAAATCTCTTATGTATACATAGTAACTTTGGAAAGATAGATTTTTTTTAAGATTTGGCTAAATTTGGAAAGATAAATCTCTTAGTTATGCCCAAAAGCCTTAGTTATTAAAAACTCCTTGTCTTTCTATATATATCCACTCCAAACGTACAATTTGGTGCAAAATCATAGAAATTAGAACAACACGTAACATCTTTTACGTATACTCATAAAAATTATGAATTCGACGTAGAAGCTTACAACTTTTAAAAGTATAGCATACTACTCGTACTATCTATACTATATATTAAAGCCGGAGAATTTCGAGCCTCTACGTTAATTCTGGCCCCGTTTAATTTAATTTTTTTTTCCAACTCAAATAGATAATAACAACTCTATATCTTTTATTTTCCTTAGATTATAACAACTCTATATCTTTTATTTTCCTTAATTATCTAATCCTCAATTTTATCTTTAAAGTCATGATATGTTTATTGTAATAGTTATTTGCACAATGTCAATTATTTATATTGTGCACATAAATAGATTAATATGGCAATTATTAATCTAGATAAACGTCTATTTTATAGTAATTTTAGCAATGTCACATGAAATTTTATCCCTTTACATTAGATTAATATTTATAAATTAACATGTCACTCCTTTACGATTGATCTATACATAAATAATTATTTTAAGAATATTAATAATTAATAGTTCTAATTAGATATATTTAATTAGACATTGTTAATTCTAGCTATACATTAGATTAAAATAACAATGTCACGTGATAAAATTTTGAATTAATACTTTACGTATACATTAGATTAATATACATTTCACATTAATATTCTATTTATTATAAACCCAAAAATTCTAACTATACATTAGATTAAAATAACAATGTCAAATGATAAAATTTTGAATTAATACTTTACGTATACATTAGATTAATATAAATTTCACATTAATATTCTATTTATTATATACCCAAAAATAAATTTAAAAATACAAGTCGTGCATGGCACGACGGGTACAACTAGTACTAGCAATATTGGCGGCATTTAATTACGTGTAATAAATATGCATTATTGCCCCATCTTTTTTTATTTTTTATTGAGTTGACTACTCTAATCAAATTACCAATGTAATATGCGTACTACTACAAATTTATTGTCCCATCTTTTAAAATTTATTTTCCACATAAATTGAGAACCATGCATGAAGCAATCAAACGGTTGTCCGCAAATCCAAGTGAAAGATGAAAATATATTCATTTTGAATGCCATCCAAATCCGAAAATAAGCCCTGCAATAATTCTCTCATAAATTAAGGTCGTTATCGGATAAGCTTGACTTGATCGATAATAAATAAAGCAAACCCAAGACAAGACACCAAATCATTTATCACAAGGGATAATAACACTCGATCGATTTCATGCATTTAGGGTTCAAATGGGAAATCTTAAATTTATAAATAGGTGGAATATGCAGTTTTATTTCTTAAATTTAATCATTCTTATTTTTATTTGTTTGGTAATATTTCCAAATCATTTATCACAAGGAGCAACTCATCAACTTGAACGATCAACTCATCATATTCTTAGATGGAGCAATTCACCATTGGGCTCTCGTCCGGAACAAATGATACACTAGGCTATTTTACGCATTTTTAATAGTTCACGCTACCAATTGCAATACCCTTAAAAGCTCGGGCTATTCTTTGCAATTAACCCTTTTCAACTGTACAAAATGGAAAATGCCAACTGAAAGCTGATTCACAGGCTCACAGAGGCAAGTGAATCACAAACTCACATCTGTTGGATCTGTTAACAAGCCTTAGGTGAAAACTATAGGATATTTTAAAACCAGCTGATGTTATAAAACCATACTGTGAATTCTTTGATTACCATTCTACATATAATGCCTAGTCAATTTCAGTTCCCGGTTTTTTTTTTTTTTTTTTTTTTTGAGAAAGTTCAGTTCCCAGTTATAGTTTAGTGAAATTAGCCTTTCCGAATGGTACTTGTCATAACCAAATGAGAAGCAAAGGTTTTTTCACAATCAAATGTTGTTGTTGTTATTGTCATACTAAGACACAATATCTTGGTATTACTTATATTCATACCTTGATATATGTAATTTGATGATATCTAACATGTATTTTACTAAACAAGTCCATCCCAAAACATGATACAAATATCTTGGGATTGGCAGCAAACAAGGCAACACCCTACAAGTCTAAAGGCTAGAAAGAATTAACAAATAGGATTAATTAATTAATTAGATGAAATAAAATACTTCTTCCCACACGCCCTACAAGAAGCTAGTAACTACAAACTAAATCATGGCTGTATTTGTGCTAGTAACTACAAACTAAACAATAACAACAAAGAAACTAGTACTCATATGATCCAAGCAATAGTACCAAGTTAACTATCAGACAAGTATCCCTCAGTCCTCATCATCACCATGGCAAATTACGCCAGGCAAAAACCATGGTATGCCGTCGCAGCCCATAAACAGGTGGCACGAGCCTGGACGCTCCATGTTCCCTCTAAAAACATCCTCCGCCTTCTTCTTGAAAGTGTTAAGCCTCTGCTGCATCTCCTCGGAGGTCCTGTGTATGTTGCGACGGATGCACCATTTCTTGTATAAGGCCCAGACTGCCTCATCTGATCCCAAGTCCCTAAATGTGGGTACGATGCTGACTGAACAAGCAGACCGGTCATCTGCATAACAAGATCATGTTTCAAGATCAATTTCATTCTTCTATCAAGGCTTTAACAAAGATAGATCACAACTCAAACAAAATGAGAGATCCCATGGTATGTTTGCACATATAGGTAGTGCATAATGCATAATATATCATAGTTTGAAGCATCGCTTAGGCATCAACTGAGTTAAGAATCATCAACTTCCTCTTCGCACTAACATTTTCCAGTTTCAAAAATTTGCCCTAAAAATAGAGCCATGCCTAAAAATAGTTTCAAAAATTCGCACACTTCTTGAAGCTCCTACACGCCAGCTGCATCTCCTTGTTTGTCCTGCGTATATCGTGATGGCAACACCATCTGCGGTATAGGTCCATCAAATCCTCGTCTGATTCCAAGTCCTCCTTCGTGGGTGTGAGGGTTGTTTCTTTAACACGAGATGACTCTGCATAAAATATGGCAGCTATATAATATCCCGATATCCATATAGTTAAGATTATATTCTACTACGTACCAATAAGAAAAAGTAAAAAATGATCTCATTGAAAACCATTCCTGATTATATAAAACGCTTCTTTTTTCTATCTGTATTTGCTAATTCTGCAATTATCAGCTTTTGTTTCAAATAACCCAGTTGCTGCAATGATGGATTGATTTTGGAAACAATATAGTTAACAAAGAAAAAACTCTAAGCCCCATTCTCAAATTTCAATCATTTTCTCAAAATAAAGACATCCCAATCCTATGGATAGCTCGAGCAAACTGCAAAAAAAAAAAGGGAGAACAGGATAGACTACCAACCGCACAGTTCTAATTTGTCACACAGATCTGACAGTTCCTTTTGGTTCCTTTCAACAGCATAAACTGCATTCATCTTGAAGTTGTTGAACCTCTGCTGCATCTCCTTGTGGGTTCGGAGTATCTTGTGATAGAGGTACCATCTATAGTACAGGTCCAGCACTGCTTCGTCCGATTCCAAGTCTCGCTTTGTGGGTGTGAGGGTCACTTCTTCATCACCAGACGAGTCTGAATAAAGATTTCGTAGCGATGTAATATCCATCTGATTATTATACTATTCTATTAACAGTTACCAATAACAAGAAAAAAGAGATCAACGTACTTCATCATTAAAGATCACACGCACATCTCGATGCTATTCCTTACAAACCTTCCTTTTTCCATGTCCTTGCTAAATGCTAATTACGCAATATAAACTTTTGTTCAATTTTGACAGCGATATAGCCATGTTAACAAAGAAAAAACTCCAAGAATGTACTAATGTTTTTCGATTTCAACAATCGTCAAAATAGACATGCCTATATTGTTGTACATCCCGATCCCATGCATAGTAGCTAGATCAATTACCATATATGACAAACATAAGAATGAAAATGAAAATAAACAAAAATTATTCCAAAACCACATAACATAAGAGGGGAGAACAAAATAGACAACTGACCGAACATATTTTTTTCGTCGCAAGAGGGGGACAAGTGCAAGGGGTAAACGGGGTCAGGGTCGAATTCATTCATCTCAAAAACATGAATCGCATTCTTCATGAACATGTTAAAATTTTTATCCATCTCCTCGGAGGTCCTGGATATGTTGTAATGGAGGCACCATCTATGGTATAGGTCCCACCCTGCCTCATCTGATCTCAAGTCCCCAAATGTGGGTAAGATGCTGACTTTTCTAGCAGCCCGATCTGCATAAAGAACTCATGTAAGCTATGTATGATATCCCCATATTCATATGTTTATAGATCCTATTGCCAATCAATTTCATTTAAAGAAAAAGCTATAATGTGGGCACGATGTTGACTGGCTCAGCAGCCCAGTCTAAATGCATAAACAGATCATCCATATGTTTAATGAAGATCCTACCTATTGCCAATCAATTTCATGCAAGGAAAAAGCTCTTGAACACTGATCCCACGGTATATTTGCACGTATAGGTAGTTCATAATACAAATATATAACAGTTTGATAGCAAGTTATGTCATGAAAGTCAAAGAACAGGAAGACTAAATCAAAAGAAAATCACTGTTATGAACATTAAAGAACATCAAAGACTGTTTTTTTCACATGATACAGTTTAGGAATTACCAAAAAGAGAGCATCAATTGTACTTGAGCTCTTGAGCTTGAAAACAAGAGTAAAGGGAGAAAGGAGAAAACCTTGCAGTGTAAGGGTAAAAAGAGAATATTTGTTGTTTGAATAGAGATTAGAACTCAAAGAGATTCAAATAAAAAAGATTTCTTGGAAATATGAACTTGCATTAGATAAGCTATCTTGTAAATAAGATAAAGAAATAACAATTTACAATTTGGAAAGTGAGATAATATAAATAGACATTGAAAAAAAAATAGAGATATGCTTTAAATTATAATGAATGTTTGAATGCAGTTTTGAACTAAACCAGAGAGGCGCATCACCAGCCGCCCGGGGGCGCCTGCGCTTCGCCTTTTCAATCACTGGCTCAATAATAAAAAAATGGAAAACATAAAAATGAAGAGGAAATCAAACAAAAAGTATCTCAAAAGCAAATTACAGAAGAGGGGAGAACATGATAGACAACTGACCAAGCGAATCTTCTTCGTCGCAATAGGATGATAGAAAAAACCGACAAGTGGGGTCCGATTTGTTCAGTTCAAAAACATGAATCACGCTCTTCATGAAGTTGCTGAACCTCTGCTTCATCTCCTCAGGTGTCCTGCGTTTCTTGTAATAGAGGCAATATCTATGATATAAGCCCAACAATGCATTGCCCGATTTTATGTCCCTCTCTGTTGGTATAAGTGTCACTTCGTTAACTGCACAAGAGTGGATACGAAATCAGTATTCTAACAAGTCAGGTGACTCTAGGCAATGGAACTCCCTGCATCCTAAGCGGCGCAAGATGCTAGCCTTTTCACAACTTCCAAAACATGTTAAAGTACCTTCAATTGTTAGTATGTTAAACGTGTCCATGATGAAACAAAACCACATTTTAACCATTACAGTGTAATAAACCATCACAAAAGCCTAGGTGCGCCTTTTCACATGCTAAATGAAATTAACAAAAACCATCTCAAAGCAAATAACAGAAGAGGGGAGAGCAAGATAGACTACTGACGGAAGTGATCTGTTTCGTCACACCAGATGGATAGGCAAAACAGGGCAGAGGGGTCCCTTTGGCTCATTTCAAAAACGTAAGTTGCACTCTTCTTAAAGCTGCTAAACGCCAGCCGCATCTCCTCAGGTGTCCTGTGTATGTTGAAATGAAGGCACCATCTACGGTATAGGTCCCTCAAATCTTCGGGAGTTTCCATGTCCTCCTCTGTGGGTGTGAGGGTCATTTTATCAGCAAAGAAACTAGTACTCATATGATCCAAGCAATAGTACCAAGTTAACTATCAGACAAGTATCCCTCAGTCCTCATCATCACCATGGCAAATTACGCCAGGCAAAAACCATGGTATGCCGTCGCAGCCCATAAACAGGTGGCACGAGCCTGGACGCTTCATGTTCCCTCTAAAAACATCCTCCGCCTTCTTCTTGAAAGTTTTAAGCCTCTGCTGCATCTCCTCGGAGGTCCTGCGTAAGCTGTAACTAACGCACCATTTCTTGTATAAGGCCCACACCGCCTCATCTGAACCCAAGTCCCTAAAGGTGGGTACGAGGCCAACTGAACAAGCAGACCGGTCATCTGCATAACAAGATCATGTTTCAAGATCAATTTCATTCTTCTATCAAGGCTTTAACAAAGATAGATCCAAAAAGAGCTCTTAAGCTGAGCTCTTCTTGGAATCTCATTCTTCTATCAAGGCTTTAACAAAGATAGATCACAACTCAAACAAAATGAGAGATCCCATGGTATGTTTGCACATATAGGTAGTGCATAATGCATAATATATCATAGTTTGAAGCATCGCTTAGGCATCAACTGAGTTAAGAATCATCAACTTCCTCTTTCTTCGCACTATGCCTATAATTTTGTAATATCCCATTCACATGCATGGCTCAATCAATAACCACATCATGGCAAACATGAGAATGAAGTGGTTTACAAACAAAAACTATCTCAAAAGCAAATCACAGAAGAGGGGTGAACAAAATAGACGACTGACCGAGAAGTTCTCTTTCGCAAGATCTTGTTAGTAAAAACGGCTCTGAGGGATCCGTTTTGTTCTTTTCAAAAACGACATTCACATTCTTCTTGAAGATGTAGAACATCTGGTGCAGATGCAAAGGTGACCAATGTTTGCATTTCCCATAAGTACGGCAATATCTATGGTATAAGTCCAACAGCGCATTGCCTGATTTTAAGTCCCTCTCTGTTGGGATGACTCTCACGGATATATCTGCAAAAGAATGAAGATGATGAAATCAGTATTCTAGATATCGTAAGGTGACTCTAGGCAATGAAACTCCCTGCATCCTAAGCAGCGCTAAGTGGTAGCCTTCTCACAACTTTGAAAACATTTTAAAAGTGCCTTCAATTGTTAGAAAGAAAAACGTGTTCATGACGAGACAAAACCAATTTTAACCGTGGAAACACTTTAATTTAAAGGAACTTTCGCAGCACAAGAGTAATAAACCATCTCTAAAATGCCTAGGCGCGCCCCTTTTGACACAGTAGATGAAACTAAACAAAAACCATCTCAAAAGCAAATAACAAAAGAGAGGAGAGCAAGATAGACAACTGACCGAAGCGATCTGTTTCATCACACCAGATGGACAGGCAAAACTGGACATTGGGGTCCTTTTGGCTCATTTCAAAAGCATAAATCGCACTCTTCTTGAAGGTGCTACACGCCAGCTGCATCTCCTCGTTGGTCCTGCGTATATTGTGATGGCAACACCATCTGCGGTATAGGTCCATCAAAGCCTCGTCTGATTCCAAGTCCTCCTTTGTGGGTGTGAGGGTAGTTTCTTTAACACGAGATGACTCTGCATAAAATATGGCAGCTATATTATCCCGATATCCATACAGTTAAGATTCTGTTCTACTACCAAAAAAAATGATCTCATTGAAAACCATTCCTGATTATAAAAAACGCTTCTTTTTCTATCTGTATTTGCTACAATTATCAGCTTTTGTTTCAAATAACCCAGTTGCTGCAATGATGGATTGATTTTGGAAACAATATAGTTAACAAAGAAAAAACTCTAAGCCCCATTCTCAAATCTCAATCATTTTCTCAAAATAGAGACATCCCAATCCTATGGATAGCTCGAGCAAACTGCAAAAAAACAAAAGGGAGAACAGGATAGACTACTAACCGCACAGTTCTAATTTGTCACACAAATCTGACAGTTCCTTTTGGTTCCTTGCAACAGCATAAACTGCATTCATCTTGAAGATTGGTATATTTCATACGGTAACCCTAAACTTTATTCCAATTTTGTTTTGTACCCAAAACATTAAACTTAACGTTAACCGTGCTTCAAATTTTGAAAAAAAAAGAATGGAAAAATCATATGTGATACGATATGAGATCTCAAGTGAAATGTTTTATTAGCATATATATTTTTACGATTAATAAAAATTTTATATGATGATAGAAATCAAAGATTAAGTTAATTGTGACTTATTTAAATAAATCTTTTAGAAAAATAGACTTGTATAAGTAATGATATTTTTTGAAATAAAATGAATATTTTAATAGATCTTATAAAGTTATAACTAAATTAATAATGATAGAGTTATAGATCAATAGAATTTATAAATGAATATTAAAACACAAATTTAGTTCATATATTTTAAAGATATTTTTCAAAAATATTGTTAGATATCTGAAGCTTAAATTATAAATTTATGGGACAAAAAAAGACAGACAGACAAAGAAATATGACGAATGTACATAATTATAAAAATACAATAAAAGCAAAAATTCAGAGTGACAAATAATTTTGACAATATATTTATAGCTTGGATTTATAAAAAAGAATGTCTAAGCAAATAGTTGAAAAGGATAAAAATTAGGTGATAGAAATTAGGTGAAAATGATAGAATTAGAAAAAGAAAAAGGTAGATGATAGACAATAATTAATAAGAATAAGAAAGAGTTTAAAACTATTTTTCTATATTTATTTTCTTAAATGGAATGAGGTCAGAATTAACGTGGAAGCTCGAAAAGTCTCGACTTTAATATATAGTATAGATTATCTAATTCCACTTTTAATTCTAAAAAAGTTAACTATGAAAAGTTAGGTTTAATATTTTTGGATATAGGATAAAATTGGAATAAAGTTTAAGGTTACCATATGAAATATACCAATCTTTAGTACACCTTGTGAATTAAGCAATACCTCAGGGTTACCGTGTGAAATATCTGGAAAAAAAACTCATGAGTCGTGATTTGACTTGAAATAATCCAAGTATCAACCTTCTACCAAAAATAATCCCATGTTTCAATATTACCTTTAGCAATCTCAACTATTTCAATATTAACCAAAATCGATACCGGAAGATTTTCCGATATATTTTTCCGACGGGTTTAATGATGTGGCGGTCGGAAAACTGATGTGGCGATGAATTGTTTTTATTTTAAACTTTTAATGTCCACATCACACCGGCCAAATCATGTGGCTTGCCATGTCAACATTTTATATAAAAAAAAATAAAACACAAATTAACAATGGAAAAAAAAAATTAAAATCTTTCCCCGATAAGTCCCATTCTTTCTCAGCTATCCTTCCCCTTCGGCCCCCGCCGGCGCCAACTCCTCCCCCCGCCATCCTCCTCCTCCTCCTCCCTGGCAACTTTCCCGGCCAACATCTCCCCCCTGACCTTCCCCCAGCCCTCCTCCTCCCACAAGCGTGTCTCCCCCGCCCTCGTCACCGTCACCGTTGTGCTCTCCTCCTGCGCCGTCGCCATCGCCACCGTCACCGTTGTGATCTGCCTCTCCACTCTACTTCCATCAAATGTCCTCGTTTTGGAAGACCGATGGACTCCAAATCAAATAAGTAATCACTACAAAATTCAACCGCCTCTTCCACAATATAACGCTCAACGATGCAACCTTCGGGTCTATTTGGATTCTTCACATACCCTTTCAATATTTTCATATAACGCTCAAATGGATACATCCATCTTAGGTAGACCGGGCCACACAATTGAACCTCTCGAACCAGGTGCACTGTTAAATGCACCATAATGTCAAAAAAAGCAGGCGGGAAGTACATTTCCAGCTGGCAAATGGTTTCAACAGCATTTTTTTGCAATTCTGACAACTCTTGAGGGTCAAACACTTTACTACATAGTTTCCGAAAAAAGAAACAGAGCCTAGTGATTGCTAGTCGTACTTCCTTTGGCAAAATGGAACGAATAGCTATCGGTAGCATTTGTTGCATCAGAATATGACAATCATGAGATTTCAGCCCTGTTAATTTCAAGTCTTTCAATGACACAAGACTCTTAATATTAGAAGAATATCCCTCTGGAACTTTGATGTTGTGAAGAACATTACAAAACTGTTCCTTCTCCCTCTTACAGAGTGTATAGCATGCAGGAGGTAAGTAGGTTCGTGAACCTTCACTGGTTACAGGTGCCAATTCTGATCTAATCTGTAGCTGAACATAATCTTGTCTAGCTTTAATACCATCTTTTGACTTTCCAGGCATGTTGAGCAATGTACCCACAAGACTATCACATATGTTTTTCTCTATGTGCATCACATCAAGACAATGTCTGACAAATAAATCTTTCCAATATGAAAGGTCAAAGAATATAGATCGCTTCTTCCAACCATCTACAACATCAACTTTAGATTTTTTGCCAAATGTCACGTTTAGATCTTTCACTGAACTAAACACTTGCTCACCGGATAACGGAATTGGAGCCTTTCCATCTTCAGGGGAGCCATTGAAAGCTTTGCACAATCTCCTATAATGATGGCCTTCAGGTAAGAATACACGAGTTCGAGTGAACACAGTTTTTTTACTCGCAATCAGCTGACAATAGCAAGTCTTCCTCATACAAATAGGACAAGCATAGTGTCCTTTAATAGTGTAACCTGAAAGATTTCCATAAGCAGGAAAGTCGTTTATAGTACAGAATAACATGGCTCGAAGACGAAAACTTTGCGAACGGTATGCATCATAAACTTCAATACCATCTTGCCACAGGAGTTGGAGGTCCTCAATTAAAGGTGCCAAATAGACATCAATATCATTTCCTGGTTGTTTTGGCCCCGAAATCAATAAAGATAACATCATATATTTTCGTTTCATGCACAACTCTGGTGGAAGATTATAAATCACCACAACCACTGGCCATGTACTATGATTACTGCTAAGATTTCCATGAGGGTTCATACCATCAGTAGAAAGTGCAAGCCGTAAGTTTCTATCTTCTTGTCCAAACTCGGGGTATATTGCATCAATTGTTTTCCATTGTGGAGAATCAGCCGGATGTCGAAGTTTTCCATCTTTGACTCTTTCATCTGCGTGCCAAGTCAATTTTTCAGCATCTTTGGGATTATTAAACATTCGTCGAAACCTTGGTATTATAGGAAAATACCATAACACCTTTGACGGAGCCCCATTCTTCTTGTATCGTGGAGCTCCACAATTAGGATTCGGGCAATTCTGCAATGATTCATGTTCTTTTCTATACAATACGCAATCATTAGGACAAGCATGTATCCTTTCATAATTCAATCCTATTGAGCGCACGATCTTCTTTGCTTCATACGTACGTTGAGGGAGACAATTATCATTAGGAAGCATTTCCTTCAACAGCTCAAGTAGAGTTGTAAAGCTTTTATCTGTCCATCCATTGCTGACTTTGAGGTTGTACAATTTCAAAAGAGCAGACAGTCTTGTAAATCTTGTACAACCGACGTATAAAGGCTTATGAGCATCAGTTATCAAATTCTCAAATAAATCAGGATGATCTTGGAGATTAGCTTCAACATCGTGTATCATATCATCAATTCGATCAGCATTAAACATATCACGCATCAAATTCAGATCTGTTTTCTGGCTAACTGAATCCTCTGCATCTTTTTCTCCATGCCAGATCCAACATGTGTATTCTGGGGAAATACCACGGATGATAAGATGTTCCCTTATCTCATCAACACTGATCCGTTTAACATTTGAGCAATCTTTGCATGGACAATGTGTCCTCTTTGGATCACCACTGTGATCAAGGGAAAATCGAATGAAGTATTCAACACCATCAGCATACTCTTTAGACAAACGATTCTTCCGCATCCATTCACGATCCATTATTCTAACAAATACTATTCAGCTCCTAGTGCTCACTTCTATTACCAATAAAATTGAAATATACATATTAAGTCTATGAAAATATCAATGAACACAAAGGGGTATGAACAACATACAATGGACGTATTAGCTAGTAGTCAAATGTGGAAACACATCAGTACAATTAAATTGATATTACTATTATGTTATATATTTAGTGAGATATAAGAATCATTTGAATCCTAGTAAGTTTTTGCATCATGTATTCAGTTGGTGCCTATAGCTAGCAATTTAAATATTTTTCTAAGTCCTAGGACACAGCATATAATCAAATTTGATGAAAAAAAACATAGAGAAAAAAAAAGGATTTTTAAGTAGGTGGACTTACTTGATGAAGCTAGCGATGATAGGAACTAGGAAGAGGGAGGACTCTCTATCACTTCTGTATAGCTACACAATGGATAAGAGATTCCATAAGACCTCAATCTTGGTTTTTACACTGTAAATATAAAGGATCTTCCTTCAAGCATTTTTTAAGAGTATTCCTTAAGTGTAATTTAATTTTCCCACTTCTTACCTTTTTGCATTTGTAATGCTTCTGTTTACAATATACACAAACAACATTCATTTTTTTACTATATATAAAAAACACCATCTTTTTGACTCACATTCTAGAAGTTGTCTTAGTTATACCATAACGGACACCATCTTCATCACTCCAAAGCACTTTTATATATGACTCGTAATATACTCCAAATCATGTTAAATAATAACTTCTTAATAGTTTAATTAGGTTCTACGTATGCAGATCCAAGCTAATATAGTAATATCATTCAACTTTTTGAATTCAAGTTAATATCTAATTTATGTATTTGCTTGCTCCAAATGATCTTAATTAAGAAAACCTATAAACTTTAATCATTTAAGTAGCTTCAAACTATAAAAGAATGGGAAGTGAAGTTTGCAGCAAAGGACAAAAGAGGAGACTTATCACCAGCAACAACAAATCGATCAAATGTATCAAGAAGCAAAGTCAATCAAGTAACTCTCAATTACAATATAAATAGTTATTATTAGATCTTTAGCTATAAAAGTAGTTAATAAAATTCAAAAGACCATGTGCACCACACTAAATGTGACTAGCTTGTTCAAACCATACGTTTTTCTACAGCTGTTTTTCCACTTTCTAGCAATTAATGCTTCTCAATACAACATTAATTAATTGGGTAACAAGAGCATGTTTAATTATTTGACACACTGATTGTACTTGCAAGCTTAATACACAAATTAATTGGGTAACAAGAGCACGTTTTTCTACAGTTTCTATCTCTAGTTGATCTATTGCATGACTAGTGTATTTAAAACAGCATGATATTTTCTGGTAGAATCTTGTATTGATTGACAGATGGATACATAACATTTTTTTTAATGAACCTAAATTTTCATCCTCACTATTTTCACTACTCTTTAGGATCATGTGGCTGTCATAGTCAGCTAGTTGATGTTCCAAACCCTGACAGAGCACTATGGGGAAGGGGGTTAAACAGTTTTGATCAATTTTGTCGCACAGCTAGTTGTTTTTCATCCTCACTATATTAGTTTTGATAGAGCACAAGTGGTTGACTTCGTAAGACTCTTGTTATTGCTTCATCCATACAACTGAAACATTTACTTCTATCAACTGAAACCTGTGTCACAGTCAGCTATGTGGTCATGCCTCACTTTTTATGTCCCACACAGAGAAAACAGATCACAAATTGATAGCTACGCTTACACATCCGAACACAATTTTAGCCCTTTTATCTAATATCAAACTCATCTACAGATCAAGTATCAAACTCATCCTAGTTGTGGATGGATGTATGTTCAAAATCTTTACTGTATTCTACATAGTATGTTGTTTTGCATAAAATTTTAGGGCACTAATACTTGAATCAGTAGCAGCAATTTTCCAGATTAGGGCTTGTACATTAACGAAACAACACAATGTCGGGCCGGAATGAATTAGGGCGCAAGATGTGAGGGCACAAAAGAGACTTACGAAGCCAGTTGAGCGACAGCAGTTGAGCGAGAGCAGAACCAAACCAGCAAACGAGTGCTCTGTGACAATCAAACGAGTGCTCTGTGACAGAAGAGGAATTAGGGCGCAAGATTATTGTCTTTTCCCCTTGACAGGCAGAAAACCAGCAAGTAAAATAACAATCGGCCAAACCTGTGACAAACTACCCAAAATCTCTGTGACAAAATCTCTGGAAATCGTCTTAGGGTGGCAGTAACCGGTGGCTTTGTGTGAGAGAGAGAGCGAGAGCTCTATCGACACCACAGAGAGAACGACCGCCAGGGATTGGAGGTGTACGAGAGAATGACCGCCAGCAAGAACCGTCAAGGACGCATTCTGATCGAGGGTTTGCAGAGAAGAGTTTGCAGAGCTCTATCGATATCGATCGAGGTTTTCGGACCGCCAAAAGAGGGGTTCTAGAGCGCGAGGATGAAAAGAGTTTTTTTTTTGTTATCGGAGAAAAAGGTAAAATATATAAACTTATTTATGCCGGTTATACATTCGGTATGGAAGGCTAAGTAATACACACAAACATAGTTTATTAATTAAAAATTAATATAGATTCTATACCGGTTTGAATAACCGGGCTAAAATAGGTTTCCAAAGCTGACACCTACTAATTCAACACGGGTATCTATCCAACCGTGATAATAGAGGGAAGATTTATTTTTTAAGACACTACTACACGGAACCGGGATAAAAAGAAGGTGATAAAACACCATTTTTGTACTAGTGTTTGAATGCGAGGATACAGCATTCCCCTGATCCTCGGCGACGACTTGGACAGCGAGTCACTGCCTCGGCTCATGTACTTTCGAGCAAACGCAGGATCCATGACCACGTCCTTGCACCGCCTCGAGACGCCTTTGAACACGAAGAGGCTCTTGCATGGCAGCCTCATGAGGATTTCCTCCACGATGGCTTTCGGGAAGCGCAGTAGAAAGGGGTTGAAACTGTCTTCTTCTTGGACTAGGATCGAGCGCACTCGATCGAGCGAAGGCAGAGGAACCATGGCCAAGACAGCCGAGCGCACGCGCCCGAAGAGGGTCTCGTCTAAGCCCAGCAACAGCTGGTGCACTTTGTCCTCCTCCCATAGCTTTTGAGTCTCACAAGAGGGATTGGGGACTCGTTGTTGAAAGTGGGCGTCGAGTTGTTGAAAGAGAGCGTTCAACTTGGTGTAGTAGGCCTCTATTGAATGGCCCCTTTGCTTGCACTCTGCAATCTCCCGCTTCAGTTCATGAATCCTTGCTGGCCCCTTTACTGCCATCTCCATCTTGCTTAGTACTTGGGTCCGCTCGCTTTGTTTTGATCACGAGAGATAATCTAAACCGCCATCTTCACTACTTTGTAACCCTAAATAAAAAAGGGCTTTCTTGTAATCTAAATCTTGTAAGAAAAACAATTCTATTATTATTGGAAACCGATTTTTTACAAAGATAACGCACCTCTACATTTTTTTTTTGGCAAGTATTTGATTATATATGTAAGGAGTATTTTTTTTAAGAAACGATTATATATGTATTTTTATTGAGGTGTAATGAACCTATTCTTACAAATATACATTGAAAAGTAACACTAACAAGTATAACTTCAGAATCCATATCATAATTTTTTGGAAACTTCACGTTAAGTGTGATCACACATAATATTTTTTTTTTGGTTGAATCATATTAAATTATTATAGATCAATTACATTGAACAATTATAGTATATCATTATTAATTTTATAATTAAATGTGACAAGACGCTCTACGGACTAAACCTTAAAGTTGTTAGCTTATGTGTCATCGTCTTGATTTGAGTTCTTCAGACAACATCCCGGTATGCAAACGTCACCCCTTCGGTCCCGAAGATATGACAGAGGGAGGGCAGCAGTGACGATGGAGGCCGAAGTCGAAGGTATAGACCATATTAGTAGCTAGCAATCCTAGCATTGGTCTAAATGTGACGGAGTTTGGAGGAGGCTGGGCCAAATTTGCCGAAGTTGAAGGTATAGAACATATCATGCCGTGCTGTTTAGTGTTTATATTACTGTAACAGTTTTTATTCAGAACACGTCAAACATAAAACTGGTCTATATAAATAGTATCACATCAAAACTTCAGAGTCTGAAGCACATTTTATTTGAAATGTACATGTATTGGAAAAACACGTCTTTAAATTTATCATTAGGGGAACCGGAAGCAGAACCTACCCATGGGTTCGTTCGGTCATAAACCAAACCAAATTTGTTTTGATGCGGTTTTTTTGGGTTCGAGATGGATAAAACGATATTCCTTATAAAGGAGAACCAAACCTATAGCCGAACTGAATTGGTTTGTTTCGGGTTTTTCAATTCCTTGTACAGTATATAAACCGTTATTCTTTGAAAAATCGGACCAAAGTGTATTGAAACCAACATTTGTGAAACTCCTAATCTCAAACCGACCGAATGGTCTCAGTCGGTTCGGTCGGTTCGGCTCGAGTTTCAAGCTTAAACCGATTGCATTTTTACGGGTTCGGTTCCACGGGCCCCACGTCTTGCTCTTATCGTTCTCTTCCGCCTCAAGAATCCGATACACACTCAGATCTCTGTTCTAACTAAGACCCCGTTTCCCCCTTTAGCCCTCTGCGATTTCTTATCGCGTAACCAAGGTTTTTTTTATCTATCGCTCAATTCTTCGATATTGTGAGGAAATCTTCGAGCAAATTCAACTGTACGCTTTGATCAGCGATCCCCGGGAAAAAGGAGGAGAGATCTCAATTGTATGAGAAAGTCTGTGAAAGTGCGAAGTTTCAATTTGGACGAACTCAAAATCCAATCGAATCTAACCTAAACCTAAAAACCTAGCCAATGGCGGTTCCGAGAAATGGAGTCGTAGCTTGGTTGGATAGAAAGATCTTCGATCCGCTTCTCCAAATCCTCCGAAGGTACTCCAATCCTCTTGTACTGAGTCCAATTTCATTCAATTGCAATGTTCAAATAGCGTTGACTCCATTTCACCGATTTCTCAATTGAATGGCTTTCTGTTTCCCTTGAAGAGGAACAGAACCCAAACAGTTGGCGTTCTCCGCAGCCGTTGGCCTTACCATGGGGATTTTCCCGATATGTGGTATAGTTTTGACCTAAATTCCCTATTTTGTGCAAGTGTGTGAACTATTTCCTGAAAGAGCTGTCATTTTCAACCTTATATTCATCTGAACAGGGGTAACAGTGTTTTTATGTGGGCTGGCTATTGCGCTGTTGGGATCTCATTGCCATTCTCCTACTGTTCTGCTTGCTAATTTCGTTGCCACTCCAATTGAATTGAGGTAAAATCATGTTCTTTCTGTTACTGAAAACTAGACATTCTAAGTTGTTTTGTGTGCCTGACCAAAATGCTGAAGGAAAAGCAAGGAATAAACAAAACATGAGCTTGTAATCATTTGCTTGGAAAGAGTGAAAGACTCCCTAGTTGCTTACGTAAATTATATTATACTGTAATCTCTAGTGCTGATATATTTGCTTTGTGATGCTGATGTCAGCTCTAGTTTTAACTGAAGTCTAAATGAATCCCTCTGAGAAGGTGACATCGTTAACATGAGATTCTTTGGATCTTTACAAAGGTTGACCTGATATAGTAACAGTGACTAACAGTGCAAGGCACTAGGAAAGGGGAGATATGGAACAAGATTTGGTTTTTGTCATACTATATGGTCATGGTTCATGTTGGTTTTCTCAACATTTTTAGCGCATTGCCCATCTAGTTTGTTTAAGAAACTGGTTTAGGGATAACTGTATAGGGATTCCTAGGTGAAAGTGATGGAGAGTAAACTAGGAATCACACATACACTCAAGAACGCATGAGCTTCTGAAATCAATGAAAATTTCTTGAATCAGTATTCCTCTTAAGTTACCAGTTGAGTTAACCCCACTTGATGCTCAAGAGACAAATCCTTCCACATTCTGGAAATAATGTTGAACTCTATGTGATTTTAAATAGGTTCTTACACTCACCAGATCATTTGCAATGGAGATGCTACTACTAAAACTTTTATGATGACTTTTGCAATAGATGTATCCATATACTGATTTTTTGAATTTTCATATTCATGCTAACATTTTTAACAATTTTTTTCCCAGTCTGGTGGTACCCTTTCTACGCCTTGGTGAATCCTTTTGTGGAGGTGATCATTTTCCATTAAGTTCAGATGCCTTCAAAAAAGTATTGACTGGCAAAGCCTCTCGTGAAGTTCTCATAAGCATCGTTCATGCGGTAAGTAGCTAACCTTTCTCTCTATCTCTGTTATGTGTCTTCTTGTTTGTTGAAATTCATCTGAGATATAGATAGAGTTAAGTTGAGCATGCGAGCTGTGATGCTCTCATGTCTAAATTATCAACTACATTGATTTAGAGGGCTGATGGTTTACAGTAAGTGATGAATTTTATGGATTAAGAACTTTGCTTACTTTGTTCATCTAAACTGTTGCTCTGCACTCTACCAAGTACCAACAAGGGTCATTAATAGAAGCATTTTCATTCCAGTTTGTGCATTCTCCCTTTTCACGTTTTAAAAAGTTATCCATTGCTCATTAGTGCATGAACTATGCTTGTATATAATACGTTGAACTGTGCAGATGCTAGGATGGCTGGTCACAGCGCCATTCGTCATGGCTCTGCTATACATTCTGCTCGTGCCATGTTTCACGTTTCTGGTTCGAAAATTTGGCAATGCTCCCTCAAGTCCCAGACTGTCTAGCCTTCTTGAAGCGAAGGCGAAGATATGACATTGATGTTTGAATTGCGACAGCTTCAATTGCTCTACTTTGTTGCTGGAATTCTTCTGGTTCCTGATCCATTGTTGTATACACATTCTTCTTAATCCCTGTAATATGATGCTGAAAACAAGAGACAAAAGACATATAGGTGAAGGGGGAAAGGGAAACAAAAAAAAGGTATTTGATTGCATAAGGTAAGAATAGAGGTGGTGTTAGAAGTTGGGTTTGTAACTCTGTACTATCAATAAGATAAATAAATGTCTTGCTTCACAATTGATTTTGTGCTGTATATAACACCTAATGCAAGTTTATGTGATCAATTTATACGGAGTATTAGATTTCTCAATACAAAGATATTGAGAAATTTAACAAGAAGTCCCTCTCAACAAAAAAAAATTGAGCAAGAAGTCAATTGGGCTTGAATTAATCAACAAAAATCCAAGAGAAGCCAAAAGTGACGTGTCAGCCAATCAAACAAACACGTCATCAATTTCCTCCATTTCCGCAAGCGCTGAATACCCGCCTGCGTTTCATTCATAACGCCTCGTCGTTTTGGTGGTTCCCCTGTTTCAACTCATTTCACGCCGTCTTCTTCTTCCTCCTCCTCCGACTCCCTCTCACCTCCATTCCTCGCTCGCTCTCACATTCTTCTTCTTCTTCTTCTCCTCCATCTTCTTCCTCTCACTCTTCTCTCAATCTCTCTTCTTGCATTTCGGAGCGATGGCTCTGGAGTGTTGCTCTCTTCGGAACCCTAACCCTAGCAGCTTCGGGAGCGTTGTTCCCCTTCGAAGACCTTCAATTCCATGTTTTTCGACTTCTACACTCTCCCTCCGCCGTAATCATCATCTCCTGAGCCTTTCAGCGGCATCTTTCAGCAATACTCCTAGTGGACTTTGTGGCTCCGCCTTGCTTCCTGTGAGAAATCGCCGTTCTGTTCTTCCGTCGGCCTCTTCTCATGAAGATTCGGTGAGCTTAACTTCTATATGTCTCCTGCACCTGTCCGCAGTTTTATGCTTTGTGTATATGATGATGAAATTTACCGGATTTGTAGTGTGTGAACTGTGGACTGTGAATGTAGTTGTCAGTTGTATTGATGTGAATGAAATGTTATCAGTTGTATTGCAAAATGATTGATTGAAACTCACAGCAGAGAATCTGTTGAATATTAATGGGCTCTACAATGTGATTGTTGAGAGAAAATGTCATGTTTAGTTTTTTTCTAGGCTTATCTTATTGTTCTGAATTGTAATTAGTATAATTCTTGCAAATCATCAAAATAGTGTTAAGATTCGGTGAGCTTGACTTCTATATATCTCCTGCATCTGTCCACAGATTTATGTTTTGTGTATATGATGATGAAATTTCTCGGATTTGTAGTGTGTGAACTTTGGACTGTGAATGTAGTTGTTACATACTTTATTTGGGGCCTGAATTGACGCTTCAGGAAGCAGGATTGTTGTGCATAGAATGTTATCAGTTGTATTGCAAAGTGATTGATTGAAACTTACAGCAGAGTACTAATGTGCTTTACAATGTGATTGTTGAGAGAAAATGTCATGTTTAGTTTTCGTTTCCTAGCTTATCTTATTGTTCTGAATTGTAATTAGTATAATTCTTGCAAATTATTGAAATCGTGTATGATTTTCTGCTCTGATAGGCTCCATTGGAGGTTGAGCATGAGAAGCAAAAGAGGGAAGAGGAGCAAGAAGAGAAAGAATCTGAAGAAGCTTGGGAACAGGCATTGGCTTCTGTCAAGGAGCATGCCTTGAAGTTGCAGAGCGTTTCACAGGAAGCATATGAGACTTACTCCCAAAAGGCAATGGTTGCACTTAAGGAAACTGCTGATAAGCTGAAAATTGAGGCGGACAAGGCTAAGTATGATCTTACCATCATGGCTCAAGAGCTTGGAGAGGAGAGTAAATCATATATTGCTCAAGCAGCTGAGAATTCGCCTGAAGATGTGAAGGATGTTGTTGAAACTTTTGCGTATGCAACAGATAATGTTAAAGATGTTTCTGAAGTCCACGACTTTTACATTGGAATACCATATGGTAAGCATGTAATTTTACTGTAATTGATTACAAGTTGATGTTATGGTGTTCGTGTGTGCAAAAAGTTTGATGTGAGGCCTTGGTCTTAGTTCCCTCCTCATTCCTCATTGTATGATAAAATAATGAATGGGTGGCTTTTTGGTTGTACATGCATATTTTGTGGTTTTGTAATTTACGCATATTTATGTTTCCTTTGCAGGTGCAATTCTCGCTATTGGAGGCTTCCTTGATTTTATGGTAACTGGAAGAACTTCTGCAATCAGGTTTGGTATCATACTTGGAGGCGCTCTTTTGGCTTTGGGTTATTCAAGTTTAAAGTCGTGGAGACAAGGTGAAGTAACTGACAAAGTGATCTTGAAAAGCGAGATAGGTTAGTACTCTGGGTTTCAAGTTTCAAATATTCTTTCAAAACAGGCCCAGTTTCCAATTAGAAGCTTAAGTTTGGGTTGCTCATTCAGTATGAGAATTTGCCCATCTGGCTTCAGATCATGTCTGAAGTTTTTGTATTCAAATTCTGAAGATGTGTTTTGGTTAATGCAGCAATTGCTGGGATTCTTTTCCTAAGGGAATTTCGTCTTTTCTTCCAGGTAAGATCATTCTCTGTGATGTTTTGTTGATAATTGCTTACTACTGTAGTGCAATTCATGACATTCTTCTTCTCCTTGAATGCAGAAAGTAACATTGTCTGGTCTAGTTGGGACAGCTATCAGGTCATTCCCTTAAAATCCTTTTCATTATAATTTCCATCTACTTCTTTCTTATTAATGTTTCCACCGTGTATCTAGTTTCCTCTAGTGTTTGCACTTTTTTTATTTCGCAGCTAGAGTTTCTACTTAGGAAGGACTAGACATGAATGATAAGGCATATATATGTCATGTTGCTTTATTATTTGTGTAGGGTAATCAAAACAAGCTTTTTTTTTTAAATTCTCAACAATCCTACTAAGAAGTAGAAGATTATGGAGAGCTGGTGATTGCACATGTCTGGCATTACCGTTATGGCATTATTGGATGAAATTGGGTTTGACTGTACCTAGTTTTTTTTTTGTTGGCATCTTATGGCCTCCAGATCTCTTTCTTAAGAATTTTCACCATATGCAACATACACTATTCAATTTTTCTTCCCTGAAGTATGTAAAGATTTGAGGTTTCCAACAATTGTAGGAATCCCGACATTTTCTTACTACTTTCTGCTTTTTAAAGTGGTGTACATTTGTCTATTACAGTGGTGCGGTCGTAGCATTCTTTGTGTATAGGTTGCTGCATGACAACTACGCAAAACAGTCGAACACTGGTTCGTATGACAATGATGCAAGAGAGTCGAACATTGATGGAGAGCCTCAGGTTTGATGTGTTGATGGGGGAAGACAGTGCTTTACCGTACTTCACAAAGGGGCGTTTACCGTGAGGTAATTTTTAGCTGGAGCAAGTCTTTCCAATAGTTCTAGTCCAACATGCACGAAGTGAGATTTAGCCATGTAACACTGCAAGTATTGCTATGTCAATGCCATGTTTCTTGTGGATGGGTGGGAGTTTTTGATGTGTTGAAAGTAATAAGTAGGAATGACATGAATGAATGAATGCATGCATTTGTGCATATGTGCTTGTTTGTTAAACAATGATTATGGATGAAGGCTATTAGTTTTAGCAAAGCTGCATTATTTTTAGATTCTCAATCTTCTAATGGCATGGAGGATAATCTATTATCAGTAATACTTTGTCACACCATAAATTGTTTGATGAAAAAATTGTTGAGATATGGCGTTACAGGGGGTAATGTGAAAGATGGGGGTAATGTGAATATTTTGCGCAACAATAAAATACAAGTTCGACATTCTGATGTCCTTACAACTCAAATGGCCTTGGCACAATTTATAAGAGCTGAGAACCTAAGATAACGTATTCACGTTTTTACCTTGATGGTTAATAAGCGTCTATTTTTTGTGTTGGAATCAATGGATATTGGAAAGGACCCATGGAAAGGTTTGCATCCATGGAAAAAGGCTTGCCTCACAACTTGGACAGGAGTATTCCCATTTTTAAACTAACACTTGCATTGGAAAATGAATCGAAAGTCGCAATTCCGCTTTGTATGGAAAATCATGTGCCGGAAAGTAATATGAAAATTTCCATGGATTTATAATGAGACGAACATATATACTAGCTTTGTTTCCTTTCCATAGTTTGTAACCCAACGGCGCTATATGTATATAGTCCATATAAACACATTGCACTCATGGCCAAATTTAAGCCAGAATCAATCATGTATTGAAGGCGTTCATCAAAAGTGAAGTAAAGCAAAAGGGCCAACACATTGGTCATATGAATGAACTCATGGTCCAAACTCATACACTAACCATTACTTGAAGACCCAATAAAGGATCAGATTCTTTTAAATGAAGGCATATAGGTCCAATGTAATAATCATACTGACAACGTATCTGCAATGAAAGTAATCATGCCGACATTGACAGAAACCAAAATTAGATATATCTCTCTTCCATAATCTACTAACAGCATAGTAAGATAACTAAAGAGTAAAGCTCTACTTGTAAGGGTGCCACAAAAACACTTTTTAAGTGTATGATCACAGTATAACATCCTTTCTCATGATTTATATACAGCATTTCACTTACAGCAGCGTGAAATTTCTCTGATGGATGCTTTGCTTTTGTCTCAAGTCTACTCGCGCTTATCCTCTTCCAAATCATCCCTGACCCCAGCAAAGGCATGATCAGTAGCAGCTTTGACTCCAGGATTTGTCAGAGAAACGCCTTCTTCACCGAGCTCGTCTCCTGTCTCTTCTGAGTAAGCATATCTAGAAAGGCAAAGAAGCACAAAGCTAAGATTAACTCACCCTCCCAGAGTCCCAGAGAATAAATTCACTATAACAGAATGAGGGCTTGCGTGTGAATTAGCTACCCTATAATTTCTCAATTGAAGACAGAGGAAAGATTAAAATCGTTAAAATGAAAAGGGATAAACCATGCGATAAATCATTGAATGCATGCAATTATCCTGGGAATGGTTAGTTCCATAGATGTCAAGTCCATCAGGACTCACGAGCAAACATACACAAGTGCAAACTGATATTAAGGTGAACTAGAGTACAATATCATAGTTTCAGTTCCTTCATTTCTTTGTAACTTCACTTGACATGTGAGCCCTAGCTTAAAATAAATTCTGGCTGTAAGCAGCAAGCATTAAAAATAACCAAAATTTCCATTTATATGCTGTAACTTTAGATGATATGGTTGTTTAAGAACGAGATCAACAGGAAAATTTATTACGCATGACAAAACTCAATGTGACAGTCATTGTTCACATAAATAATCTGTATATTATATTCTTTACAGAGAACAAACATATTAAGTAAGCCATGAGAAAGAGCTTAAAAAGAGAGATTAGTTTACCTAGTAGGATTCTTAGAAGGAGCCCAAAGGACACAAATTACTGCCAAAAGTGAGTAGGCAAGCAAAGCCCAGAAGGCAGGGATTATCCAAGCAATCCTCCAAAGCTCACTTAACGGATCAGTTGCATTGAAATATAGCTGACCACACAGAGTAGTTCACAGATCAATAACACAATTTAATCAAGAATGCATGTCAAGTAGAGATATAATAACATATATGTTACTGCAATTCTCCAGGGAAAAGAAGAAGATGATGAAGAATAAGGAGAAAGAAGACTACCTCGTAGCCAATCCAAGCAATAGAAAGCACCACAAAGACAGCAAGGGAATTGGTAAATTTCCTGTACAGATCTAATTTCACCATGCTTCTCCGAATCTGTAGTGATACATATGCAAGTAAGCATGGAGATCAACTTATCAATTATCACAGTAATCATCCCACACAAAGAGTAGCTGAGGGCTGATTGAACATAAAAGTTCAGCTTGCATGTCGCAACACAGCAAGTCATATGTTCCGTGTCTGTTTGATTCTCCTATGAAAAAACTACACTTTCCAAATCTAAATTCCATTAACCCGAAAATGTTAGGTAGAGATCCAAATTATCAGCAAAAGCACGGGGACAAACAATCAAAATGAAGTGGAATCAAAGCATTACCTGAAGCTTCTCCAGTGTACTTGATAGTGAAGAAAAAATCCAGAGAATACATGTTGTATCCAAGAAAACAACAGGAAGTACCAAAACCAACTTCGTTTTCCCAGCAAAATCATTGATGCTTCCCAAGTGTTCATAAAGCTCAAGCACCTCAGATGCACCAAAATATGCAGCCCCAAAAAGGAGAACCTTAGATGTAAGAGCGCCAAGGGTCGGCTTAACCACACCATAACCCATGGAAACCACCAGGAGAAGAAGACGAGATAAAGTCTTCTTAACAGCTGAAAAGGTCACTGCCCATGTTGTGACACCCATTGGCCTAGTCCCGGTTGAATTAAGGTTTGCATAATCGAAATACCAGAGAGCCATTTCAAGCATTCCAAGAGCAATCACTGTTGTTATATGGTAATGCAACTGGATTATATCTTTCCAAAACCGAACACACTGCAGCAGCCAGATTAACCCAAGTACTAGATAACCCAAAGACATCAAGCCATAGAATGTCATCAGAGGAGCCATTTTCCCAGGCAAGTAACCCTCTGGATTTCTCCATACAGTTTTCCCATTAATTAAAGTCCCTTCAAGCTGTGGATCACATATCACAAAGTACAGGTAGTACATCCCCGTTTGATTGATGTTAACAGTCGTCATTGGCATATTAGCTTCTTCATCCTTACCATCAAAAAAGATTTTCTTTCGCCAGGGCCATCCAGGATTATCGGGGTTTTTATCGATTAAGACCTCTCCAACTTTGCAATGCCCCTCCTTTGCAAGATCAGGGGTGCAGCATAGCTTATCAGACTTTAAATACGCACCCCCAATCCTTCCTCTGTCTTTGACCTCCACTACAACGGCCTCGACCATGCCCGTGTTCTGTTGCATCTCATGTTGTTTCTCAGCGGCCTCTTTTCTTCTCTTGAAGGTGACAGATTCAAATCTTAAACCACAAGCAGCCAAAATTCACATGTCAGATAACCTACCTACAGCAAATAAACGGAATCCATAACCAGATTCCGCTTTTCTACATCCAATCCAATGCATTCATCTTTTTGACGAAATCATAAAGACGACGATCATCCTAGGCCCGGATTCGAGCAATTGCGCCAACACCGGCAAAATCAAATCCAAATCAACATCAATTGAGCATAGCCTAACCCTAATTCCCCTCCGAAATCACCAAATCACGACACAATTATGACGCAATGGAGTAGATAAGTAAGTGAAAATTACCTATATACAGATTCCGCTTTTCTACATCGTTGCATGAATCTACCTACAGCAATTAAAGGAATCCATAAACAGATTCCGCTTTTCTACCTCCAATCCGATGCATTCATCTTTTTGACAAAATCATAAAGGCGACAATCATCCTAGGCCCGGATTCGAGCAATTGCGCCAAAACCGGGGAGATCAAATCCAAATCAACACAAATTGAGCACGACCTAACCCTAATTCCCCTCCGAAATCACCAAATCACGACACAATCATCAAATCAAGTAGACGAGCAAGTGAAAATCACCTAATGAAAGACGTTCCTTTGTAAGGATGTTGTTGATCGGCGGAACCAGACACGTCCTGAACCTTGGAAGCGTAGAGGCCTTCGCTTCCGCCATGGAAGAAGGAGGCGTTGTCCTGTCGGACGAAGGATTCGCGCCTGTACTCGTGGATGGAAGCCATGGACGGCGGGATCCAGCTGATTGCCACTACGAATCCGACTAGGAACCCTAGCCGTTGAAGAAGCTCGTTCCTGTATCGCATTTTTTTGTTTAATTGTTTGAAGATGGTGAAGAAACAGACATCAAAAGAGAGGGAGTGGAGAAGGAAATCGGAGCTGGTGTTTTTCGATTTTGATTACTGATTCTGGAAATGGAAGAGGATCGAGAACGAATCGGAATTCTCTGGACGACGTCGTTGCATGATGGAGCTATACGGCGTCGTATTGGTTTTGACACCCGGAGGCCGATTTAACGACGTCGTTGCATGTGTCGTGTAAGTCATATGAAGTGAAATGGACACGTGGAATATATTGGTTTTTCTTGATATTTAACGGTTTGGAGTAAATTATTTATTTATCAAACCGGGGTCAGGCAAAAATACCAGAAAGATAGGGACTGAGCACGGTTCGGTCCGAACCGAAAAGGTAAACCGAATCGACCGAACCGAAACCAATGGAGTTTGGTTCGGTTCTCAATTGAATAAATTTTAGGGTCTCAGTTCGGTTCGGTTCAAATTTCTCAAAGAAAGAGCTTATGATTGTCAAAAGACTCAAAACCGAAAAAATCAAACCGAATCGATTTTTTTTGGTTCGGTTTTAAGTTCACCAGATTCTTGAATTTTCGATTTGATTCGGTTCGATTTTTTTTGGTTTGGTTTGGTTCTGAACCGATGCTCACCCCTAAGAAAGAGAGAATTGAAAATAGTGGTATTTCGGAAAATTAGAGACCTAATTAAATTGTGTAAAAATTTCAAGGTGAAACAAATATGCACAACAAAACAACCCTACGAAATAACCAGCCTTCGAACATTTGATTCGATTGTTAGGGATTTCGGGTGATATCCTAATTTCACCATTTAAATCTCATGAGCGGTGATTTGCCTTTTTTTCATAGAGTTGATTAGTGACTAGTTTTCATCCGGAACGATTCTGTGTGTGTTCGGCAAAAGCTTATTGGAGCTTATTGGAGCTTATGATAGCTTATTGAAATAAATAAGCTTGCAAGGAGGTGTTCGGCAAGAGTAGATTATGATAGCTTATTCTAACTTATAGTAGCTTATTTTTTGCTAAAAATTTAAGTTCCTCATGTGTAGATTATCCAGCTTATGGTAGCTTATTCCCATTTTCTCCAAATTTATATAGGTGGGTCCATACCCCTCATCTTTCTGTCTTCTCCCTCCTCAATACCCTTTTCGTCATTTTACCCTCTACTTTTATCAACAATCAGCTTGTTTTACCGAACACCCGTTAGCTTACTAGAAATTGCCAGCCTTTAAAATCAGTTACGAATTTCAGCTAGAAATATAAGCTTCAGTTACAAAAAGCTTCAGTTACCATTTCAGCTTGATTTCAGTTAGTTTTACCGAACAGAGCCTCTTACAAACAAGTTTGTATGATTGGATAACTTAGTGTGCATTAACTTATGTAAAAGTGAAAATACATGAACTTATAGCTAAATGGCACAAAAACATATAACTAACCGTATATGATCTCATAATCGAGTTTGTATTTAGGTAGTCCGGCGATGGACCCATTCCTTTAAAGGGCACAAACTCAATGGGCATATATTCATATAGCACCCGGACTCCCAAAGTTGTCATGTATGATCATGTTTCCATAGAAAAAAGAGCAAAACATGTGCATGAATCAGAATGGGCCTTCTTTGTTCATGGCTGATAATGGGCCTTTTTTTTCAAAGAGAAAAAGTTAGCTTCTTTTCGGAAAGACTGAAACGTGACACTATAATAACCAGACCCTCCAAAGTCCAGACATCAAAAAGAAACTTTTTTCACTCTTTGTCACGACATCAAAAAGAAACTGGATATAGAAATTATTGCCATCACCACTCGATGAAATATACAAGTCATATACATACGGATATACAAAACAATAACAATTACTCGGTGAATCTTGTGAAAACAAGGTACGAGATCAGGATGGGAGTGTTGGGCCCATAAATATCGAATGGCCCAATAGTTACAAAGCCCAAAAACAGAACAGGCCCAAGACACATCAGGATGACAGCCCACAGAGAAAAAGAGACGGTTATCTAGAGACGGTTATCTAGAGGTAGTTACCTAGAGACAGTTACCAGATCGTCTAGAGACAGTTACTAGATCGTGCTAGAGGAGGTTACTAGATCTTAACATGTCCTAGATTGTAGAGATTGGGGGGGGGGGTAAATGAAATACCATGGCAGAACCATTGTAAAGGGGGTTTTATGCTCAACTAGCCCTCATCGAATACAAGAAAATACGCTCTGTAATCGAACTCCAACTCTTGAATCAATTGCCCGATCTAGGCTAAATCTCGTCTTGATCTTGTGTACGAATTTTAGCTCCAACAGTTTGGCGCCCACCGTGGGGCCGATTGATCGAGAGTCACGCTTGTCGATTCCAGAGCTCCCTTCCCTCCCACGATAGCTATGTCTGATCCAGAGAATCCAATCGTCGATCCTCCGGCTGCCGGCGACGGTGAGTACCGAGGAAAGCCTAATAACCGTAACCCGGAAGAAGAGATGGCCGAATTCCGGCACCGCCTGACGAATTTCCAGAAGGTGATCAGCGATCAAAAAAGCTTCTTTGAAGCCCGCGTGGAACGGCTCACGGCCGACAACCACCGCCACTCCACCGAGAACATCCGCCTAAAGAATCAGATCCAACCTTTGAGGACTAAGCTTCAGTCGGTTCGAGTCGCCAGAAGGGCTGATGGCTTATCCGCTAGGCTTGACTTCGGTGGCGGTAGAGGCATGTCCTGGACACGTAGTGGCCATGACGCTCGAGATAACTACGTGACCCCGCCAGCCATGCTGTCGGGGGTTCTCTCGTCAGGACACACCGAAAGAGGCAATCCTCCCCCGTTGGTGGCCATCAGATCCGCCCCGGAGCCCCGCCCAGTCAGGGCGCCAGATCTATGGACCGCTGGAGAAGACGATGAAGACAAAGAATGCAAGTACCATCCAACCATTACTAAAGATCTTAGTTTACGATTATGTTATCCAGAGGCGTAGTCTCTCGGTTATATCTAGAGGCAGAATCTCTCGGCCATCTAAGAAATTACTCTCTAGTCGTCGCTAGTTAAACTCAAGTGTCACCTGCTATTCTCTAGTTATTCTCTACTTGTTGCCATTTGTTCTCTAGCTATCTCTAGTTATTCGCCAGAAGTCGCAAGTTATATGCCAGTCGTCGCACATTCATTGATGGTTGTCGCTAGTTAAAGCCACCCCTGGGTAGCTCCCACTGGGGTAGAACATTATTCGCCAGATGTCGCAAGTCATTCTCTAGAAAACGCGAGTTTCGCTAGAAACGCTTAATAACGCTAGAAACGCTCAATAGTGCTTGAACTGCTTAATAGCGCTCAAGTGGCTAGATAATGCTAGTATCGCAAGATAATAACGCTAGAAACGCATAACAACGCTAGAAACGTTCAATAGTGCTTGAACTGCTTAATAGCGCTCAAGTGGCTAGATAATGCTAATATCGCAAGATAATAACGCTAAAAACGCATAACAACGCTAGAAACGCTCAATAGCGCTTGAACTGCTTAATAGCGCTCAAGTGGCTAGATAATGCTAGTATCGCAAGATAATAACGCTAGAAACGCATAACAACGCTAGAAACGCTCAATAGCGCTTGAACTGCTTAATAGCGCTCAAGTGGCTAGATAATGCTAGTATCGCAAGATGACAACGCTAGAAACGCTCAATAACGCAAGAATCGCCTCTAAACGCAAGTTTCGCCAGAAAACGCAGTTTTCGCCAAATGGCGCAAGTTATTCGCCAGTTGCCGCATGTCATCCGCCAAATGTCGCAAGTTATACACCAATTACCGCCCCTAGGTAGCTCCCACTGGGGTAGATCATTCACCGGATGTCGCAAGTTATTCGCCAGTTGCGGCAAGATTGGTCGCTAGTTCTAGCTAGCTACAACCGATTAGCCAGTTGCCGCGAGTTCACCGCTAGCTCTAGCTAGCTACAACCGATTCGCCACTTGTCGCGAGTTTACCGCTAGCTCAGGCTATCTACAACCGCTATGCCAGTTGCCGCAAGATGATCGCTAGCTCTGGTTAGCTACAACCAGATCCGCCAACTGTCATAAGGTTAAACGCGAGCTAATCTATTATTTGCTACAAAACGCACGAAATCTCCAACAATCACTAGCTAATCCCTCGCTCGCTACTAAATGCATAAGAATGTTAGCGCCCGCTAGCTAGTCTTTCGCTTGCTGCTAATCACACGATGTAACACCCCCTTTTTCTGTAGGGATATTACCGCCAGTGACCTCGGGTTAGAACTCCCAAAGTCACCCTAGGCTTTACAGTTATCACAGAAGACGACAAAACTTTAATACGGAATTAAAATGGTTAAATAGCAAAGGTCTTAATCGTCGATTACATATGAAGTCGGGAATAAAACTGGTATTGGATCTCACACCTCGAGAATCTCAATACGAAAACTAAATTCAAAAGTACTTAAGTGCGGCATTAAAATAAAAGTCGTTAGAAAGAAGCTTGAGCCCTCATCGCCTCCTTCGACTAGTCTTTGATTACGAGTCCTCCTTTTGATGTGCCGAGACGGAAATTCGGTGGACACCAGCCGACCATGCAAGGAAAAGAGGTGGTCGGTTAGTCTTGTGACAGACTAAACAAATGGGTTTTTGAAGGTGGTTCGATTAGTGGGAATGTGTAATAACCGACATCGAACTCCGAATGAAAGCCGGGCGACGATCTAGGTACTACACACTTCCACGGAAAACGGGAATGACTGTAAAAAGGTTAGGATATCACAAGAGGCGATATCCTCGTTAAAACTTCGATGCAAGATTGTTGGGAACGTGTTATCACACAGAGATTTTTAGTTTAATTAATTGTCTTCGTAGAGTACGAAGGTGAAGTTGATTTAAAGTGCGCAACGCGCTTATCTTGATTACTTCATTAGCCACACAGAGGATTACACTTGTACTTATTAAGGTGCGTTAATCGCGAATGTAAGTGGCATTGCGCCTTAAGGGGATAGAATCCTTAAACGACCCCTCAGCGGTTGAGGAGGCCATGGTCATGACCTTACACTAGGGAGTACTCCCTCCGCACTGGTGAGATTAACAGTTGAATAAATCTACACACAACTACCAATCAACGTGGCACTTACGTCCACACACACATCGAGACCTAGTTCGACTAGCGCATCCTACGAGGTACTAGAAATGACAGTCATTAAATCTAACAGTAAAATCCTAGCTTCATTTTAACACACAATTAGTTCCCAACAATCAAAAACTTCATGATTCAAATGTAAATCATGCTTTTAAATCATATGCGTAAAATTGAACCATTCCACTTGCCTTGAGTTTCGATAAAGTCGGCTAAACGATCGGAAGGTATGTCTCAACGACGAATCCTTGTACCTTCAATAATTTGACACCGGAAAGAAAACGTTTCAAAATAAATTTAGTAATTTATTTTGAGAAAGAAATCGCTAAGGTCCATATCCTTCATGAACCTAGATCTATAATAACCCTTTAAGTGTTTATGAACTTTATGTTATTTTATTTTATTGATATTACTTCTAAGATACAAGTTGTACTTTATCTTAAAATAGTGAGTGTATAAGACAGCTGACGAGTTTATAAAATAACTTCTTAAAATCATTTTCATAAAAATCTTATATATACATGTATGTATATTTAATAACATAGGATATTTAATAAAACCGTATTGATATTACTCAAGTCTATAATATTGAAAACTTATACTATAAATTCCCCATGTTGAAAATAAGTTTATAAGATAACCTATTATATCATAACTTTCATTATATAACTCATGAAGTGTTTTAATTATAAATTTTATTCATGTGATGTATATAAAAGAGTAATCTACTCATGTAGTAGTTGTAAATAAGTCACTAAATAAATTTTATAAATACTAAATAGTATGTTTTAAGATAAGATAATATTTGATCAATATATTATATATAAACATATTCTTCTTCTTCTTTTTTTTTTTTGATAAAATATACTAGATAACATTACTGTCTAATTTTATGATTAGCTATAACAATATTGTCATAGTATACTATAGAAATGCATACTACTAATTCATTTCTATCATGAACCAACATATATATATATATGCACGTTTTTTTTTGATCTGATATATCTATGCACGTATATGTTAATCTATATATGTATTCTATTTTTTCTTTTCTTTTCTTTTCTTTTATCATTACTCTACCCTCATCATGCAACTTAACAAACTCGAAGGTAATGTACGAAGGAACCTTTGAACTTACAGTTCACGCTCAAAGAAAACAGAGGACAACGGTGAAGATATAAGACAGCGGCACGGCGGATTCCGGAATCGGTTCGAGACGGAGATCACAGATCTAGGTACAGCGTCGAGAGGCGAAGCTACTGGTGGAGACGGCGTCGCTGTTCGTGGTCGGACGGTGGAGCACGAGGCGGTCGAACTCGACGTCTCCAAAACAGGCTTCTCCGGGCTCCTCGGGCTTCTCCGGCGACTCCGGACAGAATCGAGAGCGTTTTGAGAGGAATTCTTAAGAGGGAACTTGTGGAGTGAGTCGTGAATGACGAAACCCCACTCTTACCCCTTTTATACCCATCAATTCGAGCCAAAACGTTGAATTCCCTTCCGGTTTCAAAGCTCAAACGACGCCTCTTTTGCACCCGATCCAATTCGAATATACCCCGAGTATTAATCCAGTCTGATCCCCTATTTACTTCCTCATCTCACCACGTCATCGGAGAGTCTAAGAGCCGCCCTTATCTGCTCTTAATTAACTCGAATTTGATCGAGTTACCGTCGAAGAACCCTAACCCGAGCTGACCACTTCCAACCCGATTTCGACCTTGTTTTTGGATCGAAATCTCTAAATTGGTAGAGGGCTATGATAGAGGACGAAAAGAGGAATCCATAGCATCTTTTCGTTTCGATTTTCATGGAGAAACGACGTCGAATTGGTTGATCGAACACACCCCACCCTTAACCCATCGGGTTGCAAGAACACAAAATCACCTTTCTTTTATTTCACCCATAATTACTAATAGGCCTTATAAAATTATTTTATTTAAGATTTATTAAGTAATACTTAGAAATTCACTAATAAAGTTTGTACACTTTGACTTAGGATGATTAGTATAATCTTATACTATTATATTATATAGTGTTCTAAGGGATTATTATTTCATAATCGACAAATTAAAATATCATATTATCATTATATATATTGTTTGAAAGGGTTATTATTTAATAAAGGACAAATGACAATTTTGCCCTTACGGAAAATTGAGGGTTATTACACACGAAACCGCTACAACACTCACGGGGTGCTAGAATACTCTAGCTCACCTGCCGCTCGCTAGCACGCACTAGCTAACAATCATTCGCTAGTTATCAGGAGTCTAATGTCGGCTCTGTCTGACTACATACAAGTCATTCGCTCATATTCGCTGGCTATCGCAAGTCGCTCACTCGACATCAGTTGTCAATCGCCAACGAACACACCACATACGCTAGACACCACGAGCAGTCGCTGGAAGCGACACACGTGATATCAAAAGCCTGAACTCGCTAGAGATGCAAAGGATCGCTAGCGCGGTCTAGCTTACGCCCAAGAATCCAATCAACAAAGACTTTGACCATCTCCCAACTGATTCACCATCCTAAGCTCTATAGTCGGATGTAGCGACTCGATCCCAGTAGGCTAAGGTACTCGATCGAAGTGCTAGCGAATCAGATTCCGGCCAGCTTGCACAGCAGGTCCGAAACCTGATTCGGGGGTATTGTTGGGCCCATAAATATCGGATGGCCCAATAGTTACAAAGCCCAAAAACAGAACAGGCCCAAGACACATCAGGATGACAACCCACAGAGAAAAAGAGACGGTTATCTAGAGACGGTTATCTAGATGCAGTTATCTAGATGCAGTTATCTAGAGGCTGTTACCCAGAGACAGTTACCAGATCGTCTAGAGACAGTTACTAGATCGTGCTAGAGGAGGTTACTAGATCTGAGCATGTCCTAGATTGTAGAGATTGGGGGGGTAAATGAAATACCACGGCAGAACCATTGTAAAGGGGGTTTTATGCTCAATTAGCTCTCAGCGAATACAAGAAAATACGCTCTGTAATCGAACTCCAACTCTTGAATCAATTGCCCGATCTAGGCTAAATCTCGTCTTGATCTTGTGTACGAATTTTAGCTCCAACAGGGAGCACTTCAGATCTGAATAGAATGCGTACGAGAAAATCCAAGAGTTATGAAACAAACCAACTTGCATTCATGAGCCGACAAACACACATGAATGCAAGCTCCATCAACAGGACGCCTCGTTGTTTACCATTTTGATCTTCTTCTTTCAACTCTCTCTGTACTGTCAGGTCCACTAAAGTCTCTAATAAGCCGATATCTTACTTTAAGTTATTAATCCATGAATCGCTTCTTCGGCTGACTTCTATCCCTCCGACGGACCGCTAAATCCATACGCTCACACCTCCTAACTGTAGCGTTAGGGCTTCGCCTTTGAATATGCACAAACCAACAAAATCTCGTATCCTGAAGTTTCTCTCCTATGGTTGCTACTCCCTAGCTTGTCTCTAATCTCATCATTTATGATCTTATCCGCGATCACACTCCCGAAGCTTGTCTTCTGATATACACTAAACATGTATAATGTATTAGCCGTATCATGACAAGGGTTTAGATAGAAACTTAATTATATTAAAAACATTGGTTGAAATCTTGTTAACTCTTCCCTTAAACCCAGATGACAATTAATTCTATACGATCCCAATCCATGAAGTATATAACTTAGTTTTTTTCTTTTTAACGTAACAGGTCACCATTATATCTATAGCAAAGTCACTCTCGGGCGTTACGTTACACTATCGATCTTTTGATAAACAACATACATATATCTGTCAATTGTTAGATGTCAATTTTCAAGCTGTCAAAGAATCTCCCTTTAATAAAAGGGGCAGTATTGGATATAAAGTTAATTGCGCAAAAAATATCATCTTAGACTAGTCATAGGTCATGTCAAATCATCTTATAATTAACTATTTAACTCCACTTAGTTCGAGTTATTTTCACAATCACCTTATAAAATGAGGTTATGTTTTCGACCATTTTTCCTCGATTAATTACACATATTATTATCATAACTCTATGCGTGATTTTTATCAATCCGTATCTTTTGTCCCGCAAACACGTTCCATATCAAGTCTCATTGTCTCTCATTGGTCGAAATTTTAAAATTATACCCTTTTCGTATTTTTTAAAGTTCAAATTTAAAATTTCGACCAATAAGAGATAAGGGAACATGCTACGGAACTGTTTGCGGGGGAGAAGAATCGGATTGGATTTTTAGCCCAATTGATATGCATGCATGAAATGTTGCCACATCTCTTAATCTTACTAGAAGATAAGGTGAGAAAAGTATCAAGCTAACACTAGCACTAGTACCTAGCCAATGTCTTAATTTGTCTTGATTCAAAAGAATAAGACGATCAAGTCATTATTACTCGTACTATATTAGCTATCTAGCTGTGTTAACGGAATTTATTAATCAACATCTGTCGGGTTCATATTATGCACATTGTTGTAATTCAAACACGAGATTTGGAAAAGTAAGGAACACTGAAATTTCTATTCACACTTTCACACTATGGTATACAATCATACATCACTTACTTATTATTATTATTATTATTGCATACATCAATTCTATTTCTCCGTAGAGTACTAAAAAATTGAGAAGTCCTCATGTTTCGACTAAAACAAATATACGCTATTATTTGCAATTTGGATCGTTTTATTATATGATATTTTAATTGTTTCACATTTTACAAATTCTCAAGAGGTAAACTTTTTGAAAGAATTTTTTTCTAACGCGCTCCTATGGGCAATGGACACATATCAATTATATTAACTTTCATGTATTAATATGAATGTTTCGGACACTTAAATGAATGAAAATGAGCACACTACATTATTCCAATGAATTATCTAGTGAAAAAAAAACTAATCCTTAAAGAGAAATATGTGCATGTATCGATCATATAGTACACATGAAATTACTACAAGCTTTCCTAGTAGCTTCCCAAAATATGATGATATACATTCTAAAGTTTTGAGGTGGACAATTATGCTTTCACCTCTATTTCGTAGAAAGATAACAAGAGCATGCAACAAAACAAGAAAAAAAAAGAGGGTCATTTCATGATATGGACCCATTGCCCAATACTTTCAATTGCTTGTGCAAAGGGGTGGGAATAAATTTACAAAATGTGAACTTTAATTTTGGTGGTGGGGGATATGATAGTGATGTCTCATGTAAACTTGCATTATATTTTGGCTTACGTATGAAATTTATAATGTTACTTGTGGATTTTCATGAGCTAAGATTGAGCTAAAGGGACCATACAAGATCTCCCAAGCTATAGTTAAAAGTATTTGTGGTAATTAAATTATGCTCCACCAAATGTTGATAGATATCAATTTGAAATTGTTATAATATATATAATTTGTATATTGATGAGCAATATGATATATCAATTTGTAGAAATGTTTGATAAATTAGGATTTGATTTATTGAACTCCCAAGCTTGCATTATGTGTAGGGTAGATGAAAACTATATACCGATTGGCTTAGTTTTTTTAGGTTTTGAAGGCAAATATTCGATCTTATGTATAAAATGATTAAAAATACGATATGTCAACTCGTTCAGGATTGGTTAATCTGAAGTTGATATGGTATCAGAACATGTCTAATTAAAAAACATATATTTAAGTATTTAGTTAAAAGAGATTATAGCTATAAATATATGATCGATTCTATCCATTGACTTGTAATTTTTTGGATTCAAAGCAAAATTCTAACCTAATACATGAAATCCTTAAAATGTTATCTCGTTCAATATTAGTCCACTAAAATTTAAAACATAAAGTTATACTATGGTAGGAAGTCTTGGATCTTCAATCTAGATCTTCTTTTTGACAAATATGGCCATTGTACGTGCACAGATTGGTGGGCGTGATTTAATTCATAACCTCTATGAATTGACCGGCTAAACTTAATTAATTAAAACGATGAACACTAGTTAATTTAATAATGAAATTGATTGATTGATTTATAGATGCAAAAAGTTTGTACTCTTGGTTGTTGAATATACGGTTTGGCCAATTATAGATCGATGTTCACATCATATATAATATTGGACATGGCAGCAAGTGGTATAGTTAGATTATAGAAGGTAATTAATTGTTTTATATGATTTGTAAGTTTGAATAAGCTAACAATGATGTATATATGTAGATATTCTAAGGACGTATATAAAGGTTTGTCATGATGAACGTAAAGAAATTGAAACAAGATTAGGCCGAATTTTGATGTGTGATGTAGAAGAAGTCAAGATCGAGTAATTATTCCGAAAATACTAATAATTGAAGGCCAGTTAAATATATACACGTTTGCTTTATGCATCTTATTTAATTAACATCGATGTTGAGATATTAATCCTCAGGCCCAGGTTAATTGTATTTATAAAGTGATCATCATCACGCAAGAAAAGTAAGCTTCCATTGAACAATATCGTCACCTATGTTGTATGCATGGTTGATTAATTAATAACCATTTGATGAATTTAATATAACTATCTTCAATATAATAGTGATACACATGTACGATTAACTATTAAAGTAATCAACCATCTTAATCAACTCCATATATTCTTCTGTTAGCTGGTAAACAGTCTACCAAGTTAGATAAGAATTAACAAATTAATAATTACAAATCAAGTTACATTTCTACTTCCAAAATACGAGGCATATTCTATAATATATTGTATCGTTTATGCCTAATTCATTTATTATTATTTTAAAACAGTATAAACCATATATGTCTTCAAATTCATATTGTCCTTTAATCTTAACCACTTACTCTCACACAAAAACAGTTTAAACAGCTTAACTTAAATTTCCCACTAGGTTGATTATCAAATTAAAGCCGTGTTTGAGGCTAGACTAACTTTATTACGAAAAAAAAACAAATAAATTCCATAAATAAGATGGAATTAGAGAAAGGTTTATGAAGAACCGAGTCTAAGCATGGTTGGTTAATTAATAACCATTTGATGAATTTAATATAATTATCTTCAATATAATAGTAATACACATGTACGATTAACTATTAAAGTAATCAACCATCTTAATCAACTCCATATACAGTGACGAACCTAGGGGGGCATGAGGGGGCCCGTGCCCCCCTCCCGTCGGGTTAATTTTCGGTGTATATATGTAATTTTTGATTAAATATTAATATATTTTAATTAAATTTGTACTAACATGAAAATCAACTAGTCTAGATGGTTTCTTGCTTAATTTTGTTTTCATTCCACCAAGGTTCAAATCCCCATAGCACCATTTTGCTTTTTTTTTCAAATTTTTTTGGTAGAAGAGTTTTTTTATTCAAATTTAATGCATTTCTCTCAAAATTTTGTTTATAAACTAGCTATTTAATGCATAAATTAGATTTCATACATACCGTAATTTTTTTTTTGAAAAATAAGTACATATTTTATTACTATTTAAGAGTATTGAGTAACTAAATTTATCGATTATTCTTGAATCATTGGATCTCGTAATGAGCTGGGCGGCTGTGCCCCCTTTAAATTCGTTCTGCGTTCGCCACTGTCCATATATACTTCTGCTAGCTGGTAAACAGTCTATCAAGCTAGATAAGAATTAACAAATTAATTTTGACCAAAAAAAAGAATAACAAATTAATAACTACAAATCAAGTTAGGCCAGATTGAGGTACATTTCGACTTCCACAATACGAGGCATATTCTACAATATCGTTTATGCCTAATTCATTTTGTTATTATTACTATTTTTTTTATCAGAATTTTATTATTATTATTTTAAAACAGTATAAAACCATTAATGTCCTTTAATCACTTACTCTCACACAAAAACAGTTAAAACAGCACAAAACTTAAATTTCCCATTAGGTTGATTCTCAAATTAAAGCCGCTTCAATAAATAAGGTGCAATTAGAGAAAGGTTTACGAAGAACCGAGTCAAAGCATGAGTTTAGAGATAAAGCCCAGATAATTTTACCATAATTAAATTAATACAACATGTCGTGGTATTTATATGAACATGCAAAAAGCTTGACCATAATGGTACATACATTAAATTACCCAAAATACTATATATAAGTACAACATGCACTACTACTAGTACTCCACTTGATCACGTGTGATCATCATCTTCTTAATTAGGGAGAAATTTAACTACTTTCTCCTATCTAATCAACTAGGTAGTGATACCAAATCAAAACTACCTAAAAGTTATTTATGATCACCACAACATCAACTTCCCAATCTCACTTCTCACTCTCTACCCACCTCTCATACTTAATCTATACATATACATATATATATAAGAAACTTGCAAGTTGCAAAGCAACTTGACACCGGCCATAGACCATAATACATATCATACACCAAAAGCCGTCAATCAAACTGGATCAGATCATCAAGATCGTCCTGCCCAAGTATATAGTGCTCAATCTCCAGGCTCGGGGGGCTCGCCGTCCCGACCGAGATCACATCCCCGCCGTAGTCGGACCCAGCAGGGGTCGACACGAGGTGGGGCCCAGCGGCGGTGAGGTCGGGGGACGACGACAGGTAGGCATAATCGGACAAACACGGTTGGTTGCTCATCATCATCATGTTCATCATCGCCTGAGTCGTCGGCAACTCCTCCTTGACCGGTGTCGGGAAGAAGGGGCTGATGTGGTGGTTCGAGGTCCGTTCGAAGCTGACGAGGAACGACGAATCGGAGTGGTCAGGGATCATGACTTCTGCAGGCGTTTTGTGAGGGCTCTTGCAAGTGTGGTTGCCTGAGTATGTGGTTCTGTATAGTGGTGGCTCGTCTGACACTTTTTGGACTTGTTTTTGTGCCTGGCAGCCTTGATCTGTTTTGTGTGTGCATCTGTAGTAGTTCCTGTGAACATCAATTGATCACATCATTAGCTTAAAAAGATAAAATTAAAATCAATAAAATCGATTTTTTTTCTCTTTTTCCTCTCTCTCTAGTCTATTGCAAGAAATCTTCTCTCGTGTATAAGAAATGTTCTCAATACTGACCTTGTTAATTTTATATTTTATTTTCGACTTAAAGATTTCTCTATTGTGGATATTTTAGGATCTAATTAACTTTTGATATGATGAGCAACATGTAGAAAACAAAATGGGACTACTATTCAACAATTTCCGGAAGTACAATTATTATCACTATTGGCCGGCTTATGTGACTGTGTCGGCCAAGCTGATCCATAGCTTTTCTTTGGTTTCCTTTTTCTATAACAGTAATTGCTTCCATTATCCGTTTAGAATTAATTAATTAAGCAGAGCTGTTTGTTAACCACGTGATTAAGGACAGAAGATCCTTTATCTTATCAACAAATCCAGATCCAAGTTATGAGTTGAAAAAAGTGTTGAAACCGGAGCTAATACCTTGGGAATTTGGAGTTGAGGATCATTTTTTGACCATACTTGCGCCAAGCATGGCCATCCTCAATCAGAGATTCACCTTCAGTAGTCCAGGATTGGCCTCTCTTTCTGCCAAAGGCAAATCAAAAACGGTTTCAATTAATTAAGTAATCACACTAACTGTCCAAATCAAAAACAAGCAATCAGAAATCCACTTTTACAAACAGTAAAACAGATTTGAACAGCAGTATTCGGATTCCAAAACCAAGCAGAAAACGCCAAGAGGAGAGAGAAATCCATAAAATCCACAAAATCGAAAACCGATCTCTCTCACACACAAACAAAACGCAACAGAAACGGCGTAACCAATTCAAAAACCATCAGATTCAAAAAAAACGCACCTCCGTTTGTAACAGCCTCTCCGATCCTTGATCCTTGAGCTCTCGCCTCTTCCAGAGCCTTCTTCTTCGGTCTTACAACCATCGGCGGAGATCAGTCTCGGATTCGCCATCACCGACGAGTCGGAGTTCGTCGCGATCGCGAGGCTGTTGCTGAAGGAGTTGAAGATCAGCTCCGCCAGATCGACATCGGAGAGCGAGAGGTCGTCGGACGAATCCGGTGAGCGGAGTAGGCGACGGCGGAGCTTTTCGGTGGCGTTGAAGCCGGTCTGGAGGTGGTCGACGAGGCTCCGGTGACGGATCTTCGCCGGAGAAGAGGGAGAAGGTGAGCCGGAGATGGAGTAGCTCATTTGAGGGATGTCCGTACAGGTTTTCACAGAGAGAGGGGTTGGAGAAGAAAGGGAGGGGTGAGGAGGAGAGAAGAAAGGGTGGGGTTTGAGGTTCCTTTTATAGTGGAGGACGGGGGGAATTTGCGACGAAGAAGGAGCGAAGGTGGAAAGGAAGGTTCAAAACGCAGTTCTTAACTCCACTTGCCTTTTCTTTTCTTTTTAAATTTTTTTTTCATTTGCCCTAGTTCTGGAAACCTACGCGCGTGTTCAAGCGCGTTTGTTACACGTGGCTTACTAGTTGCTGTTTATAAACTGTTGCTTGTGTTTTGAGAGGAGCGAAAGGGCAAAGGGAGGTCCGGAGGTGTGTTGTGGTGATGTGGCACCCAGGCAACGAGGAGGGAGAGCGAAATTTCACAGTTTGTTCGCTAGTAAAATTTACCGTTTCTTGAGAGAGAGTGAGAAATTTCTATTACTAGCGTTTTAGGATTAGTAGGAACGTTGCTTCTTGATCTTCTGAATGAATGCTCGATAAGATATGAATTAATGTACTATGATGGTAGTTAAGTAATTTATGTAATTTGTAACCGGGGGAGATAGGTTTGATAAAAATGGGTTTCACCTACCAAACTACCATACATGTGGGAGGGGTAGATACACGTATAGGGATATAAGTTATATAACTAATTGCTTAACGGCTGTCTTCTTATGGGGTTAAACTATATTATATATACATCTCCGTGTTATAATTTACTCATCAAAGATATTAGTCTTAATTACAATTTTGGTCCTTTACAAATTTGTTATTTGTGTTTGCCCCTTACATTGCTTCTCATACTATAAGAGTTAGATCAGAGATATCTTGACACAACAAGAAGTTTGAAAGACAAGCAAACACAAGCCTCAGTGAACAAGGAATCGCCAACGCGAAACCTAAAACGCAAGAAACTGGAAATCCACAAGAAAATTAGAGAAAACTCTGTAATTGAAAATAATAATGAAAGTTGTCTCTTCAGGGCTTACATTCGATGTATATATAAAGAAGCTAAAATCCAAAAGATATAAACTAAAAATTATAAAATCCTAAAAATAACTAAAACCTAGCTAAAAGCCCTGAAACGTTATTAAAAGCCCGAAAATGCCTTATATTAGTGTGATGCACTAGTTTGGATTTGTGAGCGCATTCCCTATCTGGAAAGGTATCGTGCGCCCCAAACCGATAACGGACGCCCGAGATCACTTCTGCTAGTGACGGCCTTTTCGACGGCTGAGATCCTCTTCGAACTGGGCTGCCAATCTTCCTACATCATATCTCCTTAAAGACTAGGTATTTTGAGCACGATGACCAAACATGGAGTGGGGTTAAGACGGGTATTTATTGAGGATAAAATTATAAGATCTCTTAAATAAGTTATAATGTTTGATCAATGGATGTGTTGTGAATCTATGATTTTATCATTTGTTGTCAATATGTATATATTTTTAAGGATTGCATGTTATGGAGATACACGACATTTTTTCGCTTCAGGCGAAGTTTGAACTCCATTTCATGTGGAGATTTGAGTGTCACGGATTATTTTGGCACACTTAAGAGAGTTTGGCTCAAGTGTTTGCTTCCGAAGGAATGCAAACTGATTCTATAGTTGTTATTTTAAGTCATTGTTTGTGTATTTCGATTATTTTTTTGAGAGATTATATTACATAGGTATAGTTTGCTTCAACTTCTTATTGGATCGAGTTACATGATGGTTTTACAAGTGATCGATTGTCATTATTTTGTTCTCTAAATCAAACATCAACATCAAATTGAGCATTTTACTTGGTTCAATAATCTAAGAAACCATTGGTTGTTACTAGAATGATTTTTAAAGATCAAGTTGCTTCTCCCAAATCCAATCAAATAAATAGGGAGTGGACATGTAACCTAACAAATTAAGCAATCGAAGAAATTTATAATAGGATTTTTCAATAGTATAAAAATCTTCAATTAGAAAGTCTAAATGTGCTTTTGTTTATTTAGAAATTAACATTATGGTTATTTATTTTTCCTTAAGTTGGATTTTAGTTTTTATAATCGGAGAAGTAATCCCATGTTTATAGCATATACTGTATTAGAAATTTTGTTTTATAATATCTCGATCTACCTAGGTTTCATGTGACATATCGGTTTATACATATCTTTACCGACGGATAAATAATTAATCACTCAAAAAATAGGTGATGATCATTAATTTGAAATTACATTTTAAGAAAGCTAACAACGTTGTTATTGGTAATCTGGTTTGGTAAAATAACAAAAGATATCCAAGTGTGAATAATTAATATGCACTTGCTAATCCTGATTAATTAAAACAAAGGGCGTAGGCTCACGCGCCACAAACCGTGGCTTGCAAGTATTACGCCTTTGTGCCCGTCATCACACCGACGTCATCACTCGCACCAAGAGTTACGTCACCTCGTCTGATGCCTTCCCAGAAAGCGCGGGTGACTCACACTCACTGAAGTGTGTCATATGACGATTATACCCCTCGTTTTCGTGATTCTTTTTGTCACCTTGAAATTCTCTTCGTTTTCCTGTTATGAAATTTCCACCAACTTACACGTTGTAAGATTTTAGATTTATTATTGTGGTAGTTGGTACTATATCTACTAGGGTATTGTTTTAGTAGCAAAATTTATAGACCAAACTGAACTATAATATAAAAACTATACCAAGTATAGTGGTGAAATGATATTTTCAACGCTAAATACCTTGTATGGTATAAAATCAAAAATACTAACATAATACAGTAGTTAATTAGAAATTCATAATGGATAAGTAAGCTTCTTTTTTGTTAATAAATAAACCCTTGGTTAATTCTATCCTAAGTACTTCTCATTTTAAAAAATAAAACCCTAGATTGCACCGTTGCATGCCATATTTTGGCCCATCTTAGGATTACTATGTCCAATATGCCACATGAATACATACCAACTTTTCGATGTTTTTCCACTACACTCATAGTATATGGTGTTCTATATAGTCATGGACCTGGTTCGGTTCGAATCCGCGAATCGAACCGGAACCAACCCGTAAAAAATTGGCGATTCCAGAGACTGACCAGGAACCGACGGTTAACTCACGATTTCAGTTCCTGGGTTTTCGCAACCAACCCGTAAAAAATCGGCGATTCCTGGAACCAAATCGAAACCAACGGTCAACTCACTGTTTCGGATTTGGTTCGGGGGTTCTCGGAACCGCCGAACCGACCCTTTAGCTCAGTTGCGCGCAACCATTAGGTCCAAACCGCAGGTTTTAAACCGGAAAAATCAACAACTGTATTTTTTTTTAAAACAAACGATGTGCGATCGTGGATTGTTTTTTTGGTTCAAACCGAAACCGACTCAAAATCGGGTAAACTGGAACCAAAACTTAGCCGCAAACCCGACCCATGACTAATTCTATATTTCTATTTATGTGTTCTTTAATGATATTATGTTATGGATTCTAAAATATTTTATTAAACCGGCCTTTATTACTATATGATTAACACGTTTGATTGAGTTTTGTTATCTTTAAAATAAAGTAGTGGGACCATGCATGTTACCGATTTGCTGCTCTTCGATCCCTTTCGTGCCAGGTCATTATTAATTTTAAACTTTTGTTTTTATTAATTATAATCGGCACTTAGTGCTCGTTTGGTTGAACGCAGGAATTAAAATTCATGGGAAGTTAAATCACAAGAAGTTAATTCTCATATATTGAATTTCACATGATTTCGACAAAAAGTGTTTGGTTATACTTAATTATCTAGTAATTGAGTCTCTACAATTTGTTTTGTAGGAAGTGAAAAATCATGGAAATTTATTTGAAATTACCATAACAACCTTTATCCATTAAAAATAATAATGTAAATGAAGGACAAAAAAGAAATTTGTAGTTTAAAAACAAAAATACATTTTAAATATATGGGGGAAGTCCAACTTACCTACCCCTCCCATGGTAATTGCAATTCCCCCATTTTGGAGGAAGTACAATTCATAGGAATTTAAAATCTAGGGATTTTGTTGTGAAATAATTGTAACCAAACACATATATTTATAGTCAAATGTAAAGCTCTTTGCAATTCAAGTTTGTGACTAATAATACTACTACAGTGACTTTTCGATCTTTCCTGTTTTATTTGATTTTATAATGCACAGTATATAAACGCAATAATGATTCTAAACCAAAAAAAGGCCAGACTAATTCGACCAAAAAAAAAAGGCCAGACTAAAAATTTTCTGAATAGAAGAGATAGGACAAATGTACATGTATGGTTTAATCATTAATTAATGATATTTTGTTGGGGATATAGTGATATACCACTGAGATTTTTTGTCATGCCAGGGGACAGATAGACCCGGTTCAATCAAATCCAATTATTGTAAACGAACATCATGCCACAAACCAAATAAAACTATAAAAGGATATTTATTTAATAAATCCTCATCTTAGCAAAGATAAACAAAATAATTTATGCATAAATATGGATTATGTTATGTTGATAGCAAATTATTCTATGCGCCTATACAAAACTTTGCTTTGAAAATGGAGTAGTACAGAAGTCAGTTCTACAAAGTTAGAATTCACACTCGAGACACAGATTCAGTAGTACAAACTGATTTTTAAAACCAAAAAGTAATAACAATTCTTAATGGGGATGTTTGGTTCTGTGTGAACGTACATTGGTCTTTAATAATTAAGGGTATATTAAGCTCACTTTAGTACAAAAATTTCCATTTTTAATAATGGAAGGGTTTGGTGAAAACTTTCCAGTTGTTTTACCTTGGGTAATTCAATTATAATGTTGTTTTGAATAATATATCGTGTGCATGTAATTTTTCACGCTAATCGGAATATAATATTATATCTTGTTTTTTTTTTTAGTTAGATTGTCATCAACAATACAAGGACCCTACATCCCAGATTTCACAGGATTGAGATAACGTAGCATTTCATACGAATACATCAATAAACAAAGTTTAATTACAACTGTAAGAGTCTTTAATGATGAAGATCATATCACTAGTAGCAATTACTAATATTGAATAACTAATTGGCTGGCATTCATCCACGTGATTAATTGCATGTGGTCTTCGCTTTACAACCCTGTAGTCAATCTATTGTTGTACACTAGTACGAGTACTACTTAAATTGAGTGTCAGTCGTTAAAAAAAAAGGGACAAAAATTTGGCAAGAGGCCAAGACTTCTAGAAGAAACAAATGGATATGCTAAAGTTTATGGTATGGATCGAATGAAATGCCAAAAAATTTAACAAACTCAACTTCGACGGTTCTAAAAATACCATTAGTGAGGCGTCTTTAGGGTTTATCGCAAGGATAATATTGGTGTACATAGCGACTTTTACAATGATAGATATGATAAAATGTTAGTAAGGGTTTTCGGGATACTTGAGAGTTTCGAGTATTAAGTTTGAAGGCGACAATTTTTGTCCCATCAACCATTAACGTCGCGTGAAGCTGCCGATGAGAAATGATTCGGCCTGACACTCTTTGTAATATCAAATGATTAAACGCCAGTTCGGCTAAATAGGTAGCAGGGGAGTGTGGGAAGGAAAACACCAGCGAAAAGAGAGTCCCTCAAGAGTGCTATCGTTTTGGAGGATTCTGCACCCATTATCGGAACAAAGCTACCCATCTCGCTGGTGCCAAATGTGACAATTTAAAGAATGTGAGATTGTAACATTGTCCACATTTTTGGGGAAGCAAAATTGTGGATGATCACCTCCCAAAAGTTATGTTCATGTTAGAGGCCTAATTAAATTGCGGCCCAATGGCCCATAAGTTATACAGCCCATTTTATAATCTGAATTGAGCTACGTTATTGTGGAACTATATTTGTGGGCATCAAAACTATATTCTAAATCATTTTTTGTTAATATCAAAAGGTGGTTTTAACACATTTTTCTTAGTTATTCTTTTGTCAATGAAGCTATTCATAAGCCTTAGTAAGATAAACGATGTTTGCCTAACAGACTTCGGAGGTCAAGTGCCATAGAAACTTACAAAGGAGATGAATTGCACCTGTTTAAGCTCAATTATTAGCTTAACTAAACTTTAATTAATACTTCAAGAACTTCTGAACTCCGCATTACATGACAAATTGAAAATGTATCAACACTTCAACAGTCCATCACATTTTCAGATTTGAAAGCCTGGTGTAACAGGCAAATGGAAGTTCAAAGAAAGAGCAACCAGAACTCGGTTAACAGGCATTTCATCAAACATGTAGTAGACATTCAAATCAGCCAGAAAAATTTATGATAGGATCAACAAATATAAGCCAATACGAATCATTGACATCATACATTTCAAGCAACAACACAAAATCAGCTCAAGCTGAACAATCCAAAGCTCTGATTGCAGACGAAACCTCCGATGTGCATTCCGAGTTGAAACTCGGCGTCGTCGTCACACTCCTATCTACAGATTCATCCTTCGTCAACACCGAATTCTGCCAATTCAAAGAACAACAATCAGACGAATCCGTCCAAATCCAATCGATCCAAGAACACAAACCAGAATTACCTGAGATTGCGATACCGATTCCTTACTCCTCTTCTCCATCTCCCTCTCCCTGAGCGATCGAATCGGCGACGTCCTCTGCCAAAACGAGAAATTAGGTTTTCAGATTTTCGATTCAAAACACAAACAAGACGAGATCAGGCGAATTGCGATTCCGTACCATGCACTGAACATGAATCTGGTTCAAACGGTAAAGCCGATCGACCTCAATCTCGAGCTCCTTCTGGAACTCTCCTCGCAATTTAATCTCCTCCAACCGAATCTCCAAAATCCGATCTCTCTCCCTCAGCATCTTCTCCGTACTCTCTCTATCGAGCCTCGCTCGCTCCACTCGCTTTCTCACGGCGCTCAGCTCCTCGGCGAGCGAAGCGTCCATGGACGAAATCTCAACCTCAACCTTAGACAGAGAAAAAGCAGGATTGTTCTCCTTGTTCGCATCTTTGATCGGAGGAATCGGAAGCGGTTTTTCCGGAATCGGCTTCGGAATGGAGTGGAAATCGTTGTTTGAGAGGTTTGTGTTCTTCGGCTGGAGCGGAGTCCGGCCGGCGGTGGCTTTCCGGCGAGGTCCGGTGAGAGGCGTGATCGGAGATCGAGGAGGCAACATTTTTTTGTACAGAGAGGGAAGAATTCGATTGGAAATTTGATGGTTTGTTGGAGAAGCTAGAGAGAGAGAGATGAAAAGGGGGAAAAAGGAACGGGGAAAAGTCGGAACAGAGATTTGAATTTGAAAGTAACGGACGCGGGCAACGGCTACTAAAGGAGAAGCTGTCTTTTTCTGTTCAGCTGTCATCAGATTCCTCTTTGACTCCGTTTGAATAGTCTGAGCCTTGTTCGTTTGACCCGAGTAGGATTCGGGTATGGGCTTGTAATTTGGGCCGGCCCAATAAGCAAGTGAAGAATGAAATTGAAGAAAGGTAGGTGTAGAAGAAAGGTAGTTAGGTAGTTGAAGAGATGACTTTATTTGCTATCTGGAGGAAAATCACTCCACATTTCCAACTTCAATTGACAAAATAATGGCTGTCGGCATAAAACCGGTTGTGTTCTTCTTTGTCGCTGCGTTCGTGCTTTCTCTAGTCGCTTCGTCGTCCTCGGTTCCTTTCGTCGTCTTATATGGTAAGCATGGATGAAGGTTTCCCCCTTTGTAATTTCTTTGAGACCCATAGGTCCAAGATGGGACAATGTAGTCATGCATGAGCCACTTAGTTCACCAGACAGTCTTTCTCCGTTTAGAAACCGTCTAGCGTTTTTTCTAGAGCATTGCGTTTGTCTTTGAAATTGACGCTTTGGGATCATGTATGGCAGGGGTTAGCGAGTCGTGTTCTCATTCGGGAATCTCGGAATTTACTCAAAGTCTCAGCAACTGGTCTAGCACCGAAGGCTATTGCATGTAAAAGTTTATGTTCTATTGTGACCAACTTAAGATTATATAATTGTTTGATTATGATTTGTCTTCTTGATCGAACAGAGAAATTGGTGATGGATCTTGGGATTCATGGGTCATGCCCCTTATGCAACAGGTTGACATTGCGTGTAACAAGGTAATTCTTATTATTTTTTCTAGTTATTTAGCTTTTATTATTAATAATATTTAGCAAATAATAATGTCGAATGTTTTTTCCTGTTCTAAATGTAATGAACGTTAGGTGAAGAGCATTGATGCATTAAGTGATGGATACAACATAGTGGGCTTGTCACAGGTGCTTGTCACTACATTTCGTTCCATGAGTTCATACATGCCTAATTCATCAATTTAACAATAACTCACCAATTAATTTTTTTTTATCTTGTTTTTAATTTGTGGCATGATTCTTGGCAGGGTAACATGGTGGCTCGAGGACTTATAGAGTTTTGCGACAGTGGGCCGTCGGTACGTAATAGCAATAGCTGGCTGTAATCAAACCGAGCTGAAAATTTTGGTCGGGCTCGGTTCATTTAAGTGCTCGACTTCCGAGCTACTCGTTTAGTTTGTTTGCGAGCAAACTAAATGAGGTAGTATGTTTACGTATTATGAAAACAGGCAAGCAGCTACTATTTGCCGGTTTTAAACTCTAAAAAATTAATACGGAGTATCATATATAATTGAGTGCTTGTTCATGAACATATAATCGAGTTTGTTTACAGACATATAATTAAGCTCTCTCATGAATAAAGGAGTCAAGTTTTCTTGGGCCAATATTCAACCCGTATATCTTTTCGAGTTGTAGAAACTTGGCTCGTTTGCAGATCTAATCGAACATGAATGATTTTTTAAAAGCCGAACGAGGTTCTCGGCTCGGTTCATTTACATCCGAATCATGTGTTGGTATGTTTTCAAGTTTCACTGATTCAATTTACTACGCTTGATGTTCCATAACAGGTTAAGAAGTACATATCATTGGCTGGTCCACATGCTGGCATTGCTTCTTGCCCTTATTGTGAAGTAAGTAACACAATTAACCTTCTCTTTGAGTTGTTGACACTAAATCAAAGTAACAAGGCAAATCTTGTCGTTTCAGAGTGAGCTTATATGCACAATTGTTGACTATTTGATGGAGTTAGAAGTGTACAGTGCTCTTGTCCAGGTGACACACTTAATCAATCTTATATGCACATGCTTTAACTAACATTTTATTGCTCTGTTTTGTCACGTACATTAATGTTGTTATACCTATTTAACTGCAGAAGCACTTGGCTCCGAGTAACTACATGAAAATCACCACGGTGAGTAAGATGTTATAGATTAACCACAAATCGGAAATTGGTAAACTTAGGGTCCGTTCGGTACTAGGTTTTTTTTTTGAGCGGGTTTAGCCAGCTGAAGCGGAATCTACCAAAAAATTGCACCCTTCTCAAAGGGATTGGATTTCCGCTAGCGTCTCGCTCGTCCCGCTCTCCGCTACCTGCAGTGCCGAACGGACGCTAATAATATTACATATGTGAAAAATTGAGGTAAATTCGGCGTACCAAGGTAAATTTTAGTACTAGATAAGTGAAAATTAAGGTAAATCTAGCCTACCGAAATTTTCATTTCTGGTTGTCGTGTCGCTACATGGATTCTTGCGGTGCAGGACCTAACAAGCTACCTGAAAGGATGCAAGTACTTGCCGCGACTAAACAACGAGATAGAAGAAACGAGGAACGACACTTACAAGGAACGATTTTCGAGCTTAGAGAAGCTGGTGCTCGTCATGGTACGTATGTGAGAATTGATTGATAGTTTGATGTGCTTTGCATTCTACTCTTTCGTTTTCGATCAAATAATAATCTTGGTCGCGCTTTTGCGTTTTCATTATTTGCGCAGTTTGAGAACGACACCGTTTTGGTACCAAAAGAAACGTCGTGGTTTGGTTACTACGAAAACGGGTCCATGAGCACACTCTTAACCTACAATGAGGTAGGTACCTATATATTCCTCTTTCGATCTCCAATAAACTAAATGACCATTTGGCTGTAAACTATGAAAACGTAAAGAGAAAAGAAATGAATTTAGTTCTCTTTAACGTGCGATTCTTCATTTTTCACACAAAAATGGTTTTAAGATCCCGCAACCATTTGACCAAATACAATTACCTTTCCCTTAGTTTGTCCTCCAACGACCCATAAACGCTATAACTAATGTATTGTGATTTCGTAAAATGTTCGAATGCAGACCGAGTTGTACACCGAAGACTGGATCGGGTTGAAAACGTTGAACGAAGCTGGAAAGGTTGAGTTCGTAAGTGTTACTGGGGGGCATTTGGCCATCACAGAAAGCTTAATGGAGGACTACATTGTTCCATATCTTGTAGAGGATGAATCTTTAAGGAGAAGAAGCTTTTCTTCTCTAGTCAAATCCTTCTTCCACATGTTTATGTAGAAATTTATTGACCATGTATATCTTAATTTGCTTGTTCATTGCTTCAAGTACTTGTCATTGTGTGAGAACTTGGGAATCTATTGCTCCCATGAAAAGATCATGTATGTGCATATATTTCGTCAAACAAGTATAAGTAAGAGAAATTTGCCGGAAACCACACGGATGTCTGGATATTATTTTGGACCACCTGTATGATGAATTCCGTTAACAAAGAACCACCCCACCCTATATTCCGTCAAAAAATTGTTGAACGCGAGTGGCCACGTCGCAAATAAATATATTCTCTTTTCTTATAAACACTTAAACCACTAAAAAAATAAAAATAAAAAACTTAAAAACATCAATTTGACTCCGTTGAATAGCCCGAGCCTTGTTCGTTGGATCCGAGTAGGATTCAGATATGGACTTGTATTTTGGGCTGGCCCAATAAGCAAGTGAAAACTGAATTTGAAGAAAAGTAGTTGTACAAGAAAGGTAGTTTCTTCCTTGACCAAAAAATAAAAAGAAAGGTAGTTTCTTTTTTTGGTGAAGTAGAAAGGTGTTAGGTAGCTGAAGAGATGGCTATATTTGTCATCTGAAGGACACACAGCACTTCAAATTTCCAACTTCACTTGACAATATAATGGTTGTCGGTATAAAACCGGTTGTGTTTTTCTTTGTCTTTGCTTTCACACTTTCTTTATTCGCTTCGTTGTCCTCGGTTCCTTTCATCGTCTTTCATGGTAAGCATGGAGTTTCATGTTCTCCTTTGTAGTTTCTTTGAGATCCATAGGTCCAAGATAGGACAATGTAGTCATGTAGAGCCACTTAGGCACTAGACAGTCTTTCTCCGTTTATGAACCGTCTAGCGTTTTTTAGAGCATTGTATATGATCAAATTAAAACGAGGAAAGATAAGTGATGAAAGTTAGTGTTGTAGCATTTTATTTGCCTTTGAAATTGACACTTTGGGTCGTCTGGTCATGTATGGCAGGGATTAACGCGTCGTGTTCTGAATCGACAGTCTCGGACTTAACTCAAAGTCTCAGCAACTTGTCTAGCACTGAAGGCTGTTGCATGTAAAAGTTTATGTTCTATCGTGACCAACTTTTGAATTTTCCTTGTTAACGATGACGATTACAATGGCAATGGCAATGGCAATGACAATGACAATGACAATGAATGATGGATCTTGTTGATGCTTGGCAGACCCATCTGACCATCACACAAAACTTAAGATTATATAACTTTTTGATTATGATTTGCCTTCTTGACTGAACAGAGAAATTGGTGATGGATCTTGGGATTCATGGTTCATGCCCCTTATGCAACAGGTTAAATTGCTTCATCTTAATTTTCCCTTTATGCATATCAAAATCCATTTGCTCAACGTTTTCTTTTACTCAATTCGTATATAACTTTTGTTTTCTTGCATCTTCCAGGTTGACATTGCGTGTAACAAGGTACAGTAGTTCTTATTATTTTTTCTAGTCATTTGACTTTTCTAATTATTCATATGTAACAAATAATAATGTCGAATGTTTTGTTTTCTGTTCTAAATCTAATGAACGTTAGGTGAAAAACATTAGTGCACTAAGTGATGGATACAACATAGTGGGCTTGTCACAGGTGTGCTTGTGATCACTACATTTCGATCCATGAGTAAACTCATCAATTTAACAATAACTCACCAAATTTTTTTATCTTGTTTTTGTGGCTTGACTCTTGGCAGGGTAACAAGGTGGCTCGAGGACTTATAGAGTTTTGTGACGGTGGGCCTTCGGTACGTAATAGCAATAGTGGGGCCGGGTTGTAATTAAACCGAGCTGAGTTTTGAATCTTTAAAACGAGCTCAAAATTTTGTTCGGGTTCGGTTTGTTTAAGAGCTCGGCTTACGACCCGCTCGTTTAGTTTGTTTGCGAGCAAACTAAATAAGTTTTTTTTGTCGAAGGAGAGGCGACACTTTCCGTGCCCTCAAGGGGTACGGTGTTTTACTAAATGAGTTAATATATATACATATTATAATTTGAGAGTTTAATACATCAATAGACTTTTCTTACTAGATCCCCTACAAAAAAATGTGTAACTAGACCCCTATACTAGACCCATTTTCTCCTATTTAACACTTTAAGCTTACATGGCCGAGCACGTGTTGCGTACACTATCTTCATGTCACACGTGCTCGGACTCGTGACCTTCCTTATTCGCCTTCAAATTCGTATATGTTTAATCATAACGACTATATGAAAATAATGTTATGATATAAGATTTTGTTATGTTGGCGTAATTAGGCTTAGGTGGTGTCTAATTAACATTATGCGACTTTTATTTTTTATTACGCCAAGCTTAGTTGGAAATCAGACCTTACACCTTGACGCACGTCTAACACACGTAATAAATAAAACATCTGATGTTGTTTAATAGGAAAAAGTGGGTCTATTATAAGGCTAATTAAATATTTTTTTTGTAAGGGAGTCTAATAGGAAAAAAAGTACAAGTAGAAAAGTTTGCTGATGTATTAACCTATAAATTGAGTGCTTGGTCATAAGCAAATAGTCGAGTTTGTTTACAAACATATAACTTAGATCGCGCTTGATTAAAGAGTCAACTTTTCCTATGCTAATATTTATCCCATCTATCCTTTCGAGTTGTTGAAGCTTAACTTGTTTACAAATCTAGTCGAACACGGATGATTTTTAAAAGCTGAACGAGGTCCTCGGCTCGGTTCATTTACATCCGAATTATGTGTTGGTATGCTTTCAAGCTTTAGTGATTCAATTTACATCGTGATGTTCCAAAACAGGTTAAGAATTACATATCGTTGGCTGGTCCTCAGGCCGGCATTGCTTCTTGCCCTGAGTGTCGCGTAAGTGACACAATTAACCCTCTCTTTGAGTTGTTGACCCTAAATCAATTAAGTAACAAGGCAAATTTTTATGTTGGTTTCAGAGTGAGTCTGTATGCACAATTGTTGACTATTTGATGGAGTTACAACAAGTGTACAGTTCTCTAGTCCAGGTGATACAATTAATCAATCTTATATATATGTACACTCTTTACAATTTTATTGCTATGTTTTGTCACGTACACTAATATTGTTACCCATGTAACTGCAGAATCACTTGGCTCCGAGTAACTACATCAAAATCCCCACGGTGAGTAAGATGTTATAGATTAAATACAAAGCGAAAATCAGTAAACTTAATATTACATATGTGAAAAATTGAGGTAAATTCGGCATATCAAGTTAAAAATTTAGTACTCGATACGTGAAAATTAAGGTAAATTTAGTCTACCGCAAGTGCGAGATTTCATTCCTAGTTGTCGCAACGCTACCTGGATTCTTGCGATGCAGGACCTAACAAACTACCTGAAAGGATGCAAGTACTTGCCGCAATTGAGCAACGAGATAGAAGGAACAAGGAATGAAACCTATAAGGAGCGATTTTCGAGCTTAGAGAAGTTGGTGCTCGTCATGGTACGTGAGAATTGAATGATCGTTTGATGTGCTTTGCGTTCTACTCTTTCGTTGTCGATGATCAAACTATAACCTCAGTCACGCTTTTGGGTTTCTGTTATTTGCACAGTTTGAGAACGACACGACTTTGGTACCAAAAGAAACCTCGTGGTTTGGTTACTACGAAGACGGGTCCTTGAGCACAATCTTGCCTTACAACGAGGTAAGTACCTAAATATTCCTCTTTCGATCTCTAATAAACTAAGAAACCATTTGGTCGTGAATTATGAAAACGTAAAAAGAAAAGAAATGAATTTAGTTCAAAAGTTCACTTTAACACGCGATTCTTCATTTTTCATGCGAAAATGCTTCTGCGATTCCGCAACCATTTAACCAAATTTGTTTACCTTACCGTTAGTTTGTCACCAAACGACCCATAAACGCTATAACCAATTAATGTATTGTTATTCCGTAAAATGATCGAGTGCAGACCGAATTGTACATTGAAGACTGGATCGGATTGAAAACGTTGAGCGAAGCTGGAAAGGTTGAGTTCGTAAGTGCTCCTGGGGGGCATTTGGCCTTCACACAAAGCTTAATTGAGAACTACATTGTTCCATACCTTGTAGACTATGAATCTTCGGGTAGAAGGAGCCTTCCTCTATTCAAATCCTTCTACCACACATTTATGTAGTAATTAATTGACCATGCATATTTTTTGTTTGGTCGGGAAAAGGGCGAGCCCAAATAAAAATTAAAATAAATTGTATGAATAAATGGGAATTTATTATTGATTATTCCTGTGCATATATGTGTACATATTTCTTCCTGTTTTAGCACTAGCTTTGAGAATTGAATGTTGGTTTATTCGTCAAAGAAGGATAAATTATCCTGATCAAAAGATGGACAAATATTTCTCTAAGAAAGTTAGTAATGATTTTGATGTATGATTAATTCCAAATTCAAACGTTACATTTCATGCGAATCACATTGATAATGAAGCTTATTTGAAAGTGGTCTATCTGTCGTGATCCCTGAATAAAAAACACTTTCATCAAGCCATAGAAGATGAAATAACGTGGATTTCGTGCACATAATGAAGCCAAAAAAAAACAAGAAATTAATAAGTGTGGACTTCAGTTAATATATTATATGCCTAATGTAGTGTATTAGTGTGGAGTTCTTGCATGTGAAATATGCAACTTAGTTGCCTAATATATTAGTTGACATAGTTGGGTTGGTTATAAAAAAAAAAACTGAATTCAGCTAAGATTCATACGTGATGGTTGTAAACACTATTTTAAGAATATAACAATTAATTTACAGTAAGGTGTATGCTATGACCAAGTAACAATCAATACTCTTTCTGTTAACTAGTAAATGTGAGGCCTGCACTAATGGGCCAGTTCAGTCCCATGACATTTGTCAAGCCCCAATGGAAGTCCATGAAACATGATGGCGTGACCTAGAGACTTCTTTCTACCTTTTACTTTGTTCACATATATATACTCTTTGTCTGTAATAATCTCAAGCTAGCAGCTTGAATACTCTTGCACTTATTTTTGCTCACAGAAATGAAAAACCCAAAAGGCTCCCTCAATAGGGAGCAACCAAATCCTGTCTTTTGCTTTGTTGTTTGCGTTTCCCTTGTGAGAAGCTAGCTCCTTTACTTCTATTGCACAGATTCTGTTACTTTCGACCAGAAAAGTAACCATTAATACTCTTTGTTAGTTGTATGTTGTTTGTTTTGTAGGAAATTAAACCTATGTTCGTCTTTCTTATTTTAGTTTTTCCGACTTAATCTATCTAAGTGTTTGTTTTGTTGAACGGAGGAAGTGTAATTTGTAAGAGTTTAGTTAAAGTAGAGTACTCTTTCAACATTTGTAATTTTAAAAATGTGTTTGGTTAAAAATCATACCCGCCTCTTTTTAGTAACTAAGTTATATATAGACATTGAAAAAACTATAAAATATAAAAATCATAAAATTTGTAATATAAAATCTTCAATATAGTACATATATTTTTAACTTTCAAAATTCATATGAATTCATTTGACAACTAAACAAACATTAAATATCAAATCATGTCATCCATACTTTTGTATGCTTATCCCAAGTGACGATACCCGTTTTGCTCGTCGCCAACATAAGCGATTATTGGCCTATTACCCCAGTAGGCTTTTGTACGTTGCTCACTTAACTTGGGAGTCGAGCTGGAATATTAATTCGTTAATATAGTACTAGTTGCCTAATTAGTTGCCTAACACGTTAGATGGGAAAGAAACCGGACTTCTTGCATGTGAAATATGCTAATTATTAGTTGCCTAATATATTAGTTGTGTTGGCTCAGAAAAAATAACTGAATTTTGCTAAAATGCATACGTGATGGTTATTTATAAGTTATATCCACTATTTTAAGAAGAAAACAATTTTTTTGGTTGAGGACACTATAAATGAGAGTCGAATCGGTGACCTCTGGATGACTTCTGTAGATGAGAGTCGAATTGACAACCTCTAGATGACCTTTGAGTAATTTATGTTGTGACTAAGTACTTTTTAAAAAGAAATATGTCAATGAAATATTGAGCATTTTTTCCGATTAACGTCTTTCATATTTCTCTCATTGGTTCGTTAATTTCGGATCTGGTTTTAAAAAATACTCTTTGATAATTGTATATTGTTTGTGTTGTAGGAACCATATGTTTGTCTTTCTCATTATAGTTCTTGCCACTTCTATTTCTTATTTAGCATTTGATCTAAGTATAGATATCCTATAATAAATTTGATCAACTAATCCTTTAGTGTGCTTATCCATATAGATGTCCTAAGACATACACTTTAACAAATGAAATAAGATTCAATCATACAACCTTTTCTATTTCATACACTCATCTCCAAGTTGCGTAATGCGCATACCAATCAAAATCCAACTTGAATACCATCACATGATCAATTTTACAAGCATATTCCCTTGTACCAAAAGAAAACCAATTTCATAAAAACAATTATTTCCAAGCATATTCTTTATGTTTTTTTCCTACCCTTATTCATGAACCAATAGATTCGCCACGTATTCACGTAGATCCAAAAAAATAAGAGAAATCTAAAACCGTGTTATATAATAAAGAATTAGGAGAAGATTATTGGAACTTTACTTAAGAACTTTTACTTAAGAAAGCCACTTTAGAATGATAATGACATTAGAAGAGAGGGAGAAAGAGTAAGCACCTTATAGGTTGTATTCTTACTCTTTGTTGGTGCAAGTTTTACAATGGGTAATGCCTCTATTTATAGGATCAAAGTTAGGCAAGGGTTACCACAAAAGTCAAGATTAGGAGGTGAATAATTCACACTTTTCTACCTAGGGTAATTAACCATTCACATTGTGTTTTTCATGGTTCTTCTAGATGATCATAAATGTGTTCACAACACATAATCTAGGTAGATCATATTTGTGTTCATAACACTCCCCCTTGAATATTCACCTTCGTTCTTGCTTTGGGACACAAAAGTATGTTGCCTCGTTGAACCCATTATACGCTTTGATGCTGCCTCATTAAAAACCTTGACAGGAAAAACCCAGTGGGATAAAAACCTGGTCGAAGGGAAAAAGAGTGCAACGCGTATGATGCTCCCCCTGACTTCAACGTAGCTCTCGAAGCTTACACATTCCAATCCTGTGCACTAGTTCTCCAAATTTCTTAGGAATCAAAGACTTTGTGAACAGGTCGGCCAAGTTGTCATTCGACCGAATTTGTTGGATATCCGCTTCACCGTTTTCTTCAAGATCTCGAGTAGAAAAGAATTTTGGAGATATGTGCTTTGTGGGGTCTCCTCTGATGTAGCCTTTCTTCATCTGAGCAACACATGCTGAGTTGTCTTCATATAGTATCAGTGATCGGGTTCATTCCACTTTCCTTTTGGATGAACTGGATAATTGATCGTAGAGACACACATTCTCTTCCAGCTTCATACAAAGCAATTAGTTCTGCTTGATTTGATGATGTGGCTGTTATAGTCTGCTTTGTTGATCTCCATGAAATGGCTGTGCCTCCATATGTAAATACATAGCCATTTTGTGATTTGGCTTTGTGTGGGTCGGACAAGTATCCTGCATCTGCATATCCAATTAAAGTTGCATTGCTTTGGTTGCGGTAGAATAACCCCAAATCATGCGTTCCTCGGAGGTAGCGAAATACATGTTTGATCCCATTCCAATGCCTCCTTGTAGGAGCAGTGCTGTACCTGGATAACAAATTTACTGCAAAGGCAATATCTGGTCTTGTATTGTTAGTCAAGTACATTAGTGCACCGATTGCACTTAAATATGGAATATCAGGTCCTAGAACCTCTTCGTCCTCTTCTCGAGGGCGAAATTGATCCTTTTCAATATTGAGAGAACGAACTTCCATAGGAGAAGTCAGGGGATGAGCTTTGTCCATATAAAATCTCTTTAAAACTTTCTCAGTATAGTTGGACTGATGGATAAATATTCCATCCTTTAAATGCTCAATTTGTAAGCCAAGACAAAGCTTTGTTTTCCCCAAATCTTTCATCTCAAATTCTTTCATCAAGTATTTCGCAGTATCTTCCACCTCATAGGGAGTTCCAACTATGTTTAAATCATCAACATAGACTGCGATAATAGCAAATCCCTCATTGGACCTTTTGATAAAAACACATGGGCAAACATCATCGTTTTTATATCCTCTTTTCATAAGGTATTCGCTCAGACGGTTATACCACATCCGTCCTGATTGTTTTAACCCATACAACGACCTTCTCAATTTTATTGAGAACATTTCTCGAGGTCCGTTGCTTTCAGCCTTAGGTAATTTTAGTCCTTCTGGGACTTTCATATATATGTCTGTATCTAGTGACCCATATAAGTATGCGGTCACGACATCCATAAGGCGCATTTGCAGTTTTTCAAATACTGTCATGCCAATTAGGAATCTTAGTGTAGTTGCATCGACTACAGGAGAGTATGTCTCATCATAATCAATTCCTTGAATTTGAGAGAAACCTTGGGCTACTAGCCTTGCCTTATATCTAACGATTTCATTTTTCTCATTTCGTTTTCGTACAAACACCCATTTGAAGCCAACTGGCCTTACATTCTTTGGTGTACGAACAACGGGTCCAAAGACCTCTCGCTTTTCAAGCGATTGTAATTCTGTTTGAATGGCATCTCTCCATTTTGTCCAATCCTTTCTTTGACGACATTCGTCCACAGATTTTGGCTCAAAATCATCATCTTCAGTCACAAAATCAATAGCCACTGAGTAGGCAAATATATCATCGGTAATGATATCCTTTCTATTCCATTGTATGCCTGTGCATACATAATTTATTGATACCTCAAGATTATCAATATTCTCATTATCATTGAGTGTATCAACTTCTTCTAGGATATTTTCAATTTCCATCTCATTGCCTTGGTCATTGTTCTCATGACTCAGTTTGGCTTCTTTTGTCATACCCTTTTGGTTCTTTGGTTTCCTTGGTTTCAAGTCTTTTGAACCTGGAAGCCTACCACGTTTTCGACGTGTCGTAGACTCATTTGCAATGGACGTATTAGGTTGTCCAATGGGTATATCAATCCTAGCAGGAGCATTCGCTGCAGGAATATGTGACTTTGTTACCTTCTTTGTATCAGTGAATGCATCAGGTAACTGATTTGCAACATTTTGCAAATGTATGATCCGTTGAACTTCTTGTTCACACATTTTTGTTTTTGGATCAAGATGAGATAATGATATTGCATTCCATGTAATCTCTTTTACATGTGGGTCCATCTTTTTCTTATCTCCCCCTAAGTTTGGGAATATACTTTCATCAAAGTGACAATCAGCAAATCTTGCTGTGAATAAGTCACCCGTTGTTGGTTCGAGATATCGAATGATTGAGGGAGATTCGAAACCAACATAGATTCCCATTCTCCTTTGTGGACCCATCTTTGTACGTTGTGGCGGAGCAATGGGTACATAAACTGCACATCCAAATATTTTTAGATGTGAGATATTTGGCTCCTTGCCAGATACTAATTGCATTGGAGAATGCTCATTGTTTGCACTTGGCCTCAATCTAATCAAGGCTGCAGCTTGTAATATAGCATGTCCCCATGCAGATGATGGCAACTTTGAGTTCATCAACAATGGTCTAGCGATTAATTGTAATCGCTTTATTAATGACTCAGCAAGACCATTTTGTGTGTGAACATGAGGCACTGGATGCTCTATATCAATCCCTAATGACATGCAATAATCATTGAAGGTTTGGGATGTAAATTCTCCGGCATTATCAAGTCGGATTTTCTTGATTGCATAATCCGGGAATTGAGCTCTCAGCCTTATTATTTGAGCAAGAAGTTTGGCAAAGGCTGCATTTTTGGTCGACAGTAAACTTACATGTGACCAACGTGTAGATGCATCAATTAGGACCATAAAATATCGAAATGGTCCACATGGTGGAGCAATTGGTCCGCATATATCTCCTTGTATCCTTTCTAGGAATGTAGGATTTTCACTTGCAATTTTATTCTTAGAAGGCCTGATAATTAGCTTTCCAAGTGAACATGCAGTGCAATGGAGATCACTGGACGGGAGAACCTTAACGTTCTTCAATGAATGTCCGAGTGAGTTCTTTATGATTTTGTGCATCATTATTGATCCTGGGTGACCCAAGCGATCATGCCACAATGTGTATGCAGTTCGGTCAATTGACCCTTTACTAGATGTCGCATTGGCCTCAAACGGACAAATGTATGTATGATATAGTCCGGAGGCTTGCGTGGGCATCTTCTCAAGAATCTGTCTATGACCAGATTCATATTTTATGATGCACAGATATTCACTGCCATTTTCATTCAAGGTTTCCATGTGAAACCCATTGTGGCGCACATCTTTAAAACTCAGTAAATTTCTTCGTGATTTACTTGAGTAGAGTGCTTCATTTATTATTAACTTTGTTCCTCTTGGGAGTAGAACAAGTGCTCTTCCAGAGCCTTCGATTAGTTTCGACACACCAGATATCGTATTGACATTTCCTTCAAGAGGTCTTAATTCTGTGAAGAATTCTTTGTTTCTCAAGATGGTGTGTGTTGTTGCACTGTCTAGAAGACATTGCTCCTTCCCATCGAGTTTCACTTTAGATGATTCCATGTTTTCTATGGAAATAAGGAGAAACATTAATGCATTAATAATAAAGATGCATATTGATTACATAACGATATTCATATTACACAAAGTCTATTACATAAAATATTAGAAATGATAATTAAGACATCATACGATATGCGAAAATAAGAGACATGACAAACAACATGTGAGTAGTAAAGATAATTAGGGGCTAGTATTTTTGCTTAAACCCCTTAGGCAAATTCATCGTTATTGTCAAGATTGAGAAAATCATTGACATCTAGACTGGTCACGGGAGATTTATTCACATCTCCATTTTCGATGTAATTGGTCTCGGTAGCCTTTTCTTTATTCTTATCAGCTTGGTACAGCTTCACAAGATGTGGAGCTGTACGGCATACCTTTGACCAGTGATCAACCATGCCACATCTATAGCATATAGATTTGGGCTTTTGGGAGGATCCTGATGGACCCGTCTGGACCTTTTGCTTGCCATTCCCCTTGTAGCCATTGTTCATGCGGTCATAAGGTTTGTTGTAACCTTGACCACGACCACGAACAAAGCTGTTACGGCCACGACCGCGACCACGTCCGCGGTTACGCCCACGACCATTATAGAATCGTGATTGTTGCCCACGTTGATGGGTATTTCCATCATAAAACGCCTTTTCAATAGCGTTTGCTTCTGGGACTATTGTTGAGCCAGTAGGCCTAAGGTTGTGGTTTTTCATCAATAGCTCATTGTTCTTTTCGGCAACCAACAACACTTTCAACAAGTCAGAATACCTCTCAAAGCCTCTTTCTCTATACTGTTGTTGTAACAACACATTAGAGGCATGCATTGTGGAGAAAGTTTTCTCCAACATTTCTTGCTGGGTAACCATGTGCCCGCATAGTCTCAATTGAGAGGTGATTCTATGAATAGCACTATTGTATTCAGTGATAGACTTGAAGTCTTGGAACCTTATATTGCTCCATTCATGGCGTGCTTGTGGGTACAAGATTTCATTTTGATGGCCATAACGCTCATTCAAGCTTTCCCACAATTCAACTGGGTCATCCACAAACATGTACTCAGTCTTTAGACTCTCATGAATGTGGTGACGTAGGAACACAATGGCTTTTGCCTTTTCTTGCGGGGTGGTATCATTTTCCGCCTCAATTGTTCTTTCAAGGCCATTTGCCTTTAGGCTAGTCAAAGCATCAACCCTCCATTCGAGGTATTTTTGGCCCGATAAGTCAAGGATTTCAAACTCCCTTTTGGTGATGTTTGCCATTTTAGTTACTACAAGGAAATTATAATTTAACAAAACAAAGGCAATTAGGAATACATATATAACTCGTAAACATATATGGTATGATGAGATTATATAATTTAGTCATGATGAATGTTATTATTATGTCAACATATATAAGCATGTAAATAGTATGTGTATAACATATGAATGATAACTTTATATAAAGAATGCTTATAAGATGTAAATAAATAACAAGAAGTAAAGAAGTAAATAAATGATAAAGATTAAGGAACTAAACAAATAGAATAAGCATCAAAGCGGTAAATAAATAATGTATGCATGAGATATATAAGATAAATGCGAAAGTATACTGAAACGTAAAATTAACGGGAACAGTTGTAAATCCGGTTTCCTTTTAATCCTTTTATCCTCATCCATCCATTTTCACTTTTACCACTTCCACCTTATCTCCTCCATCTCGTTTTCCTCCTCTCCAATTTCCATTTTCATGTCCATGGCCGACGACGACATTTTGCGTCGTATTAAGGCCGGTAATGATCGGTTTTTAACCGAGCTTTTCATTTGTCTTGTTCTTATTGTGATTATCTATATTGCGCTCATAATCATTTGGGTAAGAAATTTCTCACAATCCACTTGGTGAAATCAAACATTTCCGAAAGAGGATTCAAGTACAAACGCCAAATAAGGTAAGTAAATCTTTGTATTTTGTTTGTATCTTAGTAGATCTAAGTAAACATGCTTCCATATTTAGTTTATAGCATTTTAGATCTAGAATTTTGAAAATGAGTTTCTGATGTAGAAGATCCTTAATTAGGCGACTACAGAGCATACTCCTCAAAACAATTTTATAAACTCTTTGCATGAATTTAGTTAAGAAGAAGTAAATTCGTAGATTTAAAGAGTTAGGAGTGATTAAGTATAGTGTGCAAGAATTAATCAATTTCTTTTGTAAAACTCACAAACTTATACATATATCTTAAATCAAGATTGTATATATATGTATATATAATTACGAACAAGATTAGAAAATTTTTAGAACTTTAGTTTAATGAAAGAAAAATTTTGCAAAGCTACGTAGAGCACAAATAAATTTAAACCATGATCCAACATACATATATACATAGTTCCATCATATAGATTAAAAAACAAAATAATCTATTCTAATGAAAGCTTTGTTTCATACGTAGTACTCAAAGTTAATCTTTGTTTGAAAAGTTACGAAATACAAATGTTTGTATAATTAAAGATTAAAGAAAGATCAGTTGGTAATTAGAGACTCGTGCTGATAACGTGTTATATAATAAAGAATTAGGAGAAGATTATTGGAACTTTACTTAAGAACTTTTACTTAAGAAAGCCACTTTAGAATGATAATGACATTAGAAGAGAGGGAGAAAGAGTAAGCACCTTATAGGTTGTATTCTTACTCTTTGTTGGTGCAAGTTTTACAATGGGTAATGCCTCTATTTATAGGATCAAAGTTAGGCAAGGGTTACCACAAAAGTCAAGATTAGGAGGTGAATAATTCACACTTTTCTACCTAGGGTAATTAACCATTCACATTGTGTTTTTCATGGTTCTTCTAGATGATCATAAATGTGTTCACAACACATAATCTAGGTAGATCATATTTTTTTTTTTTTTTGATTAGGTGAGAATTAGGCTACCCTCCTGTTAAGGAGGGCGACCTAGAGCATCCTTTCGGATGAGAACTAACAGTTCTGGAGAATTCTGAATGACATTGAGTGGGAGACTGTGGCTCAGCTTAGCAATTTTATCAGCCACAACATTGCAGACACGATCCACGTGACATATTCGCACTATCTCGAATTCTCTAAGCGAAACAATGATATCCGAGATAATCATTTCAATCTCCCATGGACAATTCAAATGTCCTTGGATGGCTTTTATGACAACCAAGTTGTCTCCTTCAATTTCAATTTCTCTAATTTTCCTTCTTTTTGCTTCTTTTAGGCCCTCTTGTAATGCTAGTGCTTCCGCTCTAAGCACCGTGACTGGACCATAAGTCCTCGATGTCATTGCTACCATCTGGCCCCTATGGTTTCGAATTATTGAGCCGCCTGCCGTCTGCCCATTACTTAATCTAGATCCATCAAAATTAAGTTTATAAAAGCCTTGTTGTGGGCACTTCCATTTTCCTTGTTTGGGTGTCCTTTTTTCCCGACTCATACTTTCCCCTAATAGTGTGTCCTCTTCGTCTTTCCAGTTTTTTGCTCGTCTCCAATTTTGAATCTGGGTCTGAATAAATTGTGGGAGGTCTGAGATCACATGATCTTGCACTTGCTGAAAGATCAATTTATTTCTCTGGAACCAGATACACCACCAGCTTACAGCTAACTTGGTAAATTCCTTTACTCCTACCATTTCTTTGATTTCATTTAGTATAGCTTTTCCATTTTTCCCAGTTGCATCATAATTCTTTAGTCCTTCTTCGAGGTGTGGATATGTTTGTGCTATTACTCTCAGTGTGTGGGGACACTCAACGAGCAGATGTCCCGTATCCTCATTGGTAGAGGTGCACATCATGCACCCACCGGTAGTTGGTACATGTTTTTCTCTAAGTCTTGCTTTAGTAGGTAGCCCATTAGCATCAACTTTCCATAGGAAGTTCTTGACTTTTGGAAATATATCAAGTTTCCAAATCCATTTGTTTATGTTCGGAGCCTGTATTTGTGTTTTTGCCACAAAGTCCACAGCCGAGGCCGTGGAGAACCAACCGTTCTTGCTAGGCGCCCAGAACAGTCGATCCCAGATAATATTCTCGGGGATTGGGATTGTTTCTATTTTGTCTACTATGTTTTGCGGAAGAAGTTGTTTTAGTTCATTTGATTTCCAAGTTCTCTCTTCTGTAATGAAGTCTTCTACTTTCCTGTTATCCTCAACACTATCCGGATTTTTCGCATGGTTTCGTAGCGGCTCTTGTAATGCCCAATTATCGGTCCAGAACTTTATTGTTTTTCCATCTCCTACTTGCCATATCAGTCCTTTTGTAAATTCTGGCTTCAGACTCATCAATTTTTTCCATTGCCACGATGTGTTTCTCTTTGGGATGTAGGAGAAAATTGTCTCATTTTTCAGATACTTTTCGGTGATGACCTTGACCCATATATTGGTAGGTTGTGCAATTATTTTCCATAGAAGTTTCATTTGCAAGGCCTTGTTCATATGTTCAGTCTTTCTTAATCCAAGTCCCCCTTTCTCCTTTGATCTACAAATCTTCCCCCATCCAACCAAAGGTTTATAATGTTGGTCTTTGTTCCAAAAAAAATTCCTGTTGATCCTGTCCATTTCGTCATGGATATGTTTTGGGAGTAGGAAACTTTGCATTAGATAATTTGGCTTGGAAGCCAGGTTTGATCTTATGAGTGTTGTTCGTCCCTCCTGTGACAACGAGTTTGCTTTCCATTTTACGAGTTGGTTTCGTGTTCGGCCTACGGTATCTTGAAAAGTGACCTTGTTCACCACCCCGTTGATAATTGGGCAGGTAGATCATATTTGTGTTCATAACAAACCGCACATTTTATTTATTTATTTATTTATATTTTTCCTATGGGCCGCGTTTTTTCTACCATTATATTCAGGCGCGACTCGAATTTTGCGGATTTCCAACAATTTTATCATTCTTTTCTCCGCGTCTGAATCTCTCTCTTCTGGTAAGCCTCTCTTCTTCCTCGCCTGGATCTCGTTTCGGCTCAATTGTAACGCCGTTTTTCGGATCGGTTTTGCTTCTCTTCTTTCGATTTTGCGAGTAATTTCTATCTCTATCTGCATTACTATCATAGGGAGCGAGTTTTCAATGCAATTTCGCAATTGTTAGATTCGTTGTGTTCAATTTCGTTTCGTTTTGTTCTGGTGGTAATTTTGCTGTGGAAATTGCTTGAAAATGATGTCAATTTTGAATTTTGGAGCTTTTGCTTTTCCAATTGATTGATACGGTTTTTTTTTTGTACAAAGATTAGGACTTTTTTTGACGGATCTGGTTTGACCTAGCTAATCGTAGTTATTTGCCGACAATGAAATCGTGCTTATTGGTTGATTTGGTTTGAGAAGGGGTCAGCGGAAGTAGCAGATCGGAAACCGCTGGATTCGTTGGCCTTATTTGCTAGTTCAATTGTTCGATTTGTGCAATTGCTAGTTTCGTAGTCATGTTGGCTGGATTTTGATGCTATTGATATCTGTAAGGGATTGTGCTTGAGTTTCCTTTTATAGGTTGCAAAATTCATTATGACGTGATGCAATCCTGACAACATAGCAATTTTCTACGTTAAGCTTGGATTCTGAAAACGATGTTTCCTTGCTTAGAATTCTTTTTTATCTTTCTCCTCAATTGGTATGCCTTTTTAATGCAAAGATATGTCTGTACTACGATCTATGGGATTTCTGTAGTTTGATTGTATTAATTTATTTCTTGAGTTTAACTTGCTGTGTGTTAAATCACAGATTAGACACCGCATCTTAATGAGTTCAAGCACCTCTCTGGCATCCGTAGTTTCCTGTAACCCGGGAAACAAGAACTACTTTTGCTGGGTCTTCCTTTGCCTACTGCCAAAGTTCCTTGGCACATCTGTCGTTTTCGTGAACTTCCTTTTGATTACAGCGATTGACAGGAATCCTTCGGCGTTAAGTGTGTTCGACCTGCAGTGATAAATAAAGTTGGCCATCTGCACAGTTGATCCTCCCTTGGAAATTTGAACCAACATGGTGACTTCTCAGACCCCTTTTATGAGCAAAGCTCAGTTATGCAAGGCTTTTCCTGGCACAACTCCTACTGCGCCCGAAATTCTGCCTTCAGATCAGTTTGAAATGGAATTCTCTGATGTGTTTGGCCCTCCACAATTATCTGTCGACATTACTGATGGGAGTCTAGATGGTGTGGTTTCTGCTGTTGATCCTAGTGACCTGGTTTATGATGAACCAGAAGTCATATACATGCGTTCCCATTCTCTAGTTGGTCCTTCAGCTTGTGTTAGTCACTCACTGAAGTTGAGTATGTTGACACTACATGAAGTGGTGGATTCTGATGGATCAGTGAAGTGTGAAGATGAAGAGATAGTTGAAGAACTTTCAAAATCCTTGACTGATGATGAGGCAAAGGTCACAACGATTGATGATAATTCACCAGAGGTGGAGAAAGTTGGTCTTGAAGATTTTGAGATAATGAAACTGGTTGGCCAAGGAGCCTTTGGCAAAGTATATCAGGTGAGAAAGAAGGGCACAGGTGAAATATATGCAATGAAAGTTATGAGGAAAGATAAGATAATGGAGAAGAACCATGCTGAGTATATGAAGGCAGAGAGAGATATCTTGACCCAGATTGCTCATCCTTTTATTGTCCAGCTGAGATACTCCTTCCAAGTAAGCTCTATTGTCTTAGGCCCTGTGTGCTCAATAATACATTTTCTAAATGCTTGCTAAGGCCTTGTTTATTACATGCATGGTTATTGATTGTTTTTTGTTCTGCAGACCAAATACAGGCTTTACCTTGTGCTGGATTTTATCAATGGGGGTCACTTGTTCTTTCAACTTTATAATCAGGGTCTATTTAGGTATTTTCAATAACTTTCCTCTATGATGCTTTATTTAAAAGTTAAAGTAGATTGCTTACGGAGCTATGGTTTCCAGGGAGGAACTGGCACGCATATATGCTGCTGAAATTATCTCTGCAGTGTCTCATCTTCATGCCAATGGTATTATGCATAGAGACCTGAAACCAGAGAATATTTTACTGGATGCAGATGGCCATGTATGTATTCTTCTACTTTGTTTCACTTCCTTTTTCTTCCAAGCCCATCAATCTAGACAGTGCTTGATACTTGTTTTCTGCCATATTTGGACGGCATCTTTGTGTTCTGGCAGGTTATGTTAACCGACTTTGGTTTGGCAAAGCAATTTCAAGAGAACGAGAGGTCAAACTCCATGTGCGGGACTGTAGAGTACATGGCACCTGAAATTGTTATGGGGAAGGGCCATGATAAAGCTGCTGACTGGTGGAGTGTTGGCATTTTGATCTTTGAGATGCTTACTGGAAAGGTTTGTTTCATATTCAAGCTCATACTTAAAACCCCTTGTTTGTCGAAAACATTGTGTTTCTGTTAATATTAAGCCTTTGTGATGTGTGGTCTTACTTTTAATCTTTTATGGATTTGAGTGGACCATGCGAACTTCATCAAAAAATGAATTAATTATAGTAAATTAGAGGTGGAGAATATAAAGACTAGTCTATCTCTTACCGTACAATGTGTGAGGAGAATTACTTGAGAAATGAATTATTTTTGTACTTAATGCTTTAGCTTAGTTCTCTGCACTTAAGCCAGAAGATCTACAAAGTTGGTGCTTACAAAATAAAAAAAACTTTCTGTATTTGCAGCCGCCTTTTGTTGGTGGAAGCAGGGACAAAATCCAGCAAAAGATCATCAAAGATAAGATCAAGCTACCATCTTTCTTGACAAGCGAAGCCCATTCTCTCTTAAAAGCGGTAAGCTGATAAATTTGTTAATGACAAGTGAAATACTGCATCTAGAACAACACGTCTTACTATTCTGGTCCTGTTGGTTAATGTCACTTAGTTATAGAGACATCTTCATAATAATCATACCTTCGAGTGTGAACAACTTTTTTCAAACACTCCAAGGCAAGTAAATGTCTTTATAGTGACATCAGCCAAACAAACCTTTCATAATACAGAGTGCTTATTCTGAGATTAAAGTTATTAAACCCTTTGCTGCAGCTGATTCACAAAGATCCGAGCAAGCGTCTGGGCAGCGGAATAACCGGAACTGAGGAGATAAAGCGCCACAAGTGGTTCAAGGCCATCCACTGGAAGAAGCTGGAAGCAAGGGAAATCCAGCCTAGTTTCCGTCCTGAAGTTTCTGGACAGCTGTGCATTGCTAACTTCGACAAATGCTGGACTGACATGTCAGTTGCCGATTCGCCAGCTGCTAGCCCTAATGCCACTGGAAATCTCATCTTCAAGGACTTCACTTATGTGAGGCCAGCTGATAGCTTTCTCAGAAAGGCAAGCCCCTTGAACGAGCCAGCTCTGCGTAGTTAAGTTAACCCTTTAATATCTATCTACAGAGCCAATAAATCATGTGGTTAAGGGTGTATTTAGGTACTATGCATTAAGTTGCATTAAATCCATACCCCAAGTACCCTTTGTTCAGTAACAAGCAAACTGTGTTTTGTGGAGCTCTTTATTGGGTTATATGTCATGTTTATGATGTGATTTGGATTTGTAATTCCTGTTGTTATGCACTATTTATTTTACTCTGTTTTAGATGGTGACTTGATGTAACTGTACGCCATGACTAATGTTGTTTCACTACCTCGTTTCTTAATAAAAATTGTCCTTTTGCATTCTGATTTTGTCTAGAATTTTGTCATTTTAGAGCTAGATAATACATTACGTTGGTATGTTTGCTTACTGAAATTTTCAAATGTTTTTTTTTTCCCCTATACAAATTCTATCTATTCATTAGCTTCCCTTTGTATGATTCCATCAGAAGCAAATATGACCTATCTTTTTGCAAATTGAGCCCCTATTATTTTAGAAGTGCTAGTATATTAATATTACCACATTTTGTAACCAAATCATGACTAAAATACCTAATGATAGATCTGACAATAGACAGCTTATATCTAGGGTTCCAAACTCAATGCCCACAAATCACAACTAAATAGACAACTTGAATATTGTTAGATGTTATATATACTAGTATTCTACCATACCCACCAAACCCATTTCCAAATCTCAACACTAATTTCAATTACTAATACAAAATACAACAATTCAATCCACATCACAATAAAAGTATTGCACTATCACCTTTCTTTGACCTACTTTCTAAATTGTGTTTACATTCCCTTACACAAACTTTACAACCAGCACCAACTTGTGGAGTTTGAACTTTGAAGAATTCATGACACGGAACGCGTCTGCCCATCACATTCATCTGATTAGTGTAATTGCATAACATCGTAATCATTTTATATCAATTCTGCAATTCACCCCCAAACTACTATGTCAATGTCATTTTTAATATGTAATCAAACGAGAGGTCTTTATCCCTATGAGGCTATTACACAATAAATTCAACAAGTTACCATCTTGAATAAAAAAAATATTATCATTTAGCTTAAGACTTTTATACAAGTACTAATTTTAGAATTTTTCATAAATTTAGAAGATTGGAAGGCCAGTAAATAAATATATATTAAATTCGACCAAAAAATAAATATATATTAAATTTAATTAAATAAATAAATAAGCAGGCTGATGCCATTGCCGGCCTCCATTTTCAGTTTCTGCGTGTTTGTTCATTCATCAACCAACTCTCCATTCCAAATCTTCCTCCTTCATCTTGCCGTGTTTGAATTTAATTTCTTCAATCCGTCCAGAATCAGCCGAAGAAAAGATGAAATTGAGCTGAAGAATCTCTCCATCTTCCCCGTCTGTAACTGGATTTCTCAGCTGCTGATCATGTAAGTCAATTCCGAAATCCTCCTTTTTCTTCGCCGATTTTGCCGTTTCTACGAATTTTCAACTTTGTAATCATCTCTTTTTCCCTTTCCGTTAACCCTAACTTCGCTCCGATTAGCTTTCCTCTCTGTTTGTTGAAGAATCCTGAAATTTGGACTGAAATTCTCATGCTACGATGATCATCTTGCTATATTGAATTCAGTGTAATCATCTTGCTATGTGAATTCAGTGTAATCATCTTGCTATGAGAATTCAGTACAATCGAACTTTCAGAATCCTTCTCGAAAGGCTCCGAAAAATCCTTCAACAGACAACGGAGGAGAGAGTTGAGCACTTGATCGGAGCTCAGCAGATGATCATTGAGAGTTTAGAATCCAGAAACTCGAAATTTGAACTCAAAACTCGTCTCACGATGATCGATTTTAATTTTTTTTGACAGGAATCAGCTGCTAGGGTTTCTCTTTCTCTGCCTCCACCTGACAGCGACAGTCTTCGCCGCCGATTACATACCAACCGAACAAATCCTCCTCGATTGCGGAGCCTCCTCCTCCGGCTCCGATTCCGACGGCCGGAAATGGACCACCGACGCCGGCTCCAAGTTCTTGCTATCCTCGTCCAAATCCTCCGCCGCCACCGCCACTAGCCAGGCCACCGACGTCACACAAGTCCCGTACATGACAGCTCGGATTTTCCAATCGGAGTTCACCTACTCCTTCCCCGTCGTTCCCGGCCGGAAGTTCGTCCGTCTCTACTTCTACCCGAACTCCTACGAGAAATTCAACACCTCGGATTCAATCTTCGCCGTGACCGCTGGTCCGTACACTCTCCTCAGCAACTTCAGCGCTTATCAGACTTCTCAGGCCATCAATTTTGACTATCTGATTAAAGAGTACTTAGTCAATGTCGAAACCGAAACCCTAAATCTCACCTTCACCCCGTCGTCGAACTACTCCAATAGTTTTGCCTTTGTGAACGGGATCGAGCTGGTTTCGATGCCTTCTGTGTATGATGATTCCAGTGTGAGCATTGTGGGACAGTCTAGCACGTTCACAATCGACAACAGCACTGCTCTTGAGAATGTGTATCGAGTGAACGTAGGCGGAAACGTGATCTCTCCACCAGATGATACAGGTCTATTCAGAACATGGTATATTGACACTCCTTACTTGTATGGGGCTGCTTCTGGTGTTACAATTGTGCTTGATCAGAATTTGACAGTTCAGTATCCTAAGGAGATACCGAGTTATGTTGCGCCTGTTGATGTGTACTCGACGGCGAGGTCTATGGGTCCGAATGCGAGTGTGAACTTGAATTACAATCTGACATGGCTGTTTTCTGTTGATGCTGGGTTTGCTTACTTGGTGAGGCTGCATTTCTGTGAGGAGTTTCAGGTAATGCACAAGATCAACCAGAGAGTTTTCAATATTTATCTCAACAATGAAACCGCGGAGGCAGGGGCTGATGTAGCTGGATGGACAGGCGGAAGCGGAATACCTTTTTATAAGGATTAT